>JAZKJV010010606.1:0-390000 GCA_037367405.1 Ottelia alismoides | reverse complement strand
GATATGATTCAGATTTTAATAATACAATAATAATGTAGTTTGAAAATAATTTAAATTATAAATAAGAGATAATTTTACTGATATATTAATATTAGTTGCGCCTCTTCCCCGCGCTATCCACCACGACGTGGTTATCTACTTCGTTCTTTCATTTTTTTTCGTTTTCCCACCGCCCCTTGCAAAATTGTTGTGTTGTTATTCGTATTTTTTTGTTGTACTACCGTTTTTGAGGGCTGTTTCTTCCGATTTCTTTCCTTTTGCGGGCACTGCTTGTGAAATTTTACGAGTTCTTTCCCCCTTCAGCCTCTCTCTGTCACGTGTCTGTCTACTTCGTTTCTTCCTTTTTTTGAAAGCTCATGATTCTTTGCTTGTGCAGTATCTATATACAGAAGTTAAAGGTGGGTTTTCCCGGTTCGTATCGACACGTGGATAGGCCCATCTATGTTTAGCTTCTCGCACTTCCAGGTTGGGTTTTTCCCGTTTATTTTGTCGCGTAGATAGGCGTCCTCCATTTCTCCATCCCTTCTATTTAGCTTCCCCCTCTTCACAATTTGAAGACCTGTGTCACCTTTCACGTCACCGTGAAGATTCCAGCAGCCGACTTACCATATTTTCCTTTTTACTTTTTGTCTCTGTCGAATATCACCCCTTCTTCTCGATCGATCAGTTCTCTTCCCCTCCCTTCAATCCTTCAATCTTCGTCCATATCCTTTCCCCGCCGTTATCCTGTTTTCTCTTCCGGTTGTCACCTTGCCTTCTGCCGAAGGTATGAGGAACATCACTTTATCGATTGAGGACACAAGAGTTACATTTCCTTCTTTCCCTCTTTTCCTAGGGTTTCTTCGAGGTTGATAGTACTCCCCAGACATGTCATGTTGTTCTGTCCTAAATTTTCCTACCTTGAGATAGTGTTTCCCCCTTTCTTCTGCCTTGATATTTTTTATGAAAGCAATTATTGTGGTTTTCATCTAAGCATGTTGGCGTTTGTTTCCTTGCGTGGATCATAGAGAGCTAACGCATTGGATTCTTGACGATGGTTAATTTCCCTCTCACCGCAAGTTGAAGATGATCTGGTGCTTTGGTCAACGATTTGTTGTTCTCTGGGTGAATCTATGTTCATAACTCAGAAAAGGGAGGATTGCATCAGTTCTTTACAGTATGAAGAAGGAGATTTGTCCCTGTTTAATGGCTGTGCAACTACAGATGATAAATCTTCTTAATCGTCAATACAAAATTGCGAATTGTGTGCTGCTAGGATGAAGTAAAGGTCCTTGAACCCACCTTGATTACAAGGCTTGAAAACCCTTTTTCGGGATGTTTGGTCCATCTTGGGTTTTTCTCATTATATATATTCAAAAATATAAACTTTATTCATTTACTTACTCACGCATTAAGTTCTCTTATACACTGCATTGCCATTGGAAAAAATTTTGGATCTAAAAATTATAAACTTTATTCATTTACTTACTCACGCATTAAGTTCTCTTATACACTGCATTGCCATTGGAAAAAATTTTGGATCTAAAGATGACCATGGGGTATTTTGAATGTTATCTTTTATTACACAAGTTGCAAGGGTATAATGTTCTTTTTTTAAGGATCATGTATCCAGAAGCAAGGTGGAAGAATAACAGGTGCAGCAGTAGTTGTCTTGGAGGCGAGAAAGACTGAAAAGTTACTGTTATAGATTAACAGTGTTTTTCTCATTAGAGTTTTTCATGTTTCTGATTTATGGATTGTATTAGACGGGCTGGACAATTTGTCAAGGCCTAAGGATATGTCTTAGTTGACATCTATTGATAACCAATTACTTCTATTAGATTGTAATGATATTTTTCTTAGCAGCATACCAATTTCAATCCAATAATTAATTTTCCCTTCATCCACTTCAACTCCATATCCACCACTTCCTTCTCAACCTATGGTGCCTTTAACCTCATATCCGGATTTATGCGTTTCTTTGTGCCCGTATGAACTTTAAACGAAACCATTGCCATCTCTCACTGTATAAAACTACAATCTAAAGTAATAAAGATGTTGCTTTTTCAGTATTTATTGTGCTATTTGTTTTATAGATGTAGTGGACTGTTTTACACTTCTATTTCTACAGATAAGTGATGCTATTGCTAACTAATGTTTCTGACAGTTCTACAGTTTTCAGCAACAAAAAAGAGCCAAAGATTGAGTCTGTCACCCCCAAGTTCAACTCCAATATTAACAACTATTGACCTCTCCAATCTCATGGATAAACAAATTGTTCTTTCAAGATATCTTCTCTTACATCAGTTTTTTACTTAAAGAACATCAGAATCATAGTTTAATTTATGCATCCAATTGATTATTCCTTATGCAATACAAATAACAAATTTCCAGGCTTAAAAATCAAGGTGTCTTATCCTGACTAACTATATATTATCGTACAGTTTGTCCACATCTTTAAGGTAATGCCAACTGTGTTGAATATCAGGTAATTGTGAATGGTGTCACCTTGACTTTCTTCGTTGTCACGTAAGACCACAAAAAATAAATTAATCACCATGAAAGTCCACCTAAAGTATTTACTGCTATCTCCAATCTAATAGGTAACAAAATCTTTCTAATGAATTAGCTTGATTTACATTGTTTCTTATTTATATAGAACATAAGAATCACATTTTAGTGCTTTATTTTACATCAAATCAGCTCAAGTTACTTTAGCCGCGAAGTGCGGGTTACATCCTAGTTATAATTATAACCAAGATGACATATAGAGAATACAAAAATCGTATTACATTCTTCTTTTTAAATCCTCTGAAGCATGTATTAGTATTTCCAAATATATAGGCATTTATAAAATCGCTATTCAAATCTACTCATTTATTTAATTGGTAGTTTTATGCAGTACCTATGCAGTACCTATATATCTATCAGATTGGGACGTGATACTGCAGAGAATGGAGCAGAGGTTGGCTGGGTGGAAGGCAATTACCCTATCTAGAGGGGGTAAGTTGATCCTTCTGAAGCACGTGTTGTCAGCGATTCCTATATTCTTCTTCTCCACGAGATTGATGCCAGTGGGAGTACGTAAGAGGCTCGAATACATGATGAGAAGATTTTTCTGGTCAGATGGGAAGCAGCAAAAATCAGGGATGCACCTAGTCGGATGGGAAGAGCTGATACGACCACGCAGTGAAGGAGGCTTAGGGATTCGGGATGTGGCGTGCATGAATAAGGCTTTGTTGGCAAAGTGAGTCCTTCAGATTTGGGGAGATTCGGACAGGTTGGTGGCTAGACTTCTGCGTGAGCTCTACGGGGTGCGGGGCTCCCTAGAGGCAGGGAGGGTGCGGTTCGAGTCCCCACTTTGGAGCGGAGTACGGGAAGTTCTACCCATGTTGGCACCGAATCTGCGGCCAAAGGTTGGAGACGGGGAGAGTTTTAGGTTCTGGCAGGACGATTGGACGGGGGATGGGCCGCTAAGCAGTAGATTCCCGAGGCTTTTTGCGCTGGCAGCGACGAAGGAGTGTTCTTTAGTGCAAGTCGGGACATCGGAGTCCTGGGATCCGCAGTTCGTGTCAGTTCTCTCAAGCCAGCATGCAGAGGAGCTAAACAGGATGCAGTCGGAACTGCCGAGGCCAGAAGGCTTTACAAATGTGAGGGATCATTTTGAGTGGGTTAAGGGAAGGTTCTCTACAAAGAAGGCTTACATGGAGTTTAAGGGGACCACTGCGTCTACAGATTTAGAACTCTGCTCGGATATGAAGATCATTTGGGCCAGCAGAATTCCTTGCAGGGTTAAGGTCTTCCTCTGGTGTTTAAGGAGGGGAAGATTATGTGATAAAGTAAGGAGGGGAAGACTGTTTAACATTCCCGACACGCAGTGCGACAGATGTGGTGAACATGCTGAAGATGAAAATCATTTGTTTTTCAGGTGTCCAACGTCTGAACATGTTTGGAAGGAGGTTGGCGCACCGTGGTCTTCGACAGGAGGTATGGCGGAACTCTGGAGGATGGTAAGGTCGGTGGGAGGAAACTCTACAGATGATTGCGCTCTACCTTTTGCAGTTCTTTGGGCAATTTGGGGAGGGAGGAATGATCTCATTTTCAAAAATCAAAGGTTTTATCCGGAGAATGTACTCGCCCACTGTAAATCTCTATATCGGTTCTGGATCTCTGCCTAATGTACTCTTTTTTATTATATTAATACAACGTTCTTGAGGTGAATCCCATCTCGGGAGGTCACCCTCATGTTATTCAAAAAAAAAATCTATCAGGTATCCAAGTACCCAATAGATTTTCACGTTTCTACGTAAGAAAAAAATAATAAAAGTAAAATATGTAGAAACTTCACACACATTCAACATGGAGTGAATTCTAAACAATTAAGAACATCATTTATTTGCAATGCTTGAGACATATATTAAACGGTAATATTGAAGATGCAAACATGTTGCCATTCAGTCGGTGCATAACGCATAATGCGTGAAATCAGAGTAGGGGGATATAAAAATATGCAACACATGTGCACGAATATCATAGACTTATATTAATTGGATGGTTTGTTTGTATTGATTAAAGTTATATGTATACTAGAGGTATAAAAAGATAATCGAATATGAATAAGTGACTGAATGAAGATAAATATAACAAAACTTTACAAGTTAGTTGAAAACAATTGGATATGGGTGTTTGACTAGCTCAAGTAATGTGAACCAATAAACATGCATTCATATATGTACATGTTGATGTATATTCTATGTACATATTTATGTGTATGTATATATGTTCGGGTTAGGAGGGTTTTGGCTTCAAGTATCTACAAGCACTAAAAGATATGACAATGAATATTATTCGTATCCAAATCATCTTTTGTAATCGTAATGACAACGGATATCATATTCGTTATTAAAGATCCATATAACGATGATTTTTCATTGAATTATTCGATAAAATTTACACTAATCATTGTCAAATTTAGCAACGGTTAAAAGAAAATGACAAGGAATAATCGTTATTATATGATTCGTTGCAAGGAATATAGCAACGGATACCATTATTCATTGTGAATTTAAAAAAGTAAGCAACGAATAATATTCGTTGTTATATATTTAACTACAGAAAATATGGCAACAGATATTAAATTATCCGTTGCCTTAGGTCACTTTTCTTGTAGTGGAGGGAATTCCAAACCGGAACCTGCATCGATAGTAAGTTTCAAACTCAACCGTATTCTAAACTATATGGGACGGATTTTATATCATTAAATGGAATGGGTTTGAGTAAGGTAGCCAACGGATATACAACATTGATATCCCTACTATCATGTCTCGACTATTCAAATAATCATTATTCACAAAAAGGTTACTGTTCCTACTAACCTTACTTCCGAGTAGATCCTGACCGTCCGATGGACTTCGAACAGTAGAGATCTCCGCAGCAAAATAGCGTAAAGCAGATTCGAAAGAATCGATTTTCCTTCACGCGATGCGTCGAAGAATACACAACATACGCGAATTCTTCCAGCTCCACCGTAATATCATCGTCCCGCAGGGGTAAAACCGTCTTTCCAACAACCCTCCCGCCACGGCTATATAAAGACCCCGACCCGCTGCTCCCCTCTTCCATTTCGGACCCAAATCAAACTGATAACCCCTCGCCGCCCCCACCACATCGCCCTCCAATCACAACCGTTCAATCCAATCCAACGGTCCATATCTGACGTCCCCATCCGATTCGACGGTGGATGATGGGGTTTTCCCTCACCCCGATGAAGACCCCCGCCAGGCTGCTCTGGAGCACCAGCTTCTTCCGGCACAAGATCTCCATTTGATTATCCCATCCATCCGATTCCTCACCCAGTGCCGCCGTCGTAGAGTTCATTAGCGGTATTGCATCGATGGGACGACAGGGAAGATCTGCGTTCGGGTCAGTGACTTCGTCGACGTCTTCTGTGGCGGCGTCGATCAGGGAAAGCATACTTCTGCTTGGGAGTGCAGGAGGATTAGCCTTTCGTGGTAAGACGTTTACAAGTTTCACTCTTCCTCCAGATCTACGTAACATCATATTATGGAAGCTTGATTACTTTCTTTAATTCCCAAAGCATATTAATTTCATTCTATAGAAAACAAAGGAAAAACGATAAGGTTAAGAAATAATTCGTGTAAGCTTGATATTCAAACTCATGTAGCAAAATAGATAACTTAAATTACGTTGTTCCTTCAAAAAATTTGTAATTTTGTGTCTTTTATAAAGTTGAATTAAGGTTTAAGACAATTAATACATTTGATTCTCTCATGTAAAAAAGATGCCAGTGTACCAACTGCGAGCACGGTAGAGCACGACTACCGCAGCGGTGCCAAACGACGAGCCCTCCTCGATGAGGAGCTGATGATGGATGATGACTGCTACGACGACCATGCGATGCACGAGAAGAAACGACGGCTCACCTCCGAGCAAGTATGAATCCTCCTCTACCTCCCACCTTCATCGCTTGTCTTCTTCAACATCTAATTCATCTCCAGAAATGTGGAAAAAAACTTAGATGAAAGGATAACATGGTATATGAAAAAAGAGACATTTTCCACAAAAAGGAGCATATGTTTCCTCGAAATTAATGAGGGAATAATATCTAAAGAGGGGAGATCCACGAGAGATCTTCCATGACATGTAGAATAAGAACATCTAAGTTCCTTTTCTTTGTTTCTTCTTCTCGTCTACAGGAGAGTTCGGAATAAGGAATAAAAAAAAGAGCTTCTGTTCCTGATCGCGAAGCCCATCTTCCAAAAAGATTAAACTATGTATTCATCAAAGAATATTGTATAGGGCAAGAGTCACAGCATCTTTTCTGTCTCTCGCCTCATCACGTTCTCTTCTTCTTCTTCTGAAAAAAATAGATAGATATTCGTTGTCTCGCCATTTCTAAAGTTAAGCATGTCGTTATCGCGGAGATTTGACTTTTTGAGCTGAGATGAACAAATAATACAAAGTTGATCCATCAGTGCACGCTTTCCGATGTGACGCCCACAACTCCAGAATGGGTATGAAGGTCACGGATTCAGGTCATGAAATACGTCGGCGTATGTACCTTCAATAAGAAAATCGAATTATTTTGACAGGAATACGTAGAGTATATGCCGTATGAGGACAGCACGTCAATGGGCTCCGATCTTCTGATGTTTTAGCTAAAAATATTTAGGAATATTTTGCAAACGTGTCGTGTTATTGAATATATTTGCCGGTTGCATGATTTTTCTGGCAACCGAATTAGATTATTTGCAGGTCTGGTCATAGTTATTTAGTTAGCATTAACAGACTAATCACGTAATCGAATTAGACATTTATATGTTAATTGGAGTCCAACATACGTAAATTGTTTTATTACGGAATAGATTAAAATTTAATTCTTAATTCTTGTGAAGGTTCACCTCCTGGAGGAGAGCTTCGAGGCAGAGAACAAACTAGAGCCGGAGAAGAAGAGCCAGCTAGCGAAGAAGCTCGGCTTGCAGCCGAGGCAAGTGGCGGTGTGGTACCAAAACCGCCGTGCACGGTGGAAGACGAAGCAGCTCGAGCGCGACTTTGATCGCCTCAAGGCCCTCTACGACAACCTTGTCGTCGACCATGGATCTCTCCTCGCCGACAACAAGCGCCTCCGCTCCGAGGTTACAATGCTATTAATTACTAAATCGACGTTTCCACAAATCCCCAATAGTATATATTAATTTGTTGTTGCATCTGCATCTAGAAAATCTATAATAATTTTTCTGTGATCAATCTAGGTCAAGTGCATTCTTTGCTTGTGTGTGTGTATATCTTACGTGGGATGCATGTTAGGTATAGCTAGCTCTTCCATATCCTCGAGTATTCAGGAAGATATAATCTTTTCTGAAATATAACTTAGGGTTTCAAAATAGGAACTCGAGTACCTTCTGTAAGAACAAAATCAAATTACAGATGATCACTTGTCTAGACCCCAACAGCGGAATCTAATAATACGAACCAGATTTTTCAGATGAGGAATCAACAGTTGCCATGCCTCATAAAGCGAAATAATTGCCAAATCAATCGGAGGAGACACCCGAATCGATTTGAAATTAAAAGCACACCAGACGTAATTTATTTCTGTAGTGGAGGAGCATCCCCACATCTGACAATCCATTGGAGCAAAGGGAAACCACTTCCTCTTGGAAAATTTATCTTAGAATGTGACCCATCAGATCCTTAAATTTTGTAATTAAGCAGTATGTTATTATGATGTGCTGTTATTGTTAGGTCCCCTCCCAGAGCATATGGTGCCGATAATTTAATACGGAATCTCCTTGTATTGAATTCGTTGATACTCGGCCTTAATCAATGAGACCCCACTAGGAAATTAGGGTTACGAATTGTTATAGTATCAGCATTCGTATTAAATATAGTGTTAATACTAATGATCATACAGGTAGTATCCCTAACGGAGCAACTTCAGGCCACGGCCACCACACCGGCGACTGGCCACCACCCACCACTGCCGTGTCCCCATTCCCATTACGATGATGTGCCTCCAGTATCCGAACCTTCTGCCGCCACCCCCGCGGTCTCTTTGGAGGCGAAGGACGACTTCAGCCACCAATCGCAGCTGCCCGACGACAGAAGCTTCCACGGCGGCTGCCTCTTTGTGGCTCCTTCCGATGAGGATGATTTCAGCGACGACGGATGTGGCTACTTTCCACCGGCGTTTCCGGAGGACGATCATGGTGACATCGAGCGAAATGGCACCTCCCGTTACGACTACATGCCACCGGTGCCGGAGGACGACGTAGGTGCGCTGGTGGGCTGGTGGATCTGGTCTTAAAAACCACGTACGTGCAAGCTGCAACAATTTCATGCAAGAAGAGTGTCGTATGTTTCTGTGAATTTATGAGGCATATGTGAATTTATATCATGTAAATCGAAGTGGGTATTATTTGATGGACCGGTTATTGATCGAGAATGAATAATCAATTGTGTGAATTTTAGCTTTTAATTAGTACGGATGGTATGTCTTTCATTGTTCATCATAAAATTGAAATCTTGTACCTTTGTGTCCCATCTTTGTATTCTGGAAATAGATCGAAAGTAGCGAAAATGGTTTTCTTCCAAAGTTTTCTATATACCAAGAAATATATGCTCACAAGCCTACGAATTAATTTTGTAGACTTTTTCGGTAGGAGAATAAGCAGGAATAAAGATGGAGAATAATGGGAATAAGGGTCTATTCTCCGTTTGGCTGGAGGATAAGAATAAGGAGAATAAGGTAAAATAATGGTAGGTAAGGTGGGATAAAGATAGGAATAAGAGTGAAATAAGATAAAATAATGGAGAATAGTCGTACCACAGGGAAGCGTGTTGGGGGCTTATTCCCCTTATTCCACTCCTCCTTATACCCCAAACGAACATGGCACTTACCGCGGGACAAAATAATGTGGTTCGCGTTTCGAATCCAGTTATAATTTACAACATAAATGGATTTATAGTAATGCCTATTTTACAACTATTGAGTTATTATCTTTATCACCAAAATTTACACTAATCATTACTAAAGAAGTGGTAATGATTAGTACAAATTTGGATGACAAAGGGGATGTCATTTCTCACCAATTTCAAGTAAAAAAATCTTTTGTAATATTGATTGTTATATATTTGACAATGATATGTATTTTTGATGAAATGAATATACGAAAAATATATATACATTTACTGTAGTCACCGCAATAGATTATCATAATAAGGAGTAAATGTGACAACGAAAATTTTAGCAACAGATAGTTTCTTAAGCAATAAACTTTGGTTGCAACAAAGTAAGAAATATTTTAGATACCTGAAATCAGTGGCTAAATCATCCATTATTAAATAAATAATTATGATAATATTTGTTGCACAATATTTTTTATAATAGAATTCAGCAACAAATATCATATCTGGTGGTATATCACCGGTGATGATCCATATAATAATGCTTATGCGTTGCTTTTTTCTAATAATGGTAACTAGCTAAATTTCGAATTAAAAAAAATAGGAATACTAGTTAGCAACATATAAATGTTCTAATATAATTATGGATACGGGATTTGTCAATAGATTCAAGTATAAAATATATTTTTCACAACAAAAATACAATCATTACTTATTTAACTATGGAAGACTTAGTGGTTGATTTTGGAAATAAAAACATCATTATAACCTCGTTTTATTGGCAACGAACACAATGTTGCTATAATTCTTTGGGTACTCTAACCAAAGTTTTCGTTGCCACTATATGTTATAGAATCTAATGACGTAGATCTTTTCCGAGAACATATTTATGGAATATTTGTATAATTTATATTTAATTTTATTGTAACTTTTCTATTGGTAAATATTTTTTCTTTGATAAGGTACATATATTCAAATTATGGAATATACATTGTATTTTAATTTAAGCTAATTCAATCTATATTCAAATTATTCAATCTATATTCCATTTTCACTACCATAACTTTTGTTCAGCTTATGCGTTGTCTTTTGCTGCTCTTTGGGCCATCTGGGGAGGAAGTAATGATCTAATTTTTAAAAATCAAAGGTTTTGTTCAGAAAATGTGTTAGCTTACGGTCTTTCCTCGTATCGTTTCTGATCCATAAGGTAATGTATCTCTCTATTGATTTTTAATATAAGTTCTTTCTGCGGTTAGTCCTAACTCGGGAGTTCACCCTCTTTTTCCATAAAAAAAACTTTAGTTCAGATTGCAGCGATGAAAATTCGACTCGAGAGTTAATCTACCGTACTCAAAAGAGATTTATCTTATAGTGAGAGATAGCAACTGCAGGCATATATATAGGGTTAAAAGGGCCTGCCCCCTAGGGGGAGCTAACTTAGCTCCCCCCCTCATTTTCCCAATTTTTTATTTTTTTGAAAATGCTTCCATGGAAATTCATCAATATATCTTAACATTATGTCATTCAAGATTCTTGCGAAACAGAGACTCCCGTAGCCTCCATCCAGATGGTCATTTTTTAATGATCGTAGAATAGTTGAAATCGACCATGTCTATATGGAGGTCGTATGAGTCTCTGTTTCGCACAAAATTTGAATGACGTAAAAAAATTAGGAAAATGAAGCAGGGGAAGCTAAGTTAGATTCCCCTAGAGGGTAGCCAAATTTTTCCCATATATATATAGAGGATCGATCTTGTGAGATGAGATTTTTTGAGATGATAAGATGGGAAATTCTGGACCACTAGTTTCAACCAAGAGAGAGAAAACTGGGAGAGAGAAAGTTAAAACTAGTGGTTCAGAATTTCTCATCTCACCATCTCACAAAATCCCATCTCACAGGATTACTCCTCTCTCTCTCTCTACACACACACACACACACACAAAGGAGTGATCCTACGAGAGCAAAAAAATGTAAGAGCATGAGAGCATGCATTCTTGACCGCATGATTCTGGTTTCTCTCTCCTGGTCTTCTCTCTCCTGGTTGGATCATGTGGTCCAGAATGCATGCTCTCATGCTCTCATAGGTTTTGGCTCTCATAGGATCACTCCTCTACACACACACACACATATATATGAAAATGAATCCATGGAAATTCATCACTATCCCTATATTATATCATTCAAGTTTCATGAGAAACATATACTCATACGATCTCCATCTAAACAACCATTATTTAATGATCACAAAATTATTGAAATCGATCCCGTGTAGACAAAGGTCGTAGGAGTCTCTGTTTTGCAAAAAAAAATTGAATGACATACTAAAGGGATATAATGATAAAAATATAGGGAAGTATTTCTCAAAAAAAATAAAAAATAGGAGAAATGGGATGAGGGAGCTGAAAAACACACCTGATCTAAAGGATAAAAAGGTCGTCGTATCGACCAGGTGGATTTTAGCAGAAAATTTATTTTTATCTTATTTATACTCCTAAACTTAGATGTATAATGAAAGCACGAAAGTATCAAACTCAGGGAGGCAAACTGTTGGAAACTAAGGTAAAATAGTAGAAAACTAAGGTAAAGTGGGTTTTCTAATCTTTATTTATTATTATGGATTAATCTGAATTTTTATTTGATTTTAGTGAATTTTGTATTGTTCTTGTGATTTTATTATACCTATGTAAAAATTAGATATAGATTTTGTAATTTTATTTTTTGGTTTTAATTTTTTTATTTCTATATTTTTATTTTACTTCTGTTTTTATGAACTTTTAAGAGTTTTATATTTTTATTGATTTTTGAATTGTTTTTAAGATGAAAAATGAGATTTTTTAAAATTATGCAAAAAAATTTATTTTTAAAATAGAAAATAGAATGAAAACATTTTGATTCTATTTTTATTTGTAAATAAGTAAAATATCTTCAAAATGATTGCTTGTACGTATTTTTATTAATTTTATTCATTTAGTTATGATTTTTCAAATTTTTATGTAATATGTTTTTATTGGTTTCATTATTTAATTTTTATTTTATTTTCAATTAATTGTGTAAAATATGGTAGAAACTACTGTAGGTAATTTTTGTAGCTTTTTTAGAGGTTTTTTTATATTTTTTGTGTATTTTAAAAGTTTGTTATACCTATTTTTATTTTTAAATGAATTATCAAAAATAGAAAATATTTTTTATTTTTTTCAAAACCAATTTAATATGTATATAATATGAAATGTCGTATTTATATTTATTTTGATTAGTTTTTTCATATTTTGAATTTTATTTACTATGTATATACGATGTATTTTATTTAGACATTGTCCAGGGGTATTAATGTAATTTCTAGAGAATAAAGGGTTGTGCATGCAATATGAAACTTATGAGGTGTTCGTGCAAAAATCCTACACATCACATGCAATTTACATGTTGGGCACCAACCTGGGGCTGTTTGTAATATCCAAAAAGAGTAGGGACGTGATGAATCTCCATTTCATCATATTTATTCTATCATTTGGCCTCAAAAACCTTAGTAAATGCATATAAATACCCTTGATTCGTGCATTTTAGCATTCATGCATCACTATGTAAATAGTGTATAGAATACGGTTTTTAAAGCTAAAATTATAGAATAAAGAAAAGAAAAGAATAAAGAATAAAATATTGAACATATTTTATGACCCAAAACCGTGAGACTTAGGCATCTTGATGACTAGGTCGATGATGCGCGCGAAATGACCACTCGGATATAAGGTGCTAATCGGTCGTTGCGACCCAAGCAATCAAGTGCGAACAATCAAGAAAAATAGACCACCAAGAGAGATAAAAATCAATCAAAATGCGAAATAGCGGTCTTGCTATTTATTTAACCTGGTATAGCGACCATGGTCGAACACAAGGAGCACGGGTTAGCCTTGCGGCCTATGAAGTAGTCAAAAAGGAAATAAAATAAAAGAGGAATTTTTTTTTGTGGTTTTTAATTTATTTTATATTTTTTTGGATTTTCAATGTATTAAGAAAATAAGAAAAGCAAATAAACACACACTTCAACAATTTATTAAAAGCCCTAAAAATCAACCAAAAATTCTGACAAAAATATTTTTATGTGTTTTATAATTTTTAGTATTTTTGGTGAATTTTTGGGATTTTTCTGATGTTTATTTAATTCTCTAAAAATGAAACAGTGACTGAAACTATAGGTACTGTCCAGCAGAGCTAAAAGGACCTAGATAAAATATCTAGAAGCCCCAAATTAGCCCGGAGGTATTTTTCTTGTATAGAGAATAAAACAAGGAAAAATTAGGCACCTAGATTATTATTTTTGGGTTTTTGGTTTATTTATTAGAATTTTTATAAGATTTTAAGTGTTTTTAGTTTTTAGTGGTTTTCAATAATGAAAAATAGCCAAAATTGGCTAGAAAATCAAACACAACAAAACAAGCAGTAGACAATTTTTTGTAATTTTTAGATACTATTTAATATTTTTTGTGATTTTTAAAGTTAGACAGTAGCAAAATTAGATGTTTATGAATTTTTAAAAATATCAAATCAACTCAGAAATGTCTCTAAAAATCCTTGAAAATTTTACACTATGGCAGGAGCCATGTGTCCAATTTTCGTTGGATTTGGAGGTAATTTGCTATTTTATTCAAAAATGAAAAGGGGGCACAGTGCACAGGGACCAAAGTGCAAATACCCGGAAGTCTGGGGGGTCTGGTGCAATTAATCCAGCAAAACACGTGCGATGCGCGTGTCTGGGGCACTTAGGGACCCAAATGTAATGAAAATAAGTCCCGAGGGCTATTTGGTAACAGGTACCAAAAGCCCAGGGGCTTATCTGCAAAATACCCACAAATACTCGCACATGTTCAATTAAAATACGCATAGGGGTATAAATGCAAATAAAAACAAACTTTCATTCATTCTTTAACAGTCAGAACTACAGGGGTAGGATATGCAAATAAGCCAAAAACTCACGTGTCGATGCACGTGTCAGACCATACACAGGGGCATAAATGCAAACCGAACAGAGTACAGGGTCCTCTATGCAAATATCCCAAAAACTAAACAACTATATTACGTATTTACAGGACTAACTACGAAATGCAATAAACAGAAGGGCCTAAGGGTAGTTTACCCTTTATTAATGGAGCAGCTGGATGGAGGCCACGTGGAGCATCTGACGGTGGCGAATGATGAATACCCATTCATCACTCTTTATTCTTATATTTTAGCTACAAAAACCTTTGCAAATACATGTAGATATATGTAAATATCAATAGTTACCAAAAGCATGCATTGTGTAAAAACCTATAATTAGCATGTTTTTGTGCAAAAATAAAAGAATAAAGATCAAAAAGAAAAAGAGGGAAATATTTAGAATAAATATTGAGCAACCTAACCCAAGGGAGGGCTCAGCATGGGCCTGACCGCATAAAAGCCACAGTAGAGAGAGATAGGAGCTCATGTGTAGATATCTATGTAAATAAATAAAATTATATTTTCCTCAACCAAAAATATTCTTGTAAATATTTGTATATATTTAGAAACTCTTAAAAACAAAATAAAAATTTAAAAATCAAAAATGCAAAAATAGCCCTTTCACCATGTACATAGACCATGCCTCCTTATGTATTTAACCTTGTAAATAAATTTATTTATTTTCAAAACTTTTTGTGAATATTCTATGTATATATTGTAAATAAAATAAATAAAAAGACTTAAAACAAAAATCAAATAAAAATAACAAAAATTAAAAATGCAAAAATATATTGTACATATGTCATGTATATAGTTGTACATATCTATTTATTTCACCTATATGTATAAATAATAAAAATAAAATAAAAATATCCTTTTATTCCTCATTTTATTCTATAAATAAATAAAATATAAAATAGGAATAAAGTTGTACAAAAATAATAATTAAAAATTAAAAATCAAAAAACCTATATTGTACATATACCTATGTATAGCTATATATTGTAAATACCTTATTTTTATTTTAAAAAATTAATTAAAAATCACCAAAAAATAGAGAAAAATAAAATAAATATTTTTTATGTTTTAAGTTTTTAGAAATTCGGTCATTTTCTGGCCTCAAATAAAGAAATAAAAAATGCAATAATTGGCGGCTCCTGATTGGTCCACGGGGGTTTGTTGACCCCGGTCAACTTCCCCCGCGGACCTTCCTCTTTTGCGGATCAAGCAACCGACCCGATTGCTCGAAATTCCACACGCTCGATCCGACCGCCATCACCTCTTACCCCGGGCTCCGATTGCACGCTGAACATCCAGGATCCTCGCCCGGGGTGGGTTTGGAGGATCCGAGCTCCGTGCCACCCGCCCGACCTCCTTCTTCTCGGATCTTCCACACTATTTAGTGTCATCACCGGCAACCTATTCACGCTATCTCTGGACTCCTGCTCGCCGCCAAGGAACTCCTCCAGACCACCCGAGTGACAGGCGAGTATTTTGGAGTGGAAGCGAGGCCCGAGTTGCACGGAATCCATTGATCCGGTGGTAATCGCCGCCGTGCGCCGTCGCGAGCGCGCTGAGCCTCGGGGAACTCGACGGCCCCTTGAGGCAACGACCGGGAGCCTCATCGGCTCCAGCCCAGTCGACAGCAGCCATCAGGTAGCTTCTTTAGCCAGTAGAATAGCGTAGCTTTAGATTCTTCGATTTCCGGTTGTTTAGCTCCGCCGCCTACGCCAGCCGTCTCCGTCCAAGCACTTGACCATCAGACACCACCACCACCTTCGCCTGACTCCTACCCACCTTCTCCGCCCCTTCACTCCCCCTGGCTCGCCCCGGAGCAGGGTATCAGCTCTCCTCCATCCGCCGCTCGCCGGAGGGCCGTCGCATCGCACCCCTAGTCACTTTCCGCCCGCTCTGACGGGTCGAGGCAGTTTGCCCTCGACCCCTCTTTCTTCCTGTGCAGGTGTCCAGGCCTATCAACCTCATCTGGAGGTCGGAACTTCAGAGCACAGCCGCTCCAGGTCATTCACGTCGCCGGAGCTCTCTGGAGCTCTTCGTCTCCATCGGAGCAGAGCATCTGGTGCGGGACTTCACGGCGAAGCTCCCCAGCCCCTCAGAAGCAGCAGACGAAGACCACAGCACGCGCACGAGGCCGGCGAAGCTCGCCGGCTGAGTGTTCTTCCAGTATCCTCCACCGCCGTCAGATTGACCCCGAGCTCCAGATTCAATCATGATCGTCCATTCGAGGAGCAGCTTCAACCGTCGGATCTATTCGAGGGTCGATCTCCACCGTCGATCCAGTGAAGCTCAGCCACTTCGTCCGTCTACCGTTCGATCTGCAACGTGGCAGCGCCTGGACCGTCGGATCACAGTCGAGGACCCAGCCTTGGGCGCCACCCCTTTTCAGCCGTCCATCTATCCACGTGGCGTCCATCCATCGGCTCGACTTAATAAAGGGGTAATTTACCTTAGGCCCCCTTTTAGTTTCTGTTTTACGTGTCAGTCCTGTAAATATTTTAGGAGTTTTATTTACGTAGGGTAAATTGCACATTGGACCTCGCGCTTGTTTATATTTGCATTTATACCCCTGTTTGTGTGAGCCACGTGCATCGTCACGTGTAGATTGGGTGAATTTGCGCCTTTAGCCCTGTAGTTCTGGATGTTCTTCAATGAATGAAAACTTTTTGATAATTGCATTTATGCCCCTGTGAGTGTTGTATTTGCGCATGTGCGCCTTTTGAGCGGGTTATTTGCAACATAGCCCCTGGACTTTTTGGTACGAGTTACCAAAAGGTCCTCGGACTTGTTTTTCTTACATATAGGTCCCTGAGTGCCCCAGGCACGCGCCTTGCGCGTGATTTCTTGGGTATTTTGCACCAGGACCCCCAGAACTTTGGGTATTTGCACTTTGGTCCCTGTGCACAGTGCCCCCTTTTGGATTTTGAATAAAATATCAATTCATCTCCAAATTCGATAAAAATTTGAAACATGGCTCCTGCCATGTTGTAGGATTTTTAAGAATTTTGGGGGACATTTTTGAGTGCATTTGTTATTTTTAAAAATTCAAAAACATCCAGTTTTGGCACTGTTTCATTTGAAAAATCACAAAAAAATACAAAAACTCGCCTAAAAATTCTATAAAAATTAGATACTGTTTCTTATGTGTTGCTTGATTTTCTAGCCAATTTTGGCTATTTTTCATTGCTTAAAAACCCTAAAAATTCAAAAACACCTAAAAACGCATAAAAATCATATTAAATAATCTAAAAACCCAAAAACAATAATTTTGGTGCTCGAATTTTCCTTGTTTTCTCTAGTATACAGGAAAATTACCTCCAGGCCCTCTTGAGATCCTTAGATATTTTATCTTTGGGTTTTGGACCTGGCTGGACAGTACCTTGTCTTTTTAGCACTGTTTGATTTTTAGAAAATAAAATACACCTTATAAAAATCCCAAAAATTCACCAAAAATACTTAAAAACCTAAAAAACATAAAAACAATTTTTCTTGAATTTTTGCTTGATTTTTGATGCTTTAAATAAATTGCTCAAGTGTGCTTGTTCTTGTGTTTTCTTATTTTCTTTACATATTAAAAATCCAAAAAAAATTTAAAAACAATTAAAAACCACAAAAAAATGTTTTCTCTTCTTCTCTGATTTGTTGACTACTTCGTAGGCCTTTGGCCAACCCGTGCTCCTTGTGTTCGACCCTGGGAGCTATACCAGGTTAATCCCATAGCTAGGACCGCACTTCGTGTTTTGATCTTTGATTTATTTCGCGGTTCGATATTTTTTTCTTGATATACCCATCCTCTGAGATCTGGGTCGCAACGACCCTTGTTTTATTACCTTCACCCGGGTCTTGAGGGATTTTCGGGTCATCAGAATGGCGCCGTTGCCGGGGAGCACGGCTTAGTAGTCGTTTTTAGCTTTTTCCGCGGTTTTTGATTTTCGCGGCTTTTTGTATAGAATTTTTGTATATATTTTCCTCATATTTCTGCCAATAATTTCTGGACTGACCACTTTTCTCTCTGTTTCTTGTGAGGGCCCGAGGAGCGAGGGCGGCATTCCTAGGAGCGCCGGTGCACCCGAGCGAAGCGGAGGCGGCTCGTTTCTTCATCAAGCCGCAGGAGAGAGCGAGAGAGAGAGAGTTGAGTGGGTGAAGATAGCTTAGGATATTTTATTATTATTGTTGTAATAATACAGGTGTTCAGAGACTTGAACTGTTTGGACTTGACTTAGCGGGTCTGTTTCGCCGAGCACCGGTGTGCTCGGGGGACCCTTAGGAGTTTTTCGCGGCTTTCTTCTACTTTTTTACTGCCTTTCCGGTGTTTACGCGGTTTTTGATCGAGCCCCTAGCCGTAGGAATTTCTGGTGCTTGTGACGTAATTAGTAGGATCCACACACCTAATTGCTATTCTGTTCCTATAGATCGTTAATTGGACCTACTAATAATAAATAATAAAAATAACTTAGTTGCTTTCCTGAGAGCCTACGCGCCGCGAGCCTGCCCCACAAGCGCTACTCCTGAACTCGACCTGTCGAGAAGAGGAGGGGTGGGCCAAGACCGGACTCTTTGGATCGAGGGCGAGTGACTGAGTTAGACGGGTCTGCGCTAGGAATTGCTCATCTAGGACTCGGTTTTTCCCGCTTGCATCATTTAGGTAGTTTATTTCCTGTCTTTAAATTCTGCGCGGATCACTTGCATGTAGAGTGCTGGAGACAAGGTACGCATTTCTATCTCAGCATGCATCATTGATTTATCGCGCATCGGCTTTTTCGTCTTCTCCCCCCTGTTTTTGGACTAAATAATAGGAGAACCGAAAAATTCGTTAGGCCTTTTGTTTGATATCTGAAAAATATTAAAAAGAAAAACAATAAAATCAGGACTGCTAATCATACTTGACCTAAAATACACTTCACGAAAAATCTGTCTTGGGGAGAGTAACCCCCTCCTTGTCTGGTTTGGATGAGCGAGAGAGTGATCCGCACATTAGGATAGAGCCTCCGATCTTTTCTTGACTGATTACCGGCTTTCAGTACGGGACAGTCGGTTAAGAAAGATTTCGATACCTATTTACCTCACGTAATCGCTCTGATAGACTGGATGATCACCTAAAATAAAATCGACAACATAATTGACCGATCCCTTCGGTCTTCAGCTTTGTGTGCGTAGGTGAATTGGGGGTTTGCTTGTTCATCCTGTTTGGTTGCCAGATCCCTTCGACCTTTCTCCTCCATCTATTTCCCCTCCCTCACCTCCCTTCATTTCTCTTCTCCCTGATCCCTGGATGATGGATTCCCCTCACCTTGAGCCGACTCTTACGGCTTCTTCTCCATCCTCTGACCATCACTCCAGTCCACCTTCTAGGGAGGTCGGATCTCCGACCAACCTCCCGCTCCCTCCCTCCCTTTCATCTCATCACTCCGGGCATGCTGTGCGAGACGTCCGAGGATATCAGATAGAGCAGATGCGAGACCCGGACGATGCTGTTGCTGAGTCGAGAGCGCACTCTGTTGATGACCCGAGAGAGCAGTGGAGATCAGCAGATAGATCCCATTCCAGAGGGATGGAGGAGCAGATAGCACATGGAGCTCAGTCAGCTTCTACACTAGGTCCATTCGTTTTGGAGTTGGATTACATTCAGCGACTGCCGACATTTTCAGGAGAGGCGCACGAGGAGCCTTATCTTCACCTGTCCGCTTTCGAGGAATTTTGTAGAGCACAGAAATATTCAGATGTCACTGCAGAGGAGCTGATGACGAGGACCTTCCCCTTCACGCTTCACGACAGAGCCATGAGATGGCATCGCCGATTGGGGAGGACATTTGAGACGTGGGGAGAGCTACGCCGAGAGTTTCTACAGAGATACTTTCCCCCACGTAGAGCAGATTTCATGCGGTCTTTGATCATGGAATTTTCAGTTGACCCCCAGGAGCCATTGCACGAGGCATGGCCGAGGTTTCTTGACCTCTTGAGGAGATTTCCAGATCATGGACTTCCACTGATAGATTTGATTGAGATCTCCATGCGGGGGATGACCGCAGAGCAGCTTGCACGGGTGATTACCACATGTGGCGGTTCACACTGCAGTTCCGACATTTACTTCCTGGATATCATCTCGAGGCTACTTTCACAGAGTTCTTCTTCACGAGATGCTTCGGTCGGGACAACACATGAGGACGAGATAGTACCAGTGCGGTGTGTCACTTCACATGGTGAGTCAGCTTCTACACACCAGCCCGAGGATTTGGATGGTGCAGCACTACTGACAGAGGAGATGACTGTGATAGCAGAGGTTCGGACCCAGAGTCTACTTGAGTTCCCATTGGCCTTCCAGTTGGAGTTTGAGTCAGCCCCAGAGTTCCCTGTTGACGAGTCTTGGATATCAGATCTTTTGATACTCCAGGAGCCGGAGGAGCCCCAGCTTTTGCAGCCGTTGATTCAGACACTTCAGATTCCAGTCTCGGAGGAGTCAGTCTCCTTTCTGCAGAGACACTTCTCGGATACAGACAGTCACCAGGACTCAGCCCAGCAGCCACAGCTAGAGGAGGGACAGCACTTTGAGAGCACAGATATAGAGAGTCCCGTCTTCGAGCCTTTTGTCCTCCACTTTGTCGAGATAGATACACTTCCTGAGGACCAGTTGACAGACAGCATAGACGCAGACACTTTGCCAGATTCCGCGGTGTTGACTAGTACCTTCTCCCACTTCCAGATTGCCGAGACGTACACTTCCGATGATGATGCAGCTTGGTGCACTGAGTGGATACTTGATAGCAGCGCAGATGCTCATCTAGATCCTGATCTTCTTCTTCTCACTTCTGATCCTGCATCTCTCCCCGAGGGTTATCTGCGGGAGAATGCCGCACTCGATGAGCACTCGGTTTCACCTACTGAGAGTGTTTCCGATCTGACGGAACATGGAACCGAGTCTTTGGATCATTCTGATTCTGAGTCTTCTCACCTCGACGACCCTCGCGAGGATGAGCCCATTTTGGAGATATTCGATGATTTGCCTGATCTAATTCTATTACATGCATCGGATATCATTCTGCTTAGAGAGTCTCCTGATCCTGATTGCCCATACCTATTTGAGACACTGATTGACGTGGAGGATTCCATGACTGATCCATCCTTCTCCACGTTTGATTTCTTCGGCTCTATACTCTCACTCCATTCTGACCCAGAGCCACTGATCTCTTTTGTGCTACCGGATCCCGATTACTCATGCTCATATCATTGGCCGGTAGCAGACACCCGCCTGATTGCATACCTGGGTGTCTTACTTTACACTGTTGAGTTCGTCGTTGTTCTCACACAGAGACTGCGACGACAGTACGGCATTCGACTTATCGATGCCGTCCTGAACCTTGATACTGCGTTGTCCTAGCCTTTGCGCCCAGCTAGGGGCGTAAAATAGCGCTTGTTGAGAGGCACCTCAACATTGTACTCTTTTGTATATACGTGTTTCGTCTTGTTTGATCTTTCTTTCTTCCGTTCTTGTTTTCACCCCAAGTCTCGCTTAGGATTATCTTTGCTATACTTAGGATATCGCTCATCCTAAGTATAGGGGGGGTGGAAACACCGGGCTGTTCATTCGTCTGTTTCATCACTTCTGTTTTGTTGCCTATACTTAAGGTTCTTCACCTTAAGTATAGGGGGAGTGATGTCCTCCGTCTTGTATAAATATTCGTGATTTTCTTCGTGTCTTTCTGCTCTTGTTTTGCTGCCTATACTTAGGGATATTTTACCCTAAGTATAGGGGGAGCAGACTCTGTATCTTCTTCACTCAGATTTCCCTTCATGTACAGCTTGCTATACTTAGGATTAGTTAATCCTAAGTATAGGGGGAAACCACCGAGTTCCTCTTATTCTATTCATTTATTCGTTCCTGTACCTAGCCATTCCTTTTCACTTCCCTTTTACTAAGCACGAGTTATGTCTTCTTCATCGCTCTTGATCACTCCGAGGACATCGTTCGAGCTAAGTATAGGGGGGGTGTGTATATATTGCATATATACTTTAGCCATAACTCGTACTTTGTGTGAGTGTGTTAATAAATAAAATGGCTAAAAATCACAAAAATTTAAAAAATTTTCATGTACATAAACCTCTTTTATCCTTGCACATACATAGCTAGTGTACAAAGTATTTTTGTAAAAATGATTTCAAAAATCTTTTGTACAAAGTTTGTGTAAATATTTTTGTATCAAAATTATGTATATAGTACAAAATTTTTTCCAAAATGTTTTGAAAAATTAAAAGTTTGCAAAAATCTTGTGTAAATGTTTGTAAATATCTTTTTGCAAAACTTGCACTTCATGCATCATCATCATCCATGATTTCAAAACATTTTTCAAAAATTTTGCATGATTGTAAATATTTGTAAATAGCATCTTGTGTACATATATGTATATAATTTTTCCTGGTTGAGAGTTGACATTTAAACTAAGCCTGGAATTAAATTGAGAAATGGAGCTTGAAAAGATCTTAATCCACCTAACTTTAAGAGGAACCTTATAGGACTTAGGTTTAAGGCTTTTCAGGTCCATAAGGACTTAATTCTTTGAGTCCACTAGGCTATGAGCATATGTCATCTTGATGAGCCTAAGTAGAGCACTTAACAACACACGCATGAATCTTAGAGACAATGGCTTGACTTGCACCTGCACATTACACATGGCTTTCCACGGATGAGGTGGTGAGGAGGCAGTTTCCTTTGGCTTGGGGTAGCATATGAGGGTAGTACTTCTAGGCGGAACCTCTCTTCTTCTTCTAGTGAAGGAAGTGCACCTCAACTTGGTCTAGTGGTGATGAAGGCTAAAGACAGAAGCTGTGGGTTGCAATAAAGCTTCAAAAGAGGGATAGTCTACTGGCTCAAGGGGAAATTTCTTGTATATATGCTGCACCATGTAGATATGTTGTACAAAACTTTTTGATAAAAAAATGCAAAAATGCAAAAGAACTCCAAAAAAGTGGTGGGTCGGATTGAAAATTTAATAACCCCACCGGAGTGTATATAGGCAAATAAAGCAAAGCTTATGGTATCCATGTTACATCTCATGAAGCTTGCAGCGGGAGACTTAGCTACACTGGCTAGGCTTCCAAAACTCTATACTTCTACCCCCTCTTCTTGAGCCGGTTGCACTTGAACTTAGAAGGGAATACCCCGCTTCTCGAGGAAAGAGTTGCTAGACCGAGGCATTAGAGTTACCAAGTTGAGGGAGGCTGTTTCTTTGTTGCTTCTGAGGTGGGGAGCCACATATCACTTACACTGCATGGAAAGATTCATGGTCATTAGAGTTTGTGTATGTAGACTTGTTCTGATCTGGTTTATTGAGGAGTCTTGTCTATAGATTGGTGGAACTTAGAGGCTGTTGAGTTTTAAGCTTAAGTCCAAATAAGGTTCCGACACATTAATAATCCAAAGATCTGATCGAGCTCCATATTTCAATTTAATGAAAGAAAGTTTAATAATTCAACTTTGATCCATGTATATCCTCTTTTTCTTTTTCTTTTTCTTTCTTTTTCACTTCTTTTTAAAATAAGTGTTTGCTAAGGGACTAGCAAAGTTAAGTATAGGGGGGTGATGAATACCCATTCATCACTCTTTATTCTTATATTTTAGCTACAAAAACCTTTGCAAATACATGTAGATATATGTAAATATCAATAGTTACCAAAAGCATGCATTGTGTAAAAACCTATAATTAGCATGTTTTTGTGCAAAAATAAAAGAATAAAGATCAAAAAGAAAAAGAGGGAAATATTTAGAATAAATATTGAGCAACCTAACCCAAGGGAGGGCTCAGCATGGGCCTGACCGCATAAAAGCCACAGTAGAGAGAGATAGGAGCTCATGTGTAGATATCTATGTAAATAAATAAAATTATATTTTCCTCAACCAAAAATATTCTTGTAAATATTTGTATATATTTAGAAACTCTTAAAAACAAAATAAAAATTTAAAAATCAAAAATGCAAAAATAGCCCTTTCACCATGTACATAGACCATGCCTCCTTATGTATTTAACCTTGTAAATAAATTTATTTATTTTCAAACTTTTTGTGAATATTCTATGGTATATATTGTAAATAAAATAAATAAAAAGACTTAAAACAAAAATCAAATAAAAATAACAAAAATTAAAAATGCAAAAAATATATTGTACATATGTCATGTATATAGTTGTACATATCTATTTATTTCACCTATATGTATAAATAATAAAAATAAAATAAAAATATCCTTTTATTCCTCATTTTATTCTATAAATAAATAAAATATAAAATAGGAATAAAGTTGTACAAAAATAATAATTAAAAATTAAAAATCAAAAACCCTATATTGTACATATACCTATGTATAGCTATATATTGTAAATACCTTATTTTTATTTTAAAAAATAATTAAAAATCACCAAAAAATAGAGAAAAATAAAATAAATAATTTTTATGTTTTAAGTTTTTAGAAATTCGGTCATTTTCTGGCCTCAAATAAAGAAATAAAAATATGCAATAATTGGCGGCTCCTGATTGGTCCACGAGGGTTTGTTGACCCCGGTCAACTTCCCCCGCGGACCTTCCTCTTTTGCGGATCAAGCAACCGACCCGATTGCTCGAAATTCCACACGCTCGATCCGACCGCCATCACCTCTTACCCCGGGCTCCGATTGCACGCTGAACATCCAGGATCCTCGCCCGGGGTGGGTTTGGAGGATCCGAGCTCCGTGCCACCCGCCCGACCTCCTTCTTCTCGGATCTTCCACACTATTTAGTGTCGTCACCGGCGACCTATTCACGCTATCTCTGGACTCCTGCTCGCCGCCAAGGAACTCCTCCAGACCACCCGAGTGACAGGCGAGTGTTTTGGAGTGGAAGCGAGGCCCGAGTTGCACGGAATCCATTGATCCGGTGGTAATCGCCGCCGTGCGCCGCCGCGAGCACGCTGAGCCTCGGGGAACTCGACGGCCCCTTGAGGCAACGACCGGGAGCCTCATCGGCTCCAGCCCAGTCGACAGCAGCCATCAGGTAGCTTCTTTAGCCAGTAGAATAGCGTAGCTTTAGATTCTTCGATTTCCGGTTGTTTAGCTCCGCCGCCTCCGCCAGCCGTCTCCGTCCAAGCACTTGACCATCAGACACCACCACCACCTTCGCCTGACTCCTACCCACCTTCTCCGCCCCTTCACTCCCCCTGGCTCGCCCCGGAGCAGGGTATCAGCTCTCCTCCATCCGCCGCTCGCTGGAGGGCCGTCGCATCGCACCCCCAGTCACTTTCCGCCCGCTCTGACGGGTCGAGGCAGTTTGCCCTCGTCCCCTCTTTCTTCCTGTGCAGGTGTCCAGGCCTATCGACCTCATCTGGAGGTCGGAACTTCATAGCACAACCGCTCCAGGTCATTCACGTCGCCGGAGCTCTCTGGAGCTCTTCGTCTCCATCGGAGCAGAGCATCTGGTGCGGGACTTCACGGCGAAGCTCCCCAGCCCCTCAGAAGCAGCAGACGAAGACCACAGCACGCGCACGAGGCCGGCGAAGCTCGCCGGCTGAGTGTTCTTCTAGTATCCTCCACCGCCGTCAGATTGACCCCGAGCTCCAGATTCAATCACGATCGTCCATTCGAGGAGCAGCTTCAACCGTCGGATCTATTCGAGGGTCGATCTCCACCGTCGATCCAGCGAAGCTCAGCCACTTCGTCCGTCTACCGTTCGATCTGCAACGTGGCAGCGCCTGGACCGTCGGATCACAGTCGAGGACCCAGCCTTGGGCGCCACCCCTTTTCAGCCGTCCATCTATCCACGTGGCGTCCATCCATCGGCTCGACTTAATAAAGGGGTAATTTACATTAGGCCCCCTTTTAGTTTCTGTTTTACGTGTCAGTCCTGTAAATATTTTAGGAGTTTTATTACGTAGGGTAAATTGCACATTGGACCTCGCGCTTGTTTATATTTGCATTTATACCCCTGTTTGTGTGAGCCACGTGCATCGTCACGTGTAGATTGGGTGAATTTGCGCCTTTAGCCCTGTAGTTCTGGATGTTCTTCAATGAATGAAAACTAATTGATAATTGCATTTATGCCCCTGTGAGTGTTGTACTTGCGCATGTGCGCCTTTTGAGCGGGTTATTTGCAACATAGCCCCTGGACTTTTTGGTACGAGTTACCAAAAGGTCCTCGGACTTGTTTTTCTTACATATAGGTCCCTGAGTGCCCCAGGCACGCGCCTTGCGCGTGATTTCTTGGGTATTTTGCACCAGGACCCCCAGAACTTTGGGTATTTGCACTTTGGTCCCTGTGCACAGTGCCCCCTTTTGGATTTTGAATAAAATATCAATTCATCTCCAAATTCGATAAAAATTTGACACATGGCTCCTGTCATGTTGTAGGATTTTTAAGAATTTTGGGGGACATTTTTGAGTGCATTTGTTATTTTTAAAAATTCAAAAAAATCCAGTTTTGGCACTGTTTCACTTGAAAAATCACAAAAAAATACAAAAACTCCCCTAAAAATTCTATAAAAATTAGATAGTGTTTCTTGTGTGTTGCTTGATTTTCTAGCCAATTTTGGCTATTTTTCATTGCTTAAAAACCCTAAAAATTCAAAAACACCTAAAAACTCATAAAATCATATTAAATAATCTAAAAACCCAAAAACAATAATTTTGGTGCTCGAATTTTCCTTGTTTTCTCTAGTATACAGGAAAATTACCTCCAGGCCCTCTTGAGATCCTTAGATATTTTATCTTTGGGTTTTGGACATGGCTGGACAGTACCTTGTCTTTTTAGCACTATTTGATTTTTAGAAAATAAAATACACCTTATAAAAATCCCAAAAATTCACCAAAAATACTTAAAAACCTAAAAAACATAAAAAAAAATTTTCTTGAATTTTTGCTTGATTTTTGATGCTTTAAATAAATTGCTCAAGTGTGCTTGTTCTTGTGTTTTCTTATTTTCTTTACATATTAAAAATCCAAAAAAAAATTTAAAAACAATTAAAAACCACAAAAAAATGTTTTCTCTTCTTCTCTGATTTGTTGACTACTTCGTAGGCCTTTGGCCAACCCGTGCTCCTTGTGTTCGACCCTGGGAGCTATACCAGGTTAATCCCATAGCTAGGACCGCACTTCGTGTTTTGATCTTTGATTTATTTCGCGGTTCGATATTTTTTTCTTGATATACCCATCCTCTGAGATCCGGGTCGCAACGACCCTTGTTTTATTACCTTCACCCGGGTCTTGAGGAATTTTCGGGTTATCAGCGAACAACGGGCGCTCCACAACTGGGCTCCTCGGGCGAATCCGACGGTGGGGGTTGTTCCACGTGGAGGATCGAACGGTGGTGTCTCTCTGTGGCAAACCCTCGAGCATCGGGCGGTCCAGATCTATCCTCCTCAGATCCAACGGTGGCTGCTGCTCCTGAACGGACGGCCCAGATGCAAACTGGAGCAGGAGGTCTGATCGGACGGCGGCTGAAGGTCGAGGAAGAACAGGTGGCCGGCGAAGTTCGCCGGCCCAGTGCGTGCGGTCCTGACCTCCCCTGCTGCGTCTGAAGATCGGAGAAACTCTGGCGTGGTGCTCCGCAGCTGCTGGTGGCCTCCGATGGCCCAGCCGAGCTCTGGTGAGCTCCGGCGAGGTCGGAGGAGGCGAGGCTCTTCCCGAATGACCCAAGCCCTCAGATGGGCTGGGTAGTACCTGCAAAGATGACCAGAAGACTCGCGGGTCCAGGGAAAACTGCCTCGACCCGGCTAGGCGGGGTGACGGTGAACGGAGGGTCGAGGTGGACGAGCTCCGGCGAAGGGGGGACGGTGGAGCTCCAATCCCAGCTCCTGTGCGAGCTGGGTTGGATGGAACTATGGAGAAGGTGCGCGGGAAGGAGGAGATGGCTATGGTGAAGCCCGATGGTCGGATGATGGTCTGAATCAATCGGAATCGGCGGGGGACGGCGGAGCAGCGAATTGGGCGAAATGGAAAATCCAAGAAAAAGAAAGGCCTAAGGGACTACCTGGGTGGACGAGGAGTCTGGGGAAGAGCTTGCGCAGCTCTGGGTCGTCGCCTCGAGGAGCGTCTCCCTCCGAGGCTCGAGCTCCTGCTGGTGGCGGAGCAAGGCGGCGAAGCTTCGCCGGATCAGTGGTCTCGCTCCCTCTCCTCGCTTCAACAGCACAGGATGCGAGCTGTCACTCTCACGCACATGCTGGAGATCACAGGGGGTGGAATCGAATGGCCAAAGATGAGATTCGAGGAGGCGGAGCTGGAGCTTTATATGCTGGAGAGTCCGAGAAGACAGGCGCGGGTAGGGCGTGGAAGCGCGCGGATCCCGATGCAGGAGCTCCGGCGAGGATCTCGGGTATATCAAGATCAAATCGGACTCGGGGTTTGAGTGGGGATGAATCGGGTTTAAGCACTAAAAATACGAGAAGATGGGTTACCCGCTAAGAACCCGTGTGAAGTGGTCCTGGGGGGGCGGGTTGACCGGGCGGTCAACAATCCCCAGGACCAATGAGAGAAGGCCACGTGGCTGGATTTTGAAAATGAATTTAAAGGTAGCAAATGGCTGAATTAGTGAAAACTTAAAACATGAAATATTTTTATTTTATTTTTTTTCTATTTTTTAGTGATTTTTAATTAATTTTTCAAAGTAAAAATAGTGTATTTACATAGTAGGTTCATATATAGGTATATATACAATATATATGTTTTTAGTTTTTTTTATTTTTAATTATTATTTTTATACAATTCTATTCCCATTTTATATTTTATTTATTTTCATTATAAAATAAGGAATAAAGAGATATTTTTATTTTATTTTAATTATTTATATACATAGGTAAAATAAATACATATGTACATATAAATACATGGTATATTTACAATATATTTTTGTGTTTTTAATTTGTTATTTTTATTTCGTTTTTGTTTTAATTGTTTTTATTTTATTTATTTACACTATATAATGTAGAATATTTACAAAAATTTTGGAAATTAATTTTATTTATTTATAAGGCTAAATAAATATAAAGGTGGTTCTATGTACAATGTGCAAGTGATGTTTTTGTTCTTTTTGATTTTTCTATTTTTATCTTGTTTTTATATCTATAAATTTGTACAAATATTTACAAACCAATTTGAGTCTATTTTTGTGAGGAAAATACTTTTATTTATTTACATAATCATTTACACACATGAGCCCCTATCTCCCTCTACTTTGGCTTTTATGCGGACAGGCCCATGCTGAGCCCTCCCTTGGGTTAGGTTGCTCAATATTTAATCTAAATATTTCCCTCTTTTTCTTTTTAATCTTTATTCTTTTATTTTTGCACAAAAACATGCTAATTATATATTTTTACACAATGCATGCTTTTGGTAATTATTTGTATTTACACATATCTACATGCATTTGCAAAGGTTTTTGTAGCTAAAATATAAGAATAAAGAGTGATGAATGAGTATTCATCACCCCCCTATACTTAACTTTGCTAGTCCCTTAGCAAACACTTATTTGAAAAAGAAGTGAACAAGAAAGAAAGAAAAAGAAAAAGAGGGGAATGTACATGGATCAAGGTTGAATATTAAACTTTCCTTCATTAAATTGAAATATGGAGCTCGATCAGATCTTTGGATTATTATTGTGTCGGAACCTTATTTAGACTTAAGCTTAAAACTCAACAGCCTCTAAGTTCCACCAATCTATGGACAAGACTCCTCAATAAACCAGATCAGAACAAGTCTACATACACAAACTCTAATGACCATGAATCTTTCCATGCAGTGTAAGTGATATGTAGCTCCCCACCTCAGAAGTAACAAAGAAACAACCTCCCTTAACCTGGTAACTCTAATGCCTTGGTCTATCAACTCTTTCTTCGAGAAGCGGGGTATTCCCTTCTATGTTCAAGTGCAACCGGCTCAAGAAGAGGGGGAAGAAGTATAGACTTTTGGAAGCTCAGCCAGTGTAGCTAAGTCTCCCGCTGCAAGCTTCATGAGATGTAACATGGATACCATAAGCTTTTGCTTTATTTGACTATATACACTCCGGTGGGGTTATTAAATTTTCAATCCGACCCACCACTTTTTTTGAGTTCTTTTTGCATTTTGCAATTTTTTTCTATTTTTTCAAGTGCCTTTGTACAACATATATACATGGTGCAGCATATATAGAAAAAATTTTCCTCTTGAGCCTGTAGACTATCCCTCTTTTGAAGCTTTATTGCAACCCACGGCTTCTGTCTTTAGCCTTCATCACCACCAGACCAAGTTGAGGCGCACTTCCTTCACTAGAAGAAGAAGAGAGGTTCCGCCTAGAAGTACTGCCCTCATATGCTACCCCAAGCCAAAGGAAACTGCCTCCTCACCACCTCATCCGTGGAGAGACATGTGTAAAGTGCTGGTGCAAGTCAAGCCATTGTCTCTAAGAGTCATGCGTGTGTTGTTAAGTGCTCTACTTAGGCTCATCAAGATGACATATGCTAATAGCCTAGTGGACTCAAAGAATTATGTCACCATGGACCTGAAAAGCCTTAAACCTAAGCCCTATCAGGTTCCTCTTAGAAGTTAGGTGGATTAAGATCTTAATCAAGCTCCATTTCTCAATTTGATTCCAGGCTAGTTTAAATGTCAACTATCATCCAGAAAAAACTATATACATATATATACACATATGCTATTTACAAATATTTACAATCGTGCAAAATTTTTGAAAAATGTTTTGAAATCATGAATGGATGGATGCATGAAGTGCAAGTTTTGCAAAATTATTTACAAATATTTTCACAAGATTTTTGCAAATTTTGATTTTCAAAACATTTTGGAAAAATTTTGTACTATATACATAGTTTTGATAAGAAAATATTTACACAAACTTTACACAAAAGATTTTTGAAAACATTTTTACAAAAATAATTTTGTACACTAGCTATGTATGTGCAATAAAAGAATGATTATTTACAGGAATTTTTTTTAATTTTTGTGATTTTTGGGGTTTTGGGCCATTTTATTTATTAACACACTCACACAAAGTACGAGTTATGGCTAAAGTATATATGAAATATATATACACCCCCCCTATACTTAGCTCGAACGATGTCCTCAGAGTGATAAGAGCGATGAAGAAGACATAACTCGTGCTTAGTAAAAGGGAAGTGAAAAGGAATGGCTAAGTACAGGAATGAATGAATGGATGAATGGAATGAGGAGAACTCGGTGGTTTCCCCCTATACTTAGGATTAACTAATCATAAGTATAGCAAGCTGTACATGAAGGGAAGTCCGAGTGAAGAATGAACAGAGTCTGCCCCCCCTATACTTAGGGTAAAATATCCCTAAGTATAGGCAGCAAAACAGGGGCAGAAAGAATGAAAAGAATACCCGCAGGTCCTACATCCCCCCTATACTTAGGGTAAAGTACACCCTAAGTATAGCATGATCATAAGATGAGAAAAGGGATGTGGGACTAAAGAATAGTGTGATATAGACAACTGGATCTATACAAGTCAGAAGAACAGTGATAATCAGGCGTGAGATGCAATAGATGTGAGTCAAGAGACCACATCTCACGCAAAGTGAATAGGGGCAACATCAACGACCCACGACTCATGATCTAGAAATGGCTTTAGCCGCTGGCCGTTCACTCGAAAGGTACTCTCAGAAGACAACTCGGATATATCAATGCTACCGTTGTCGTGTACCTTTCTCACAAGATAAGGACCCTTCCATTTGCTCTGTAGCTTCCCTGGAAATAAACGAAGCCTCGCATCAAACATCCATACTCTCTGTCCAGGCTCAAAATGCTTGTGGCTGATATGAGAATCATGCCACTCTTTCACTCTTTCCTTATACTGTAGGCTGTTTGAGAAGGCTGTATCTCTCAACTCCTCCAGGGCTGCTAACTCTGCCCTCCTCTGGTATCCTACACCATCTGGATCCATAAGAATATCTGTAACTGCCCAAAGTGACTTGTGCCTCGACTCAACAGGTAAATGGCACGGCTTGCCATAAACTAGGCGAAAGGGAGATGTGTCTAATGGTGTCTTGAAAGACGTCCTATATGCCCACAAGACCGAGTCCAAAAGCTGTGACCAATCCTTTCGGTCAGGGCTGACGACTTTCTGCAAAATAGTCTTGATCTCCCTGTTCGAGACCTCGGCTAGACCATTCGTCTGTGGATGGTAAGGTGTAGCAACACGATGGTCTATACCGAACTCGCTAGCAAGGGCCTTCACCTGGTCGTTGATGAAATGAGACCCCCCATCAGAAATCAGAACTCGTGGAACCCCGAACCGCGTGATGATGTGCTTCCTCAAAAATCTGCATACTGTCCTCGCATCAGCGGCTCGGGCGGGGATAGCCTCAACCCAACGACTAACATAATCCACAGCCAACAGAATGTACTCAAATCCCTGACTCTTAGGGAATGGACCCATGAAATCGATGCCCCATGCGTCAAAAACCTCACAGAAGTGAATGGGCTGCATCGGCATCATATCACGCTGTCCACAAGTGCCCATCCTCTGACAGTCAGTACACCTCTTCACGAACTCATCAGAGTCCTTGAAGAGGGTAGGCCACCACAAGCCGGATTGGAGCACTTTCTGTGCCGTTCACCTCCCAGAATGATGTCCTCCTGCCTCAAGCTTGTGGCAGTAAGTGAGGACGCTATGGTGTTCCTCCTGAGGAATACACCGACGCCAGACGCTATCCCCTCCTTCGTGGTAAAGGATGGGATCCTTCCAGTGGTAGGACTTGGCCTTCGCAAGGAAGGTCTCAAGCCTCTTCCTGGACCAATCTTGTGGGACTTTCCCAGCAACGAGATAGTTCACAATATCGGCATACCACGGGAGTGAGGCGATAGCAAGGATCGCCTCATCTGGGAAGGTATCTCGAATGGGATCAATCTGCTCAGACTCCTCAGGCTACTCTAAACGGGAGAGGTGATCCGCCACCACATTCTTGACTCCAGGCTTATCTTTGATCTCAATGTCGAACTCCTGGAGTAGAAGGATCCATCTAGTAAGTCTGGCCTTGGCATCCTTCTTTGCCATGAGGTACCTGATGGCGGTGTGATCTGTGTACAAAGTCACTCTAGATCCAATGATATAAGATCGAAACTTATCTAGTGCGAACACTACGGCTAGCATCTCCTTCTCTGTGACCGTGTAATTCTGCTGGGCGGAATCCAATGTGCGGCTAGCGTAGTGGATAGCAAATGGAACTCCATCCCTCCTCTGTCCCAGCACTGCCCCTACGGCAAAATCGGAGGCATCCGTCATGATCTCGAATGGGAGAGACCAATCGGGCGGCTGGAGGACAGGAGCCTCAATCACACACTGCTGGAGAGTCGCAAAGGACGAAAGACACTTGTCATCGACAAGGAACTCGGTGTCTTTCGTCAAGAGGTCAGTCAACGACCGAGCAATCCTGCTGAAATCCTGAATAAATCTCCGATAAAAACCAACGTGCCCCATGAATGACCGTAGCTGCCTCAAATTGGACGGCGGTGCGAGTTTTCTAATGACATCAACCTTGGCCGGATCAACCTCCATGCCCCTGTTGGAGATGATATGGCCAAGCACCGTCCCTTGAGTCACCATGAAGTGACTCTTCTCCCAAGATAGAACCAAATGGTACTCAATACATCGCTGGAGTACTCGGTCTAGGCAGTTAAGACAGGAGTCGAATCCGTCGTCGTAGACCGAGAAATCGTCCATGAAGACGTCCAAACACTCCCCTACCATGTTGATCACCGCCCAAATGACTAAGGTAAAAGGTCTAAAGAAATAAATCACAATGTCGTTGCGACCTCAATCAATCGGGCTGAGTAAATCAAGAAAATAAACCACTCACAAAATAAATCAAGCAAGCACAAGAAAGAGCGGTCTGCTATTAGGTTTAACCTGGTATAGCTCCCAGGGTCGAACTCAAGGAGCACAGATTGGCCTTGCGGCCTACGATGTAGTCAAGTATCCCAAAGAGTCTTTTTTTAGTTTTTATTTGTTTTGGAATTTTTTTAGATTTTTAAAAGATGAGAAAATGAAGGAATGTAAATACAAGGGGACTTCAACAATTTATACAAGACACACAAATGATGCAAAAATTCCAGAAAATTGGTTTTTATGTTTTTTAGGTTTTTTACTGTTTTTGGTGAATTTTTGGAATTTTTCTAATGGACAAAATAATTATTAAAAATCAAACAATGCAAAAAATGTAGGGTACTGTCCAGCAAGGCTTAAGACCACAAAATAAAATAATTTTGGATCTCAAAAAGCCCTAAAGGTAATTTTCCTATATTCTATGAAGAATAAGGAAAATTTGGGCACCCTAATTATTGTTTTTGGATTTTTAATTTATTTACTACAATTTTTATGAATTTTTAGGGGTTTTTCAATTTTTAGTGTTTTTATGTGATGAAAAATAGCCAAACTTGGCTAGAAAATCAAGCAACCAGTAAACAACAATGCCTAATTTTTTTGGAATTTTTAAAGGTGATTTTATATTTTTTTGGTATTTTTAAAGTCAAACAGTAGCAAAAATAAGGGTTTTTGAATTTTTAAAAAATAATAAATGAAATCCAAAATGTCCCCAAAAATCATAGAAATTCCTACACCATGGCAGGAGCCATGTGTCAAAATTTCATTGGATTTGGAGTTCGTTTGATATTTTATTCAAAAAGAAAGGTTGGGCACTGTGCACAGGGACCTAAGTGCAAATACCCAAAAGTTCTGGGGTCCTGGTGCAAAATACCCAAGAAATCACGTGCCAAGCACGTGTCTGGGGCACACAGGGACCTAAATGTAAGAAAAATAAGTTCCGAGGGCTTATTGGTAACAAGTACCAAAAGTCCAGGGACCTATATGCAAATAACCCAAAATAAAAACGCACATGCGCATATAAAGTGTTCACAGGGGTATAAATGCAATTAATCAAAACATTTCATTCAATTCAAAACATCCAGAACTACAAGGCATACATTGCAAATAACCCAAAATACACGTGCCCAAGCACGTGGGTCTCTACTGGCAGGGGTATAAGTGCAATAAAAATTAAGCGCAAGGTCCTTGATGCAAATAACCCAGAAAATAAACAACTGAAATTAAAAATTACAGGACTGAAATGAAATACGATAAACAGAGGGGGGTCCTATGAAATTTACCCCTTTATTAATAGTAACGGCCCAGATGATGACGCGTGGATGATCGGACGGCGGAGCATAAACGCACCCTTGACTATGGAAGCGCTGGGCTGATCCGACGGCTGGCGTGCGTCCACGTGGTTGATCGGACGGTGCAGATGCGATGTGGCTCTTCGAAGGCAACCAAGCTCAGATCGGGTGGTCGAGGTTCAGCCACGTGTGTAATCGGACGGCTGAGAGGCGTCGTGGCTTAACCTCGCTGCTCAACGGCCGAGATGAGATCCTCAGATGGATCGACGGCTACTGCTCCTCCAAAGATGGACGGCTAGGATCAGATCTGGAACAGGTGCCTCATCGGACGGCTCTGGATGGTGGAGGAAGAACTGATGGCCGGCGAACTTCGCCGGCCTCCTGCGTGCACTCCGGTCCTCCTCAGCTGCGCCTGAAGGTCGGAGAAGCTCCGGCGTGGAGTTGCGCAACTGCTGGTGGTGGCCAAGGCCTCGGCCGAGCCCTGGAAGGCTCCGGCGAGGTCAACGAAGAAGAAGCTCCTGGGAAGATGTCGGGGGGCCTCAGACGGCCTCCTCTTGACCTGCAAAGTAGACAAGGAGCTTCGCGGGTCGAGGGCAAAGTGCCTCGACCCGGTTAGGTGGCGTGAAGGTGGAAGGTGCGGCGTGGCGGAGGAGCTCCGGCGAAGCGACGGCGAGGGAGCTCGACTCCCAGATCCTGTGCGATCTGGGTTGAATGATCGGGCGTAGAAGGTGCACGGGAAGATGGTGAAGGTGATAGACGGGTCGGGAGGTCGAGATGATAAGCGAGGTGGCCGGAATCGGGAGGATGCGTCGGAGATGGAAATTGGGCGTAATCTAAAATTAAGCTAAACTAGAGGGATCTAAGGTTACCTGATGGATGCTGGAGACTATGCTGGAGATGGGCTATCTCCTGGTCGTAGCTTCGAAGGTCGTCAATGCCTGAAGCTCGGTGCTCGACGCGGCGGCGGAGCAAGAACGGCGAGGTTACGCCGGATCGATGGAATCGCCCCTCTCGTCTCACTGCAACACGGGCAAAGCTCGCTGTCACTCAGGCGATGCCGATGGAGGTCACGGGGAAGAAGGAGATGGGCCAAAGATGCGGCGCGAGGGCGGCGGAGGTGATGGTTTTATAACGTGACCGGGCGATTAGGGTTGAGTGAGGACGGCGATGGAAAGTGTAGATTCGATGGCGGGAGATCCGGCGAGGGAGAGGGATGACTGGCGAAGAGTCCGGGCGCGGGGGTTGAGTGGATGACAGCTGGAGTCGCGTGGGAAAATTCGGCGAAGGAGGCGCGGCGCGCGACGGCCAGAAAAGGAAAGAGGCGCGGGGGAGTTGACCGGGGTCAACATTCCCCCGTGGCCCAATCAGGAGCGGCCACGTGTGCCCGAACTTTGACCATTTATTTTAGGGCAAAAATAGGTCGAATTAAAGAAAACTTAAAACATGAAATATTTTTCTTTTATTTTTTTCTATTTTTTGGTGATTTTTAATTAATTTTTGGAAATAAAAATAGGTTAGCTCTATATATAGGTATATGTACACTATATGAAGTTTTATTTTTGATTTTTTATTTGTTATTTTTATGTGTTTTTATGCCCATTTTGTATTTTATTTATTTACAACATGAAATGAGGATTAAAAGAATATTTTTATTTGATTTTTATCACTTATATACAAGGGTGAAATAAATAATTGAATACCTTTATATACATGGTATAAATACAATGTATTTTTGTATTTTCAATTTTGTAATTTTTATTTGATTTTTGTTTTGTTTCTTTTTATTTATTTTATTTACAAAATATAATATAGAATAATTACAAAAAGTTTAGAAAATAAATGAATTTATTTATAGGGTTAAATAATTACAAAGGTGTGGTTATGTACATGGTGAAGGGTATTTTTGACTTTTTGATTTTTATCTTTTTATTTTGTTTTTAATAGTTTCTAAATATATATACAATATGTACAAGTATCTTTTTGGGTGAGGAAAATAAATAGTTTTATTTATTTACAGATATATACACAAATGAGCTCCTATCTCCCTCTACTTGTGGCTTTTATGCGGTCAGGCCCATGCTGAGCCCTCCCTTGGGTTAGGTTGCTCAATATTTATGCTAAATATTTCCCTCTTTTTCTTTTTGCTCTTTATTCTTTTATTTTGTGCACAAAAACATGCTAATTATAGGTTTTTACACAATGCATGCTTTTGGTATTTATTTGTATTTACACATATCTACATGTATTTGCAAAGGTTTTTGTAGCTAAAATAGAAGAATAAAGAGTGATGAATGGGTATTCATCACCCCCCTATGCTTAACTTTGCTAGTCCCTTAGCAAACACTTATTTGAAAAAGAAGTGAAAAATAAAGAAAAAGAAAAAGAAAAAGAGGATGTACATGGATCAAGGTTGACTTATTAAATTTTTTTGCCTTCATTAACTTGAAATATGGAGCTCGATCAGATCTTTGGATTATTAATGTGTCGGAACCTTATTTGGACTTAAGCTTAAAACTCAACAGCCTTCAAGTTCCACCAATCTATGGGCAAGACTCCTCAATAAACCAGATCAGAACAAGTCTACATACACAAACTCTAATGACCATGAGTCTTTTCTTGCTGTGTAAGTGATATGTGGCTCCCCACCTCAGAAGTGACAAAGAAACAACCTCCCTCAACCTGGTAACTCTAATGCCTCAGTCTAGCAACTCTTTCCTCAAGAAGCGGGGTATTCCCTTCTAAGTTCAAGTGCAACCGGCTCAAGAAGAGGGGGTAGAAGTATAGAGTTTTGGAAGCCTAGCCAGTGTAGCTAAGTCTCCCGCTGCAAGCTTCATGAGATGTAACATGATACCATAAGCTTTTGCTTCATACTCCGGTGGGGTTATTAAATTTTCAATCCGACCCACCACTTTTTTGGAGTTCTTTTTGCATTTTTGCATTTTTTTTTTCTTTTTTTTTTTTTTTTTTTTCAACAACTTCTGTACAACATATCTACATGGTGCAGCATATATAAGAAATTTCCCCTTGAGCCAGTAGACTATCCCTCTTTTGAAGCTTTATTGCAACCCACAGCTTCTGTCTTTAGCTTTCAACACCACTAGACCAAGTTGAGGTGCACTTCCTTCACTATAAGAAGAAGAGAGGTTCCGCCTAGAAGTACTACCCTCATATGCTACCCCAAGCCAAAGGAAACTGCCTCCTCACCACCTCATCCATGGAGAGCCATGTGTAAAGTGCAGGTGCAAGTTAAGCCATTGTCTCTGAGAGTCATGCGTGTGTTGTTAAGTGCTCTACTTAAGCTCATCAAGATGACATATGCTCATAGCCTAGTGGACTCAAAGAATTAAGTCCTTATGGACCTGAAAAGCTTTAACCCTAAGTCCTACAAGGTTCCTCTTGAAGTTAAGTGAATTAAGATCTTTTTCAAGCTCCATTTCTCAATTTAATTCCAGGCTTAGTTTAAATGTCAACTCTCATCCAGGAAAAACTATATACAGATATGTACACAAGATGCTATTTACAAATATTTTACAATCATGCAAAAATTTTGAAAAATGTTTTGAAATCATGAATGAATGATGCATGAAGTGCAGGTTTTGCAAAAAGATATTTACACACATTTACACAAGATTTTTGCAAACTTTTGATTTTCAAAACATTTTGAAAAAAATTTGTACTATATACATAATTTTGATACAAAATATTTTACACAAGCTTTACACAAAAGATTTTTGAAATCATTTTTACAAAAATACTTTGTACACTAGCTATGTATGTGCAAGAATAAAAGAGATTTATGTACATGAAAAAAAATTTTAATTTTTTGTGATTTTTAGCCATTTTTATTTATTAACACACTCACACAAAGTACGAGTTATGGCTAAAGTATATATGAAATATATACACACCCCCCCTATACTTAGCTCGAACGATGTCCTCAGAGTGATCAAGAGCGATGAAGAAGACATAACTCGTGCTTAGTAAAAGGGAAGTGAAAAGGAATGGTATACTACAACGACGAATAAATGAATAGAATAAGAGGAACTCGGTGGTTTCCCCCTATACTTAGGATTAACTAATCCTAAGTATAGAAAGCTGTACATGAAGGGAAAGCCGAGTGAAGAAGATACAGAGTCTGCCCCCCCTATACTTAGGGTAAAATATCCCTAAGTATAGGCAGCAAAAACAAGAGCAGAAAGAATGAAAAGAATAATCGCAGGTCCGACATCCCCCCTATACTTAGGGTAAAGTGCACCCTAAGTATAGCATAATCACAAGATGAGAGATGGGATGTGGGACTAAAGAATAGAATGATATGGACAACTGGATCTATACAGGCGGAGGAACAGTGAAAATCAGGCGTGAGATGTAAAAGATGTGAGTCAAAAGACCACATCTCACGCAAAATGAATAGCAGCAATAATAACGTCCCGCGGCTCATGATCTAGAAATGGTTTGAGCCGCTGGCCGTTCACTCGAAAGGTACTCTCAGAAGATAACTCAGATATATCAATGCTACCGTTATCGTGTACCTTTCTGACCAAATAGGGTCCTTTCCATTTGCTCTGTAGCTTCCCTGGAAATAATCTAAGCTTTGCATCAAATAGCCATACTTTCTGTCCAATCTCAAAATGCTTGTGGCTGATATGAGAATCATGCCACTCTTTGACTTTCTCCTTATAATGTAGGCTGCTTGAGAAAGCTGCATCTCTAAGCTCTTCCAGGGCGGCTAACTCTGCCCTCCTTTGGTCTCCTATACCATTTGGATCCATTAATATGTCTGTAACTGCCCAGAGTGACTTGTGCCTCAACTCAACAGGTAGATGGCAGGGCTTGCCATACACGAGGCGAAAGGGAGATGTACCCAGTGGAGTCTTGAAAGACGTCCGATATGCCCACAAGACCGAGTCCAAAAGTTGTGACCAATTCTTTCGGTCAGGGCGGACGACTTTCTGCAAAATGTTCTTGATCTCCCTATTCGACACTTCGGCTAGACCATTTGTCTGTGGATGATACGGTGTAGCAACACGATGGTCTATGCCGAACTCTCTAGCAAGTGCCTTCACCTGGTCGTTGATGAAATGAGATCCCCCATCAGAAATAAGAACTCGTGGAACCCCGAACCGCATAATGATGTGTCTCTTCAAAAATTTGCAAACTGTCTTTGCATCTGCGGCTCGGGCGGGGATAGCCTCAACCCAACGACTAACGTAATCTACGGCCAACAGAATGTACTCAAATCCCTGACTCTTAGGGAATGGACCCATGAAATCGATGCCCCATGCGTCAAAAACCTCACAGAAGTGAATGGGCTGCATCGGCATCATATCACGCTGTCCACAAGTGCCCATCCTCTGACAGTCAGTACACCGCTTCACGAATTTATCAGAGTCCTTGAAGAGTGTAGGCCACCACAAACCGGATTGGAGCACTTTCTGTGCCGTTCTCCTCCCAGAATGATGTCCTCCTGCCTCAAGCTTGTGGCAGTAAGTGAGGACGCTATGATGTTCCTCCTGAGGAATACACCGACGCCAGATGCTATCCCCTCCTTCGTGGTAAAGGATGGGATCCTCCCAGTGGTAGTACTTTGCCTTCGCAAGGAAGGTCTCAATCTTCTGCTTGGGCCAATCTTGTGGAACTTTCCCAGCAACGAGAAAGTTCACAATATCGGCATACCACGGGAGTGAGGCGATAGCAAGGATCGCCTCATCTGGGAAGGTATCTCTGATCGGATCAATCTGCTCTGTTTCCTCAGGCTGCTCTAATCGGGATAAATGGTCCGCCACCACATTCTTGACTCCAGGCTTATCCTTAATCTCAATGTCGAACTCCTGGAGTAGAAGGATCCATCTGGTAAGTCTGGCCTTGGCATCCTTCTTTGACATGAGGCACCTGATGGCGGTGTGATCTGTGTACAAGGTCACTCTAGATCCAATGATATATGATCTGAATTTATCTAGGGCAAACACTACTGCTAGCATCTCCTTCTCTGTGACTGTATAATTCCGCTGGGCGGAATCCAATGTGCGGCTAGCATAGTGTATCGCAAATGGTACTCCATCCCTCCTCTGTCCTAGCACGGCCCCTACGGCAAAGTCGGAGGCGTCCGTCATGATCTCGAATGGGAGAGACCAATCGGGTGGCTGAAGGACAGGAGCCTCAATCACACACTGTTGGAGAGTCTCAAAGGATGAAAGACACTTGTCATCAACAAGGAACTCGGTGTCTTTCGTCAAGAGGTCAGTCAACGGTCGGGCAATCTTGCTAAAATCATGAATGAATCTTCTATAAAAACCAACATGCCCCAGAAATGACCGTAACTGCTTCAGATTGGACGGCGGTGTGAGTTTCCTAATGACATCGACTTTGGCCGGATCAACCTCCATGCCTCTGTTGGAGATGATGTGGCCAAGCACCGTCCCTTGAGTCACCATGAAGTGACTCTTCTCCCAAGACAGAACTAAGCGGGTGGCAATGCATCGCTGGAGCACTCGGTCTAGGCAATCAAGACAGGAATCGAAACCGTCGCCGTAAACCGAGAAGTCGTCCATGAAGACCTCCAAGCACTCCCCTACCATGTCCGAAAAGATTGACAGCATGCATCTCTGAAAAGTCGCAGGGGCGTTACATAGCCCGAATGGCATGCGTCGGAAGGCGTAAGTACCGAAGGGACAGGTAAAGGTGGTCTTCTCCTGATCCTCAGGAGCGATGGCCACCTGGTTGTAGCCTGAGTACCCATCCAGGAAGCAATAATGGCTCTTCCCTGCCAGTCTCTCTATGATCTGGTCAATAAAAGGCAGGGGGAAATGGTCCTTCTTGGTGGCCTGGTTGAGTCTCCTGTAGTCAACACAAACCCGCCAAGAGGTGGGTACTCGTGTAGCAATCTCTTCTCCCGACTCACTGATCACAGTCGTGATGCCCGTCTTCTTGGGCACCACATGCAAGGGGCTAACCCACTTGGAGTCGGAAATGGGATAAATAAAATCTGCACTCCACCATTTTGATATTTCCTTCATGACAACTTCTCGTAGGTTGGGGTTCAGTCGCCGCTGGAACTCACGCGACGGCTTCGCCCCTTCCTCGAGATAGATATGGTGGGAGCACAACGAGGGACTGATCCCATGGAGATCTGCTACGCTCCATCCAATTGCCTTGCGGTTCTTTTCAAGAACCTCCATCAGACGGGATTCTTGTTCTCCAGTCAGATCTGCAGATATGATGACTGGGTACATCTCAGACTCTCCCGCAAGGAATCGATACTTCAGCGAAGTAGGGAGCGGCTTTAGCTCTGGACAGCTGGGTGCTGGCAAATCTGGCTTCTGAAGAAGATGTGTGTATGCAGACAATTCTGCCAAATTTGCCTGGGAAAATGATAGCGAACTCTCACAAACTGGATCTGGAGAAGGCGGGTCCTCTACATCGTCTCTGATCTGTTCTGCCTCTACCTCCTCCTCATCTATAGGCTCAGGTGGAACCAGATCTGGCATCTGATCATTACAATCTGCCCAATCAGACTCTGAATCCGAGGGATCTATATCAGACTCAGTGGCATCAGTACCACTGGAGAACAAGGTGGCCTCAGCACCACCATAGAGCAGGGTGGCCTCAGTACCACCATCACTGAAAATCGTGTCGCGATCGAGATCCGACTCTGCTGACTCAATAGTATCCTGAACCAGGGCCGTGCTCTCCAGACTATCCTCTGCTATCATCTCTGCATCAGATGTATCTGAATATGAGAGGATTGTCCGTGCTGCAGGATCTGCCCAAGCTGCCTCATCATCTGTGATCACAAAATCACAGTCCTGGTGGATGTCTGGCTCTGCGTCTGTCAGCTGCTCTGAATCTGTACTGCCATGTGAGCGGGATCTGGATCTGGCTCTGTGGTCCTTAACCGTCTCTATTTGTATACTCTCGCCCTGGACGCGAAAGTACACCTTCCCACTGTCATGGTCAGTCACTGCCTTGGCTGTGGCCAAGAACGGGCGACCGAGGATGATGGGGGAATCGGTCAACGAGTCAGGGGTCTCCATGTCCAGTACGACAAAGTCCACGGGGAATTGCAAACCCTGAATCGTGACGACAACGTCTCGTAACAACCCCTTTGGCCTCTTGACAGACCGATCAGCAAACTGAAGGTATGTCCTGCTCTGTACAAGAGTGCCCAACTCTAAGTGGTGGAGAAGGGCTGCCGGAAGAAGGTTGATCGACGATCCGCTATCTAAGAGAGTACGGTCGAACCTCTGCTCACTGATATGACATCTGACATACGGGGCCCCTAAATCTGGCCTCTTAGTCGGCAGATGGTTCTGGATCGCGTAACACGTGGCTTTTGTTAGCACATGAATTTCTGCGGTCTTGTTCCTCTTCGTCCTCCTGACTGTGGTCCTATCTCTCAAGGATCGCTGAAGAAGAGGAATGTGCTGCAAAGCCTCATTGAGGGTCAGCTGGATGTGAAATCGGTCTATCATGCTCTGGCTGAACTCCTCCTGCTCTCTCTTTTTTGGGTCTTTTTCTTTTTTCTTCCCTTTCCCTAACTCAAGGGCTCTAGGAAAGGGGATCACAGGGTCCTTCTCAGATGAAGGACTAGGAATAGGCCTAGATGATTCAATGTCTGGATCCTCACAAACATCATTCACAACAGTGGGATCAAAGTAAACTAAACCTTTTCCTTTATTCAAATCAGAGTTCCGAGATACATTTATTCGAGGAAAGACAACAGCTCTATCAGAAGAAATGTTGGTGGCATCAGTACCACCTCTAGCTGGCTCTACATGCAGATGTCTTGCGGCCTCAGTACCGCTGGCTGGCTCGGCTCTGTTGGTGGCGTCAGTACCACCTCCTCTATGTGATGAAATGGCGGCCTCAGTACCGCCGGGTGAATCAGCATCTCGGGTGGCATCAGTACCACCCTCATCATGGTGTGCGGCTTCAGTACCGCTCTCCTCTTCCTCATCTGGCGCTCTAGATGGATCCTCGTGTGGCCGCTCAGATGAGGCGCCTCCTGCTGGTCTTCTACCGCTCCTAAGTGTGACAAAATCAGCATCGAATAAATCCGACGAGATAACATCAAATGAGTCACTAGAAGTGGTAGGCTCAGTGTGAACTACCTGCTCAGATTTCCTCTTCAGATTATTGGGATTAGGCTCGATCTGTGCAGGGATGGCGGCCTTCCCTCTCATCAGGTCCCGCATCTCCTGGCGGAACTCGTCCATCTCCCGTCTAAAGGTAGCCTGCTGCTCTGTGAAGAGGCGGGCTAGATCATCCATGGCGGGGCTCTCATGGGAGCCCGACGGGTTGCCTCTCTGGTAATGAGGCTGCTGGACCTGGTGCTGCTGTGGCTGAGAGGGGTAAGAGGATGGATGCTGCTGCTGGTGAGCCTGCTGCTCACGTCTCCAACTCTGTCCCTGCTGCTGATAGGGACGAGATACGAACGATGATGGCTGGGATGCTGGGTGCTGCTGGTGATCCCTCTGATGGGAGTACTGCCCACCCTGACCGGCTGGCTGCTGCTGGGGTTGGTTACCCCCATTCCCCCACCTGAATCCGGGATGGTCTCGTCGGATTCCAGGTTGAGGACGGTCATACCAAATTCCGTTGACGTCCATCAACGGCTCTGCATCGTATGGGGTGGGTGGGAGTACATCCAGAGGCTGATCCGGCTGATATACCACCATCTGTAAGTCTGGAGATGGTGGTGCCTGGTAAGAGGGCTGCTGCTGTTGGTACGGCTCCGCCTGTACAAGGTGAACTTGTCTAGGCTGCTGCAAGGAGCTGGAGCGCTGGGACGAGCTGCGGCTGCCACCGGAATCGCCTCGCGACAGAAGACGGGGCTGAGGAGCCGTCTGTGCCTCCTGAAGACACAAGAGCTGGGTCTTCATGTCGCTCAGAGTCTGTGCCATTTCCTCCATCTGAGTTATGCCCTGGCACTGCTTCTTCTCTATGATCTCCATGCGGTCCAACTTCTCACTGATAATCCCCATGTCCGCAGCGGCCGACTCTGCCTGTGCGGCTGCAACTGTGGACGAACTGGATGGACCTGCATCAACCCGTGCTATCCGCTGATACTGCACGGGTCCTGGCGGCTGAACTCTCTGTGTGTACAACCGAGTCTGGGACATCACCATGTAATTCTCGGACATCTCCTCAAAGATGGCCCAGACTTGGTTGTGGTCCTTGGCAAAGTAGGACCCGCCGCAAGAAGCATTCACCAGACCCTGAAGCTCTGGTGTCAGCCCACTGAAGAAGCTCTGAACTAGGTTCGGCTTCGAAATGTCGTGGTGGGGGCATCTATCCAGAAGCTCTCTGAACCTCTCCCATGCCTCGTGAAATTGCTCGTTAGGTTGCATGGAGAAGTTGTTGATCAGGGCCCTTGCTGCATTCGTCCGCCCGAGTGGATAGTACTTGTTCAAGTACTCGGTGCGGAGTTGATCCCAAGTATATACAAACTTCCCTAGATGTTTCAGCCAGGCGGCTGCTCTATCTGCCAGTGAAAAAGGGAAGGCCATCATTCGAATCGTATCTTGGTCCACACGACGGTCGTGGACAGTGCTGCAGATCATCAGAAACTCCTGGAGATGGAGGTGTGGTTCCTCAGTTGCGAGTCCATGAAAGTGAGGAAGCATCTGCAGGGTGTTCGGAGGGAACTTGAAATCCCCCACGATAGCAGGAATCACTACCCACTGGTGCATCAGTGTAGATCCTGGGTTGTGAAGCTCCCGCATCGGTCTCGCTGCGGCGGCGGCTGCCGCTGCTGCGGCGGCTGCTGCTGCGGCTGCTGCCTCTGCATCAGCATCAGGGATGTCCTCAGGCTCGCTCGGCTCGTCTCGCTCTCTTCGGAGTCTCTCCAACTCCCTCCTCATCTCGATCATGAAAGCCCCCTGATCGCGTAACTGGTTTTGAACTGTCTCTAAAGACGCGATCAGGGTGGAGTTGATCGCCCCCTGGTCTAAGACAAAATGTTCGGGCTGGCGATCATCTGAACTACCGGCTCCAGCCATTGGAATGTCTGCAAAATCACAAGAGCCCAACTCAGGTTCAGTCAAATGAATTCGTCTCTCTTCGGGCTCATGTCTCTCAGAAACAGAAGAAAGGGGATCGAGGGGGAACAGGGTGGATTCGAACTCGGGCCCGGAGAGCTGGTCTCGACTCTCACGGGCCAACCTGGATGATGGAGAAGACGCGCCGGAAAGCGGTGCAGCCAGAGGCTGCCTAAGAGATCGTCTACCCATCATCTTGATCTTGGCGAGTTGGGCGGATGGGATCTGGAGAAATTATGATTGCAAGCAAACCCCCGGTTCACCAACGCAACACAATGTGAAGACCGTGAAAGATCGGTCAATTTATCTGGTCAATTTTATTTGGTGAACATTCAAGATATCAGAGCGATTACGTGTGACCTGTTGGGATACCCGATACTCTCTCAACCGACTGTCCCGCACAGAAGAGTCGGTAATCAGTCGAGATGAGCACCGGAGGGCTTTACCTAGTGTTCGGGTCACTCTCTCGCACAATCAAACCAAACAATGAGGGGGTTGCTCTCCCCAAGACAAATTTTTATGGTGAGTGTCTTTTAGGGTCAATAATGTTATCCAGTCCCAATTTTTTTGTTTTTCTTTTTAAATATTTTTCAAAAATAAATACAAGCGGCCTAACGGTTTTTCCGATTCTCCTGATGATTAAGTCCAATAAAACAGAGGGAGAAGACGAAAAAACCGATGCACGGAAAAATCAATGATGCATGCAGAGAAAGAAATGCGTACCTTGTCTCCAGCACTCTACATGCAAGTGATCCGCGCAGAATTAAAAGACAGAAATAAACTACCTAAATGGTGCAGCGGGAAAAACCGGCCTTAGACAAGCAATTTCTATTGATCGTGAAGAACAATAGTTAGCTAATCGAATAGAGTCCGGAGTCCGATCTTGGGAGTCACTCGGTGCCCACCACAGTGGGTCCTGCCAGCGCTGTATGTGACTCCTCACGGCACGTGGTCTCAAATTCAATTAAACTAACTTTTTCAGTGATTTTTATTAAGGTCCAATTACGTTCTATGGGAACAGATATTCTATTAAGTGTTGGGCCTTAGGATTCTACGTCACAATCAATCAAAATTCCTATGTCTAGGGGCTAAAACCGCGAGAAACACCGGAAAAGGCAGCTAGCTATGAAAACCACGATAAAAGCCGCGAAAATCCGGATGGGTCCCCCGAGCACACCGGTGCTCAGTGAAACAGACCCGCTAAGTTACAAATGTCCACAAGAGTCCAAAGTTCAAGTGTCCTAAATTATTACAAAAATTGTGTTCTCTCTCTCTCTCAGAAATAAAATCTCTTCTCCTCTCTCTCTCTTCCTGCTCTTCTTCCCGTGCGGGTCCTCAAAAAAGTATGCTTCAAATTCCAAGCAGTACCTCGCACAAAAAAAAAATCAAAGAGAGAGAATGGTCAGAAAACAACAATAATATAGAGAGAGACAAAAATAGCAGAATGAATAATTGACTACAAAGCCGTGCTCCCCGGCAACGGCGCCATTCTGATCACCGCCCAAATGACTAAGGTAAAAGGTCTAAAGAAATAAATCACAATGTCGTTGCGACCTCAATCAATCGGGCTGAGTAAATCAAGAAAATAAACCACTCACAAAATAAATCAAGCAAGCACAAGAAAGAGCGGTCTGCTATTAGGTTTAACCTGGTATAGCTCCCAGGGTCGAACTCAAGGAGCACAGATTGGCCTTGCGGCCTACGATGTAGTCAAGTATCCCAAAGAGTCTTTTTTTAGTTTTTATTTGTTTTGGAATTTTTTTAGATTTTTAAAAGATGAGAAAATGAAGGAATGTAAATACAAGGGGACTTCAACAATTTATACAAGACACACAAATGATGCAAAAATTCCAGAAAATTGGTTTTTATGTTTTTTAGGTTTTTTACTGTTTTTGGTGAATTTTTGGAATTTTTCTAATGGACAAAATAATTATTAAAAATCAAACAATGCAAAAAATGTAGGGTACTGTCCAGCAAGGCTTAAGACCACAAAATAAAATAATTTTGGATCTCAAAAAGCCCTAAAGGTAATTTTCCTATATTCTATGAAGAATAAGGAAAATTTGGGCACCCTAATTATTGTTTTTGGATTTTTAATTTATTTACTACAATTTTTATGAATTTTTAGGGGTTTTTCAATTTTTAGTGTTTTTATGTGATGAAAAATAGCCAAACTTGGCTAGAAAATCAAGCAACCAGTAAACAACAATGCCTAATTTTTTTGGAATTTTTAAAGGTGATTTTATATTTTTTTGGTATTTTTAAAGTCAAACAGTAGCAAAAATAAGGGTTTTTGAATTTTTAAAAAATAATAAATGAAATCCAAAATGTCCCCAAAAATCATAGAAATTCCTACACCATGGCAGGAGCCATGTGTCAAAATTTCATTGGATTTGGAGTTCGTTTGATATTTTATTCAAAAAGAAAGGTTGGGCACTGTGCACAGGGACCTAAGTGCAAATACCCAAAAGTTCTGGGGTCCTGGTGCAAAATACCCAAGAAATCACGTGCCAAGCACGTGTCTGGGGCACACAGGGACCTAAATGTAAGAAAAATAAGTTCCGAGGGCTTATTGGTAACAAGTACCAAAAGTCCAGGGACCTATATGCAAATAACCCAAAATAAAAACGCACATGCGCATATAAAGTGTTCACAGGGGTATAAATGCAATTAATCAAAACATTTCATTCAATTCAAAACATCCAGAACTACAAGGCATACATTGCAAATAACCCAAAATACACGTGCCCAAGCACGTGGGTCTCTACTGGCAGGGGTATAAGTGCAATAAAAATTAAGCGCAAGGTCCTTGATGCAAATAACCCAGAAAATAAACAACTGAAATTAAAAATTACAGGACTGAAATGAAATACGATAAACAGAGGGGGGTCCTATGAAATTTACCCCTTTATTAATAGTAACGGCCCAGATGATGACGCGTGGATGATCGGACGGCGGAGCATAAACGCGCCCTTGACTATGGAAGCGCTGGGCTGATCCGACGGCTGGCGTGCGTCCACGTGGTTGATCGGACGGTGCAGATGCGATGTGGCTCTTCGAAGGCAACCAAGCTCAGATCGGGTGGTCGAGGTTCAGCCACGTGTGTAATCGGACGGCTGAGAGGCGTCGTGGCTTAACCTCGCTGCTCAACGGCCGAGATGAGATCCTCAGATGGATCGACGGCTACTGCTCCTCCAAAGATGGACGGCTAGGATCAGATCTGGAACAGGTGCCTCATCGGACGGCTCTGGATGGTGGAGGAAGAACTGATGGCCGGCGAACTTCGCCGGCCTCCTGCGTGCACTCCGGTCCTCCTCAGCTGCGCCTGAAGGTCGGAGAAGCTCCGGCGTGGAGTTGCGCAACTGCTGGTGGTGGCCAAGGCCTCGGCCGAGCCCTGGAAGGCTCCGGCGAGGTCAACGAAGAAGAAGCTCCTGGGAAGATGTCGGGGGGCCTCAGACGGCCTCCTCTTGACCTGCAAAGTAGACAAGGAGCTTCGCGGGTCGAGGGCAAAGTGCCTCGACCCGGTTAGGTGGCGTGAAGGTGGAAGGTGCGGCGTGGCGGAGGAGCTCCGGCGAAGCGACGGCGAGGGAGCTCGACTCCCAGATCCTGTGCGATCTGGGTTGAATGATCGGGCGTAGAAGGTGCACGGGAAGATGGTGAAGGTGATAGACGGGTCGGGAGGTCGAGATGATAAGCGAGGTGGCCGGAATCGGGAGGATGCGTCGGAGATGGAAATTGGGCGTAATCTAAAATTAAGCTAAACTAGAGGGATCTAAGGTTACCTGATGGATGCTGGAGACTATGCTGGAGATGGGCTATCTCCTGGTCGTAGCTTCGAAGGTCGTCAATGCCTGAAGCTCGGTGCTCGACGCGGCGGCGGAGCAAGAACGGCGAGGTTACGCCGGATCGATGGAATCGCCCCTCTCGCCTCACTGCAACACGGGCAAAGCTCGCTGTCACTCAGGCGATGCCGATGGAGGTCACGGGGAAGAAGGAGATGGGCCAAAGATGCGGCGCGAGGGCGGCGGAGGTGATGGTTTTATAACGTGACCGGGCGATTAGGGTTGAGTGAGGACGGCGATGGAAAGTGTAGATTCGATGGCGGGAGATCCGGCGAGGGAGAGGGATGACTGGCGAAGAGTCCGGGCGCGGGGGTTGAGTGGATGACAGCTGGAGTCGCGTGGGAAAATTCGGCGAAGGAGGCGCGGCGCGCGACGGCCAGAAAAGGAAAGAGGCGCGGGGGAGTTGACCGGGGTCAACATTCCCCCGTGGCCCAATCAGGAGCGGCCACGTGTGCCCGAACTTTGACCATTTATTTTAGGGCAAAAATAGGTCGAATTAAAGAAAACTTAAAACATGAAATATTTTTCTTTTATTTTTTTCTATTTTTTGGTGATTTTTAATTAATTTTTGGAAATAAAAATAGGTTAGCTCTATATATAGGTATATGTACACTATATGAAGTTTTATTTTTGATTTTTTATTTGTTATTTTTATGTGTTTTTATGCCCATTTTGTATTTTATTTATTTACAACATGAAATGAGGATTAAAAGAATATTTTTATTTGATTTTTATCACTTATATACAAGGGTGAAATAAATAATTGAATACCTTTATATACATGGTATAAATACAATGTATTTTTGTATTTTCAATTTTGTAATTTTTATTTGATTTTTGTTTTGTTTCTTTTTATTTATTTTATTTACAAAATATAATATAGAATAATTACAAAAAGTTTAGAAAATAAATGAATTTATTTATAGGGTTAAATAATTACAAAGGTGTGGTTATGTACATGGTGAAGGGTATTTTTGACTTTTTGATTTTTATCTTTTTATTTTGTTTTTAATAGTTTCTAAATATATATACAATATGTACAAGTATCTTTTTGGGTGAGGAAAATAAATAGTTTTATTTATTTACAGATATATACACAAATGAGCTCCTATCTCCCTCTACTTGTGGCTTTTATGCGGTCAGGCCCATGCTGAGCCCTCCCTTGGGTTAGGTTGCTCAATATTTATGCTAAATATTTCCCTCTTTTTCTTTTTGCTCTTTATTCTTTTATTTTGTGCACAAAAACATGCTAATTATAGGTTTTTACACAATGCATGCTTTTGGTATTTATTTGTATTTACACATATCTACATGTATTTGCAAAGGTTTTTGTAGCTAAAATAGAAGAATAAAGAGTGATGAATGGGTATTCATCACATGTCCGAAAAGATCGACAGCATGCATCTCTGAAAAGTCGCAGGGGCATTGCATAGCCCAAATGGCATGCGTCGAAAGGCATATGTACCAAAGGGACAGGTAAAGGTGGTCTTCTCCTGATCCTCAGGAGCGATGGCCACCTGGTTGTATCCCGAGTACCCATCCAGGAAGCAATAATGGCTCTTCCCTGCCAGTCTCTCAATGATCTGGTCGATAAAAGGCAGGGGGAAATGGTCCTTCTTGGTGGCCCGGTTGAGTCTCCTGTAGTCAACACAGACCCTCCAAGAGGTGGGTACTCGTGTAGCAATCTCCTCTCCCGACTCACTGATCACAGTCGTGATGCCCGTCTTCTTGGGCACCACATGCAAGGGGCTGACCCACTTGGAGTCAGAAATGGGATAAATAAAATCTGCACTCCACTATTTTGATATTTCCTTCATCACGACCTCTCTCAGGTTGGGGTTCAGCCGCCGCTGGAACTCACGCGATGGCTTCGCCCCCTCCTCGAGATAAATATGGTGGGAGCACACTGATGGACTAATCCCATGGAGATCTGCTACGCTCCATCCGATTGCCTTGCGGTTCTTTTCAAGAACCCCCATCAAACGAGATTCTTGCTCTCCAGTCAGATCGGCGGAGATGATGACTGGGTACATCTCAGGTTCACCCGCAAGGAACCGATACTTCAGCGAAGTGGGGAGCGGCTTCAGCTCTTGACAGCTGGGTGCTGGCAAATCTGGCCTCGGAAGAAGGTGCGTGAATGCTGCTAAATCTGCCAAATCTGCCTGGGAGAAAGAATAGGAGCTCTCACAAACTGGATCTGGAGAAGGCTGCTCAACTGTGTTGTCTCTGATCTGCCATGCCTCTACCTCCTCCTCATCTGTAGGCTCTGGTGGACTCAGGTCTGGCATCTGATCATCACAATCTGCCCAATCAGACTCTGAATCCGAGGGATCTGCATCAAACACGGTGGCATCAGTACCACCATCACACAAGGTGGCCTCAGTACCACCATCACTAAGAACCGTGTCGCGGTCGAGAACCGGATCTGCTGCCTCTGTAGTATCCTGGACCAGGGCTGTGCTCTCCAAGCTCTCCTCTGTTGTCATATCTGCATCAGTGGTGTCTGGAAATGAGAGGATGGCCTGTGCGGAAGGGTCTGCCCATGTTGCCTCATCATCTGTGATCACAAAATCACAGTCCTGGTGGATGTCTAGCTCGGCGTCTGTCAGCTGCTCTATATCTGTGCTGGTCTCTGAGCATGCTCTCTCTCTGGCTCTGTAGTCCTCGACCCTCTCTATTTGTACACTCTCTCCCTCGACGTGAAAGTATACCTTCCCGCTATCATGATCAGTCACCGCCTTGGCTGTGGCCAAGAACGGACGACCGAGGATGATGGGGGTATCGGCCACTGAATCAGGGATCTCCATGTCCAACACTACGAAGTCCACGGGGAATTGCAGGCCCTGAATCGTGACGACAACGTCTCGCAACAACCCCTTCGACCTCTTGACAGATCGATCAGCAAACTGAAGGACTGTCCTGCTCTATCGAAGAGTGCCCAACTCAAAGCAGTTAAGAAGGGCCGCAGGAAGGAGGTTGATAGACGATCCGCTATCCAATAGAGTCCGGTCGAGCCTCTGCTCACTAATCTGACACCTAACATACGGGGCTCCTGAATCTGGCCTCTTGGCCGGCAGACGGTTCTGGATCACGAAGCACGTGGCTTTCGTCAGCACATGAATCTCTGAAGTGTGGTTCCTCCTCATCCTCCTGACTGTGGTCCTGTCTCTCAAAGATCGCTGAAGAAGGGGGATGTGCTGCAAAGCCTCCTGAAGGGTCAGCTGTATGTGAAATCTGTCGATCATGCTCTGGCTGAACTCCTCCTGCTCTCTCTTTTTTGGGTCTTTTTCTCTTTTCTTCCCCTTCCCCATCTGAAGGGCTCTAGGGAAGGGGATCACAGGGTCCTTCTCAGATGAAGGACTAGGAAAAGGCCTAGACGGCTCGACGGCCGGATCCGCACATACATCAATCACCACAGTGTGTCCAGAAGAAACTAAACCTTTTCCTTTATTCAAAACAGTGTTCTGAGATACATCAATAGAAGGAGAAACAACATCTCTCTCAAAATGAACACCGGTGACCTCAGTACCACCACAGGCTGGCTCTGCTAGACGTCTCGCGGCCTCAGTACCGCGTGCTGGCTCGGCTACTGATGAATCTCCATTTCATCACCTTTATTCTATCATTTTGGCCTTAAAAACCCCAGCAAATGCATGTAAATAGCATTAATTTGTATAAAATAGCATTCATTATTTATTGTATTTACTGTACATAGAATAAGGTTTTTAATGCCAAAATTATAGAATAAAGAGAAGAAAAGAAAAAGGAATAAAATATTGCAAATATTTTATGACCCTAACCCCGAGACCAAGGCCAGCATGGAATTGGTCGACAAGGAATAAAGTAGGGGGAGATAAGGGCCAATTATACAATAAATATCTCATTGATTAATTCATTCATTTATGCATTTTTGGCACCTATTTTGTACATAATTATTTATTCATCAAATAAAGAAACTTTGTTCATAAAAGTTGTAGATAATAATATAAATAAAAATACAAAATTGAGTTTGTGTAAAAATAATACACAGTGTACATTGAATACACAAAATAAAAAGCAAAAATCTCAACTTCACAGACCCATATCTTGCAAATAAAAACTCCAAATCACCCAAACTCACCTTTAATTGTATATAGCATTCCATGAACTATTTTATAAAATTGGTTTCATAATTTTTGGAGTCCACCTGTGGAAGTTAGGTTTTTGGCCTATCTTGTACATACTACCTGATTAAAATATTCATTTTATTCAATATTCATTATTTTTATAAACTCATATTTTTAGAATCTTGTAAATAATGTATGTAATTCATATACCTACTAGCATTAGAATAAAACCAAAAATAATTTGGAAAGTAAAAGAAGTCTATGTAATATCTATAGGCAAAATACCTATGAGAAATATGTACATAAATAAAAGGGGTTTTTATTCTTTTATTCTTTATTCTTATATATTTTTAGACTAATGTATATATTATATAGAACTTATTAAAAATACAAAGCTAAAATAAAAACAAATAAAATTCATTAAATAAATAAAATATATCGGTAAAATACCTATAAGTATACTAAGATACACACAAACACATTTATTTAAAAATATAAATAAACGCATAAAAATCAAATAAAAATATATTTATAAAAATAAGTTATAAATTTATAAATTAAAACAATAAAATAATAAAAGAAAATAAACAAATTAAAAATAAAATACACAAAAATACATGTAAATACATACGTATACACATTATTCAAATAAAACTATAATAAAATACCTCGAAAAATTCAATAAAAATCATGAATAAATACTACATGAAATAATACACATTTTTTATTTTATACACAAAAATTAATAAAATCATTTACTATGTTAAATAATTCATTTTTAATAAGGATCCCTGTTTTGGCGTGTAGCGGCTGAGGTGAACCAATCAGGTCCCTCCGCGAGTTGACCCCAGTCAACTCGGCCTCCAGCCGCTTGACTTGACGGGCGCTATCTTTTCGCCCGTCTTTTCCCTTTTTTCCCGCTCGAATCTATCATCCATCGCCTTCGATCCCTTCATGAAAAATGTTCCCTGACCATCCGTGAATCCCGCCGAGATCTTGGATCCATTGTGCATACCACCGATTCATTAATAATCGCCGGTCACTGGGGGTCGTCAGGATTGTATATAAATAACTCCTCCCACTTCCTTGGCCGAATTGGGCCATTTTCATCCCCTTCTTTGAGCTTGAATGAGCTCCTGGCGGAGCCCTCGTGACAGGAGGCGCTTCCCAGCACCTCGATTCGCCCAAGGAGGTGGGAAATTTTGTCGCGGTGGTGCTCCGGCGGCCACCCTGCTCCCTGGCGGCCCCCAGGTATAAGAGCTGCGCATTTTATGATTTTTAGATAGGTTTTGGTTCCAGCATTTTATTCCCGTCTTTTATTTTGCATTTAGTTCAGTAGGTTAGCTTAGATTAGGCGATTCGTAGTTCGCCGGAGCTCCGCTCCGGCGAGCTTTTCACCGTGCTGTACCCGTTTCCCCGACTCGCTTCCACCCTCATTTCGTTCCCCTACGCCTTCTCCACCTTCCAGCCACCTTGCCCAACCGGATTCGCATCTGGATCCGCGAATCGATGCTCACCTCCTCCGCATCGCCGGAGCATCGCCGCCCTCACCCATCTCCTATGCTAACAGCTTCAGTTTTGGGCCGAGGAGCACCGCCTCGAGCCGAGCTTCGTTCCTGTGCAGGTTTGGTGCGTTGAGAAGCACCAGGAGACGCGTTACACGAACGCCGGAGGTACCTGGAGCCCCTTGCCTTCTCCGACCTCGCGGGGGCGCTCCAGTGAACCTCTGGTCGATCTGAGACCTCCAGCAACTAGAGGAACCTTCCAGGAAGCTTCTTGGACCTTCAGGCGCGAAGATGATCGGCGGAAGAGCGAGATCTCATCGGAGGAAGCTCGCCTCGGCGAGGCTTTTTCCCTGTTCTTCCTCGCAGCTCCTCCGCCGTTGGATGAAGACGAAGGCCCCAGTTCTAATCACAGCCGTTCGATGGAACGCTGCTACGACCGTCAGATCTCACGCGAGATCCAATCCTCTCCGCTCATCGGCGAAGCGTTATCGGCGCACGTGGAGGCGCCACGTGTCAAGTGAACGAAGATCAGCCGTCGGATCAAGCGCCTCTTTTGGGGGGACCGCCAAGCGACGGAGGACCTCCTAGGAGGACCTATGCACCCTAGCAAGGCGGAGTTGGCTCTTCTATGCCCAGCCAACAGGAGAGAGCATCTATGACAGGAGACGGAGAACTTTTGCAGACAGTCTCTATTTTATGCATTTTATATTATTTCATTTTATTAGGTATATTTATGTGAGAGAGTGACCCTTAGAATTTTGTAATAATACAGGACTCTCACAGGTACACTCCGACTCCCGAGGTCCATTGCCCGAGGGATTGTTCCCTTGGGGGCCTCGACGGTTTTGACACTTTTTCGTTTTTATTTTATTTTTATTATTTTGTGTGAATGAGCCCTAGCTTAGGAATTGCTTGCCGATAGATTAAGGCCCAAACACCCTAATATATTTGCATGTACCTATAGTGCGTTTTGGACCTAGTCAAATCTAAACAGTCGGTTCATTTATCTCTTAACCCCTGTGCCGTGAGCGAGCCCCATCAAGCGCTACTCCTGAACTCGAGCGTGTCGAGAAGAGGAGGGGTGAGCCAAGACCGGACCCTTAGGTTAGGGATAAGTGACCGACTTGTGGTGCTTCACGATAATAGCAGTTACTATCCTAGGGCGATTTCTTCGGCTTGCATTTGCATATAGCATAGGTTTCAATTCTGTTAGGCATCCCGCATGGAGAGAGCTGGGAAGCACTGTAAGTCTTCTTACTTAGCATGCATCATCGATTTCCGACTTGCATGGCTTTTCCGACTTCTCCCTATGTTTTTGACCACTTAGGATGCTTAATGGAAATTGGAACCGCGATAGGCACGTGCATTGAAAATACCCAAAAAAAAGTGATAACTTAAATAAAATCGGGACTGCTAACTCTATTGGACTTAAAATAAAACATGATGGATTTCCTTGTTTTGGGGAGAGCAACCCCCTCATTGTATGCGTTTTAAATTGCTTACGTACACACTAAGGAGTAGAGCCCAAATCCTATCAAGCCTCCTACGTGATTGTACAATTTTTGTGATTCTCACCTAACTCTAAAAATGAAAAGATAAATGACCGTCACCTGATGGTCTTCACTGTGTTGAGTAGGTGAATTGGGGGTGTTGCCTTGTGTATTGATTGTGACTTGGAGTTCATTGTGTTTTCCATTCATTATTAGAGTAGACGGTCCCGTCCGTGTGAGTCATGCATTTTTCATCTTTGAGTCTCTCTATCTCTCTTATACATATATCTCTTCATCATGCATCGAGTCATGATATTGGCGCTTGAGCTCAATCATTCTTCGCCAAGTCCTTTGTTTCCCGCTTCTTCACCATCTTCTATGTATCCATCGTACCATCTTCTCTGGTTCGAGGAGAGACCGCTCTTCGGACCGCAATTTTGACGGTGTTCCCGCCTTGTGTGGAACACCCAATTTTGTCTATGTCCCAATTTTCTCGCCCTCCCTCCTCGTACCCTCTGTATCATCTCTCTCTTTATCCGGGAATGCTGTGCATATTGATGAGGCCCGCATCGAGGACTATTTATACAGATTATTTGTGTAAGTCGGGCATGATATTGCGGATGCTGAGATTGATTTGGTGGATTTGACTTTTGATGCATGCATATGTGCTTATTGAGGATTTTTGTGATGCATGATAATTAGGTGTGATTCTTTATTGAAGATTTAGATCTTGCACACCGGATTGAGGATGTAATGAGCTTCAGTGATTTGAGGATGATATCAGGATGTTTCTATTGTTTTATCCATTTCGAGGTTCCTACCATCTGTGATTTCTGGGCTGAATAGACTATCTTGATATATGCTTCATGATGACGATGATTGGAACCCACATGATTTCTCTTCTACATGAGTGACCCATCCTCGATCTCCTGACTTCATTATCCACCCCTGGCACTTAGAGGATTCCTGACTATTTTTCGTGCCATCTCAGTTGACTGGATTGACCCAAGGGATGCTTGGTGAATGACATGATTATTCGCTCCCTGACATGATCTTATGCCCTCCGAATAATTGAATGATTTATTGCTTTTGAGGACCTGAGATGACTTGCCAGCATTCCCATGACCTTCATTGCTATAGCTCGCATTGCTCCCCGAGGACTATCTGCGGGAGAATTGATGAATCCACGATTCATCGCCTTTATTCTTTTATTTTAGCTTCAATTTCTTAGTCAAACACCTGTAAATACCCATTAATTTCATAATCTTACCATTTTGCATGCATTTGTTAAAATTGCATTTTTAACACCTTTTGTACATAAATAAAAGAATAAAGAAGAAAAGAAAAAGAAAAGAAAAATAAAGGATGTAGTTATGCAATAAATACAGACTGACCCAAACCCCGAGAGAAGGTCAAGACTTGACCTGATCGACCAGGAATAAAGTAGGGGGAGATAGGGTCGTTTGTCAGAAAAATCAAAAATATCTTGTAAATACTTTTCATGTATATTTGTACAAAACTTACATTATTTTATTTGTACATAATTTGACCTCAAACTAATTATTTTTGTAAATAAAAGTTGTGAATAAAATTGTGTTGTAAATAATAAAAATATTTGTAAAATAAAATACTGTATATATTGCAAATAATTACACCCAGAAAAAGCCACAAAGTGATAATTGAAACATCAATTCCGGCTCCACACAAGCTCTAATTGAACCAAACTCACTTCCAGCATACTATAAATTAAATTATCTTTCAAATGGCTGTGGTCTCGTACTTTTTGGAGTTACGGTTAAAAATTCGATTTTCTGGGGTGTATTGTGCAGTTTACCCATATACTTATTGTATATATTTTACTCATATTTATTTTTTATACATAATGTACATATTTGTAAATATTGTTTTCATTAAAAAAATATAAAAATTAAAAAAAATCTTTTATAAAAATTATTTCCTTATTTGTACCTATGTATATTGTATTATATGTGTATAATATATGTATACAATTAATTTCCCTAAATAAAAATGACCAAAAAAATTAATTGTCTCACATTAATTAATTTAATTTATTTAATTACGAAAATCATATGTAATTATTTAATTTATTTGATTTATTTGAATTTATTTGGTTTAATAACTTGCCTTGTATATATGATTTTATTCCACACCATATATGGCCACCATTAAGGTGGCTAATTGATTTTGAATTAATTTATTAATTTATTTAATTTATTTATTACGAAATTCGTTTTTAATTAATTAATTATTTTATTTATTTAATTATTTTATTAATCCATCCAATAAACACATTCCTTTTTTGTAAATATTTTCCTTTTTTGATTTTTTGCCTCTTTTTAATGGGCTCCTCCTCCCTCATTCACATTTGATCGATCTTTGGCGGAGAGGAGCCCGGTTTCCGAGAGGTTTCTTGTTGAAGAGGGTCCTAGCCTCCGATCCAGTCGGTGACAGCGGCTTGAGCTTCGTCGAGGCCATCATGGCTCGTCCCCTTCTTCCCAGTGAACTCCAGAGGCATCGCGAGAGTGACAGCAAGCGATCGCCCTTGTTGCAGTGAGGCGAGGAGGTGTGTCCGATCCCCGAGGTGAGATCCACTTTTACTTGTCGTTTTCGTAGATAGATCGTAGGTTTAAATTTTGCGTAGGTGTAGTGAGTAGTTTTTAGATTAAAAATCCCAAAATTTCATCACTCTTTAATTCACATCCGACACCGATTTTTCGCCTCATTTTCGTGTCCCGCCACTTCTTTTTCTATCTCACACAACCACACATATCCGACCACGCACGGTGGTCGGATCCTCGGATCTATCCCTCACATTTTCGCCGGATCCTCATCCACACCTCCTATTATTGTGCATAAATAAAAAAAATAATCAAAAAAAAATAAAAAATCATATAAGGGTCTTTCCTGTTCATCTTACATTTGTTTTTGCAGGGAAAACATAAAAAATTTTTGCTTTTCTCACTAACGGTTGTTTTGCAGGAATAAAGAAAAAAAAATTAAAAAAAAACATTTATTTTTATCTCTAACCATTTTCCTGCAGGTTAAAAGCAAATAAAAAAAATAAAGAAAATAAAAAAAAAACAAGCACAGGGGCGGGTCGTCACCCCCGCGCCCCCTCTTCCAGCCCACGCGGCGGCGCCAACCAGCGCGCCTACGCCCAACCGCCTCCCCTCCAGGCCGGCGCGCCATCTCCAACCAGCTCCTGCCAACAGCCTTCCAGCGCCGTGCCCCAGCACAGCAGCCCCCTCCGCTTCAGCCCCGTCGCCAGCGCGCTCCCCGGCAACGGCGCCATTCTGATGACACGCCTTGCGACTGGGTTAAGTATGTAAATAAAATGGTCGTTGTGACCCAAATCACCAAGCGCGGTCAATCGAGAAAAATGATAAAACCACTTGGAAAAGATAAATCGATGAAAATTAATGTAAGCGGTCTTCGCTATTCTTTTTACCTGGTATAGCGATCCAGGGTCGAACACAAGGAGCACGATTTAAAAACTATGCAGTCAAATTTCAGAAAAGCTAATTTTTAGTGGTTTTTTTTACTTTTATATTTTTTTTATTAGTGGTTTTTTTTACTTTTATATTTTTAGTGGTTTTTAGCGGAACCCACCCTCCCTCCCTTCTATCTCTCTCTTCGTTCCTGCCTTTTCTTTCTTTCAGTCCCTTCCATCCCCCCCTTCAGTTTCCTCTGATTACGATGGGCCACTTTCCATTCCAGCCGAATTTTGCGGCTTCTTCATTTCACGCCCATCACTCACGTTCATTCTCTCGAGAGGTCGGAACCCCATCCGACTTCTCATCTTCTCCCTACCCACCCTCCCATTTGGGACGTGCTGTGCGTGACACCCACAGAGACCAGATTGACCAAACACGAGACATGGGTGTTCACATTTGTGAGATGAGAGTGCATCCCATAGACAATCGAATAAGGCAGTTGCGAGCTTTAGATGACTTGTATCCTAGGACAGTGGATGAGTACATAGATCATGAAGTCCAGACCGCTTCTACCTTGAGACCCTTTGTTCTGGATTTAGAGTTAATTGATCTACTGCCTAAGTTTTTTGGGGAAATGCACGAGGAACCTTATTTGCATATTGATGAATTTGAGGATTTTTGTGTATCACGATCATATTTGGATATCACTTCTGAGGACATGATGCTGATTACCTTCTCATTCACACTTCAGAGTAGAGCCAAGACTTGGCACAGACGATTGGGAAGGAAGATTGCTACGTGGGGAGATTTACGATCATTGTTTTTGCAAAAATTTTACCCCCGACTTAGAGCCGAGATGATGCGGTCTTTTATTCGTGATTTTTCAGTTAACCCCCAGAAGCCATTAATAGATACATGGTTGCAGTTACGAGAACTTTTGAGGCGATTTCCAGATCATGGATTTTCGATGACTGACCTTATCCATATCGCCATGAGGGGGAGGACCGCAGAGCAAATATCATATGTCATTACCTCGTGTAGTGGTTCACACCATTGTCCCGACTTGGATTTTGTTGAGACCATCTTGGATACACTTTCTGATCTTGCATATACACCAGATGATTTATTTAGGACAACACATGACGGAGAGATGACAACTGTTGAGTGTGTGACACACCATGCTGATCTTGACATCACACACCGATCAGAGGATATGAATGCTGATTCTTCTCATTTGATGGATGTGTTGCCTATTGTTGTGAGTTCTCAGAGCCGGATATTGGTTGAGGACCAAATGAATTTACAGTCAGATTTTGAGCCAGTCTCGCTCTTTCACATAAAAGATTCTTCGATTCTAGATCTGCTAGGATCCCAAGAGATACATGAGGAGCCCACATTTCAGCCATCCTTAGAGTCTTTCCAGTATCCATACGTAGTTGATACAGTGTCTTGTCTTCAGGAGATCTTCTCATATTCGGAGATACATTTGGATTCATCTCAGCATAGAGAGTTTGATGAGGGACCGAATTTGGATTTTACGGAACTTGATAGTCCCGTATTTGAGCCTTGTGTCCTCCCATTTGATGAGGTCGATATATTTTTGGAGGACATGACATTTGACAGCATTGATCCCCAATTTCCTGATGATTTGGCATTACTCCCCGAGGGTTATCTGCGGGAGGATGCCATGGACCATATAAACTCGGTTTCACTTTCTGGGAGTGCATCCGATCTGTCGAATCACGAGACCGAGTATTTTGATATTTCTGATAATGAGTTTGATGATTCTCTCCTCGACGACCCTCGCGAGGATGACCCGATCTTTGAGGTATTCGATGATTTCACTGATTTGTCTACATTATATGCATCGGATATCAACCTTTCTAGTGAGTCTCCTGATCATGATCTTCCATACTTATTCGAGACGGTGATTGACGTGGAGGATTCTCTGACCGATCCTTCCTTCTCCACGTTTGATTACTTCGGCTCCATCCTTTCACTCCATATAGACCTTGAGCCGATGATTTCTTTTGTGCTACCGGAGCCCGACTTCATCTGCTCATATCTTGATTCGGTAGTAAACACCCGCCTGACTGATTATCTGGGTGTTATCATTTACTCTGTTGAACTCGTCGTTATTCTCCCGCCGAGACTGCGACGACAGTACGGTATTCGTCTGACAGATGCCGCCCTGAACCTTGACACGGTGTTATCCTAACATTTGCGCCCAGCTAGGGGCGTAAACTCTAGCGCTCGTTGAGAGGCACCTCAACAATGATCACATCTGTATAGATCCATCTGTCCATATCATTCATCCATTCTTTCTCACACCCCTTATTCATCTCCTGATCAACCCATAATTAGGGTGCACTTTACCCTAAGTATAGGGGGGTGTCCGACTCGTGATTATTCTTTTGATTCTTTTTACCTCTGTTTTGCTGCCTATACTTAGGGATATTTTACCCTAAGTATAGGGGGGGTAAACCCAGTACATTCTACCCCTCGGTTTTCCCCTTTGTGTACAGTCTGCTATACTTAGGATTACTTGATCCTAAGTATAGGGGGATCACCGACTTCTATTGTATTCTTTTATTCGTCGTTGTAGTATACTATTCTTCTCACTTTTCTATACAAAGCACGAGTTATGTCTTTATTTCCAGCTCTTTGATCACTATGAGGACATAGTTCGAGCTAAGTATAGGGGGGTGTCGTATATATTGTATATATACTTTAGCCATAACTCGTACTTTCATATTTTTAATATGGCTAAAATACTGTGTAAATAAAAAAAAAAGATGCATAAATTTCCTCAAAATTTTTCCTTGTACATACTGGCTAATTAGTCAGGTTAAAATATTTTGAAAAATATTTTGAAAGTAGTTTGAAAATCTATTTGAAAAATCTTTTGAAAACTATTTGAAAAATGTTTGAAAACTATTTTCAACCTTTGTAAAAATATTGTGGATTGTAAAAAAATTTTTTTCTCTTTGTGTGAAATAAAAAGATTTTGTAAAACTATTTGCAAATGTTTGGAAAAATGGTTGAAAAATTATTTTCAAAAATCTATATATACTGTTTGAAAAATGTTTGCAAAATATTTTCAAATGATTGTAAATGATTGTAAAATTGTGTGAAAAAAATATTTTGGACTATAGTTTTCAAAATTATTTGTAAAATTATTTTCAAATAAATTTGAGGAATATATGCATCACAAAAAAAAAATAAAATAATAAAAAAATAATAATAAATGAATAAAATAAAAATTAAAAAAAAATCCAACTGTGTATATACTTGTATAAATTACTCAAGATGTAAATTCTTGCATCCTATTCTTGTAAAATAATCAACTCACTCTTGTGTAAATATGAATCTTATTCAAAAAAAAAAATCTCTTGTATATATTTGTATATATTTCTAACTATTTGAAAAAAAAAAACTTTTGCATGTGCATTTTTTTTCAAAAATCCATAAAAAATTCAAAAATTTGAAAATTGTTTCACAAAAAGTTTTTTGTTTTCTCTATGCATTGTACATATTTTCTTGCATTGGCATGTGCATTTTTCAGGATAGTCTTGACGATTAAACTATGTCTGGAATAAATTTGAAGAATGGAGCTTAGTTGGACCTTAATCCACTTAATTTCAGAGGAATCTTATAAGATGTGGAGTTAAGACTTTTCAGGTCCTAGTGACTTAATTCTTTGGGTCCACACGACTATGAGCATATGTCATCTTGATGAGCCTAAGTAGAGCACTTAACAACACACGCATGACTCTTAGAGACAATGGCTTAACTTGCACCAGCACTTTACACATGGCTCTCCACGGATGAGGTGGTGAGGAGGCAGTTTCCTTTGGCTTGGGGTAGCATATGAGGGTAGTACTTCTAGGCGGAACCTCTCTTCTTCTTCTAGTGAAGGAAGTGCGTCTCAACTTGGTCTAGTGGTGATGAAGGCTAAAGACAGAAGCCGTGGGTTGCAATAAAGCTTCAAAAGAGGGATAGTCTACTGGCTCAAGAGGAAAATTTCTTGTATATATGCTGCACCATGTAGATATGTTGTACAAAAAAAAAAAAGAAAAGAAGAAAAAAATGCAAAAATGCAAAAAGAACTCCAAAAAAGTGGTGGGTCGGATTGAAAATTTAATAACCCCACCGGAGTGTATATAGTGAAATAAAGCAAAAGCTTATGGCATCCATGTTACATCTCATGAAGCTTGCAGCGGGAGACTTAGCTACACTGGCTGAGCTTCCAAAAGTCTATACTTCTTCCCCCTCTTCTTGAGCCGGTTGCACTTGAACTTAGAAGGGAATACCCCGCTTCTCGAGGAAAGAGTTGCTAGACCGAGGCATTAGAGTTACCAGGTTGGGGGAGATTGTTTCTTTGTTACTTCTGAGGTGGGGAGCTACATATCACTTACACTGCATGGAAAGATTCATGGTCATTAGAGTTTGTGTATGTAGACTTGTTCTGATCTGGTTTATTGAGGAGTCTTGTCCATAGATTGGTGGAACTTAGAGGCTGTTAGGTTTTAAATCCACATCCCATTAAGGTTCTGACACACTAATAATCCAAAGGTCCGACAGAGCTCCAGACTACATTTTTATGAAGATAAGTTTAAAAGTCAACATTATTCTGACTTCTTTCCTTTTTCTTTTCTTTATTTTTGTTTTCACTTATTTTTCAAATAAGTGTTTGCTAAGGGACTAGCAAAGGTAAAGTATAGGGGAATGATGAATCCACGATTCATCGCCTTTATTCTTTTATTTTAGCTTCAATTTCTTAGTCAAACACCTGTAAATACCCATTAATTTCATAATCTTACCATTTTGCATGCATTTGTTAAAATTGCATTTTTAACACTTTTTGTACATAAATAAAAGAATAAAGAAGAAAAGAAAAAGAAAAGAAAAATAAAGGATGTAGTTATGCAATAAATACAGACTGACCCAAACCCCGAGAGAAGGTCAAGACTTGACCTGATCGACCAGGAATAAAGTAGGGGGAGATAGGGTCGTTTGTCAGAAAAATCAAAAATATCTTGTAAATACTTTTCATGTATATTTGTACAAAACTTACATTATTTTATTTGTACATAATTTGACCTCAAACTAATTATTTTTGTAAATAAAAGTTGTGAATAAAATTGTGTTGTAAATAATAAAAATATTTGTAAAATAAAATACTGTATATATTGCAAATAATTACACCCAGAAAAAGCCACAAAGTGATAATTGAAACATCAATTCCGGCTCCACACAAGCTCTAATTGAACCAAACTCACTTCCAGCATACTATAAATTAAATTATCTTTCAAATGGCTGTGGTCTCGTACTTTTTGGAGTTACGGTTAAAAATTCGATTTTCTGGGGTGTATTGTGCAGTTTACCCATATACTTATTGTATATATTTTACTCATATTTATTTTTTATACATAATGTACATATTTGTAAATATTGTTTTCATTAAAAAAATATAAAAATTAAAAAAAAATCTTTTATAAAAATTATTTCCTTATTTGTACCTATGTATATTGTATTATATGTGTATAATATATGTATACAATTAATTTCCCTAAATAAAAATGACCAAAAAAATTAATTGTCTCACATTAATTAATTTAATTTATTTAATTACGAAAATCATATGTAATTATTTAATTTATTTGATTTATTTGAATTTATTTGGTTTAATAACTTGCCTTGTATATATGATTTTATTCCACACCATATATGGCCACCATTAAGGTGGCTAATTGATTTTGAATTAATTTATTAATTTATTTAATTTATTTATTACGAAATTCGTTTTTAATTAATTAATTATTTTATTTATTTAATTATTTTATTAATCCATCCAATAAACACATTCCTTTTTTGTAAATATTTTCCTTTTTTGATTTTTTGCCTCTTTTTAATGGGCTCCTCCTCCCTCATTCACATTTGATCGATCTTTGGCGGAGAGGAGCCCGGTTTCCGAGAGGTTTCTTGTTGAAGAGGGTCCTAGCCTCCGATCCAGTCGGTGACAGCGGCTTGAGCTTCGTCGAGGCCATCATGGCTCGTCCCCTTCTTCCCAGTGAACTCCAGAGGCATCGCGAGAGTGACAGCAAGCGATCGCCCTTGTTGCAGTGAGTCGAGGAGGTGTGTCCGATCCCCGAGGTGAGATCCACTTTTACTTGTCGTTTTCGTAGATAGATCGTAGGTTTAAATTTTGCGTAGGTGTAGTGAGTAGTTTTTAGATTAAAAATCCCAAAATTTCATCACTCTTTAATTCACATCCGACACCGATTTTTCGCCTCATTTTCGTGTCCCGCCACTTCTTTTTCTATCTCACACAACCACACATATCCGACCACGCACGGTGGTCGGATCCTCGGATCTATCCCTCACATTTTCGCCGGATCCTCATCCACACCTCCTATTATTGTGCATAAATAAAAAAAATAATCAAAAAAAAAAATAAAAAATCATATAAGGGTCTTTCCTGTTCATCTTACATTTGTTTTTGCAGGGAAAACATAAAAAATTTTTGCTTTTCTCACTAACGGTTGTTTTGCAGGAATAAAGAAAAAAAATTAAAAAAAAAACATTTATTTTTATCTCTAACCATTTTCCTGCAGGTTAAAAGCAAATAAAAAAAATAAAGAAAATAAAAAAAAAACAAGCACAGGGGCGGGTCGTCACCCCCGCGCCCCCTCTTCCAGCCCACGCGGCGGCGCCAACCAGCGCGCCTACGCCCAACCGCCTCCCCTCCAGGCCGGCGCGCCATCTCCAACCAGCTCCTGCCAACAGCCTTCCAGCGCCGTGCCCCAGCACAGCAGCCCCCTCCGCTTCAGCCCCGTCGCCAGCGCGCTCCCCGCGCAACGCCTCCCTCTGCCGTGAAGCCGCGCCTCTCCTCCGCCAGCGGCGGTGCGCGCCGTCCTCCGTGGCCGCTGCTGCCCGCGGCGCACCACTGCGCCATCTCCGCGCGTGGCGCCGTGCGCGCAGCACCCACATCTCTCCAGGCCGGCGCCCCACCATCCGCGATCTCTGCGCGCCCCCGCGCGTGTCCGACGCTGCTCCCGCTCCAGACGACGTTCCTCCAGAGCAGCCCGCACCTTCGCGACCTCCAGTGCGCGACGGCCCTGTGCCTTCCACCCCACGTGGCTCTTAGCCGCGGCCAGCTCCCCTCTCGCGCCGCCGCCTTCGCACGCCTCCGTGCCCCACGTCCTCCTCCATCGATTTTGATCCAGTGGCGGCGGCGGCCCCGTGTTTGCCCTTGGTGCTTTGTTGAGAAGAACAGAAGCCCTAGTTGGGATTTGGTTTTTAATAAAAAGGGGGAGAAGTACAAAGTTATCCTTGGAAGTTTCGGAAATTACGAAATAACCTCTGTGCTCTAGAACATCACATGCAGGATACCATCCTCACTGGGTAAATTACATTTTACACCCTGCATTTCACTTTTTGTTATGTTTTGATGCTAAACTCTGAACAATTACATTTACGTCCCTGACTGTCCAGACCTTGAACTGCTTGCTATCTTCATTAGAATAAAGGTTTTTATTCATCCAAAAATTTTGTAAAAATTCTTACATGCTCCTGCTATGCATGTGAACCTTGTTTAAAGTTTTCATAGCACTTTGAATTGATTTGATATGTTTTGAAAATTACAAAAATAGTGCATGTGTTTTTACTTCTTTGTGCATTTTGTGCTTATTCGAAAAATAAAAAAAAAATATAAAAGTAAAAAAAACCACTAAAAATTAGCTTTTCTGAAATTTGACTGCATAGTTTTTAAATCGTGCTCCTTGTGTTCGACCCTGGATCGCTATACCAGGTAAAAAGAATAGCGAAGACCGCTTACATTAATTTTCATCGATTTATCTTTTCCAAGTGGTTTTATCATTTTTCTCGATTGACCGCGCTTGGTGATTTGGGTCACAACGACCATTTTATTTACATACTTAACCCAGTCGCAAGGCGTGTCATCAAGAATGCGACAATTTCTAGGACTGCGGTTTCATTCACTGCTTGGGTCGCCATTGTGATGGGACCCGAAACCGAGTCGTACGATATGTTTGATTGGCCTCCCCCTGTGATTGTGTACTTGACCTGTTGGTACACGAGGCCAATGTATTTGACTCATCTGAGTCCGCTCTCCTTGACGGTCCTCGCAAGGCAGAGCTCCACTTTTCTGATTATTCCATGCCTGGTTCATAGCTCTCCGAGGGTTATCTGCGAGAGGCTATGACACATTATTGCTATAATGGTCTCTTCTACTGGTAGACGGTCGGCCGTCTATCGAGACTATATTTCTGTGGATCCGTCTGATGGGTCCGGCTCCTTCGAGCCCTTCTCTCTCCTTGACGACCCTCGCAAGGACGAGATGTACTCTGATTATTCACCGCATAGCTCACATCGCTTCCCGAGGACTATCTGCGGACGGATATGACACTTTCTTTACGATCGGCTTCACTCATTTCCTGTGCTGCCACCTTGTTGGGGCACGGAGCCGACTCATCTGATTTGTGCACTTGGTCTCCATTTCTGATTATGCGCCTAATCTGTTGGGGCATGAGACCGATTTGTTTAGACTCCTTTGAGTCCGCTCTCCTTGACGGTCCTCGCAAGGATGAGCTCTTATTATTCATTTGATTAGTTCGTAGCTCCCCGAGGGTTATCTGCGGGAGACTACGACATATTTCAGATCTGATTGGTCTCTTCTGTTGGTAGCCGCCTTGTCGACTACTGAGACCACTATGTGGATCCATCTGATGGATCCGGCTCCTTTGAGCCCGCTCTCCTTGACGACCCTCGCAAGGTAGAGGCACTTTCTGACTATTCCCTGCCTAGATCGCAGTACTCTCCGAGGACTATCTGCGGGAGGCTGCGACACTCTATTTACGCTCGGTTCCCACCTTCTGATTGTGTCTCCTCTCTGTTGGAGCACGGAGCCGGGTCGTCTGATATGCAATACTTTTGGTCCCATCCTGAGTTGCCTATCCGATCTGCGGATCATGGGACCCATCTGATTAGACTCCTTTGAGTCTGCTCGCCTTGACGGTCCTCGCAGGGTTGAGTTTTTGATATCTGCTATTCCCATGACTAGTTGGCAGCCCGCTCCCCGAGGGTTATTTGCGGGACGCTGCCACACTTTCTCGATTTTTCGGTCTCTTCTGCTGGTAGCCGATCTGTCGCCTATCGAGACCGTCTCTGTGATCCGTCTGATGGATCAGGCTCCTTTGAGCCCGCTCTCCTTGACGACCCTTGCCAGGGTGAGCTTCTGTTCTGATTATTCATTGCTTAGCATGTACCACTCTCCGAGGGTTATCTGCGGGAGGGTACATCATTTTCTAGGTACGCGGCTTCATTTCTGGTGTCTCCCCGTTGGTGGAGCACGAAGCCGGACCTTCTGACTTATGTACTCAGTTTCCTCCCTGGTTGTGTCTCATGTCTGTTGGAGCACGGAGCCGAGTACTCTAATTATTCTCTGATTTTGCTCACCTTGAGGACCCTCGCAGGAGTGAGCCACATATTGTGTTGTTCGGTGTATTCTTGTGACTTTCAGATTATATCACCCCCGTGCAGCACACAGTCTCATATGCCTTATTTCTGATCTATCTGAGACCATGATTGACTAGGAGGAGTCTGTACTGCTCTTTCTTCCTCTCGGTTTTACGGTATTGGCTCTGTTCCCTCATGTTGACCATATGAGCCGATTGACTGCTTCATGCTACCGGACCCGATATCTATCCTTTCGATCTGTTGACCCCGGTAGCTGACACCCACTTGATTGCATATTCGGGTGTATTTTCACCTTCTGACCGCGTCCTCGTTCTCACAGGGAGACGACGACGAGAGCACGGTAGTCGCTTGTCAGATACCGTCCTGTACTTCACCAGTCTCTTCACCGCTTGTATATATGTGTATTCTGTTCATCCTTTCTCCCGCATGTTATGTGTGCCCTAGATCTATCGCCATATCTTTGTGACTACACTTAGGACGTACCTTGTCCTAAGTGTAGGGGGGTACGCACCGAGTTGTTCTTTCCTTGCACATTTTTCATCACTCCTTTTGTTGCCTATATTTAGGGATATCTCACCCTAAGTGATGTGTATATTCTCCACGATCTTTTCATCTATCTGTATATATATATATATATCTTTTCTTCTCCTTTTCTTCTTTTCTTCTTTTCCTTTTTCTATCTTCTGTATCTAAATAAAAGGTGTCACCCCTTTGTGTCAGTTTTCTGTACTTAGGACGTACTTTGTCCTAAGTATAGGGGGGTGCACCCCTGATTTGTTAATTCTTTGATCTATTTATTCCCACCCTTGACCCTCCCTGCTTTGTGTACAGTCTGCTATACTTAGGATTATTTGATCCTAAGTATAGGGGGGACGGTCAACTTCTATTTCCTTTGTCTCTTATTCTTATTATTTAGACTTGTCTATACTCAGTACGAGTTATGTCTTCTATTTTCTTTTCGATCTATGAGGACATAGCTCAAGCTAAGTATAGGGGGTCGTATATACTATGTATATACTTTAGCCATAACTCGTACTTTCGTAATAATATGGCTAATAATTCTTTAAATTCGTTAAAAATCCTTAATAAAAAGATGGGATTATTCCTCAAATTCTTTTTGTATATACTGATTAATAAATCAGGTGAAAATGTTTTTTGCAAAATGTTTGAAAAATAGTTTGAAAAGTATTGTGAACATTTATTGAAAACTATTTTGAAAACGTTTTGTTACATGTTTTTAACCTGTGTAAAGATGTGTGGTTTGTAAAGATTTATTTTCTTTGTGTGAAATAAAATGTTTGAAAAATGATTTGCAAATGGTTTGAAAAATGGTTGCAAAAATATTTTGAAAAATCTATATATACTGTTTTGAAAAACCTTTGCAAAATGATTTTCAAATGTGTGTACATGTTTGTAAAAATGTTTGTAAAAATTATTTTGGACTATAGTTTTCAAAAATTGTTTGAAAAATTTGTGTCAAATAAATTTGAGGAATAGTCACATATAATAATAACTAATATAATATATATATATCTTATGAATAAAAATAAAAAAAAATAAATAAACACAATTCTTTAATAAGTGTACATATATGCTTATAAATAAAAACTAAATTGTAAATTCTTAATTCTTGTAAAATAAAGCGGCACGCCCGTGTAAATAGTTGTACATATTTTCTACTGTGAGTGCCAAAATTGTTTTATTTTGCAAAAATTCTTTCTCTGTGTAAAAATCTTTCGAATTCTGTGAAAAATTCCATTATTCTTTGCATATTTGAAATAGCATTTGCATAGCATTCATATTCGTTGATTGAGCTTGATGATTGAACTAGTCCAATAAAGTCGAAGATTGGAGCTTGGTTGGACCTTACTGCACCTAACTGCACTGGAACCTTATGGGAACTAGGTTTAAGGTACTTCAGGTCTATTCAGACTTAATTCTTTGAGAAATCAGGGCTAGGTTCAAGTCACCTCAGTGGACTAACTAGAACTTTTCGAAACACACGTATGACTCTTGTCGGTTGTGACCTAACTTGGACACTTGCACCTTTCACTTGGCTCAACTCAGTTGGAGTGGTGAGGGGGTTGGATTTGCCAGTCTGAGACGCACACGAGTGGAAACATTCGTCCTCGTCTAGGGAGGGAAGTGCACCCCAACCTGGTCCAGTTTCAATGAAGTCGAATGACAGGAGAGTGTGGGTTGCAATAAAGCTTCAAAAGAGGGATAGTCTTCTGGCTCAAGAGGAAAAAGTCCTTATGTAAATGCTGCTGTACATAGTATGTTGAAAAAAAAAAATCCAAAAAAGTGGACAGGCTTGTAAATAAAAATAAAAGTGCCTGCAAGAGAATGTATATTTGTTGTATAGAAAATAAGCAAGCTTGAGCATCAAAGTTACACCATGTGAGCCTGCAGCTGGATGACTCGACTACACTGGTCTTGCATCCCCAGGATTGGTAGCTACACTGGCTACTGTCCATTTTTCTTTTCTTCACCCCCTCCTCTTGAGTTGGATGCCACTTGAACTTAGAAGGGAATACCCCGCTCCTTGACGGTAGAGGGTTGGATTGGGGAATCATTGGGTTGTCATTCTGGAGAAGTCAGTCTCCTTTGTCATTTCAGTTGGGGAGAGCCACTATCACTTACACCGTACAAGTCAGCTTCATAGTCATAAGGGTTTGCGTATGATGTAGGCTAGTTCTGACCTGGCTATTGAGGTGATTTGAACCAAGTTCTGTGACTATCGAAGGCTGTTGTGTTTTAAATTTGGTTCCCGACTAGGTTCCACACACATGCTCACACCAAGGTCTAACCTGAGATCCAAACCTTGATTTTGTACAGATGAGTTTAATAATCATGACCAATTCAATTTATTCTTTAAATTCTTTATTTTTACTTTTTCTTTTCTTCTTATTCTTTGTTCTTTTTGTACTTATTGCATAAGTATTTGCTAGGGACTAGCAAAGGCAAGTATAGGGGGGTGATGAATCTCCATTTCATCACCTTTATTCTATCATTTTGGCCTTAAAAACCCCAGCAAATGCATGTAAATAGCATTAATTTGTATAAAATATAATTTGTATAAAATAGCATTCATTATTTATTGTATTTACTGTACATAGAATAAGGTTTTTAATGCCAAAATTATAGAATAAAGAGAAGAAAAGAAAAAGGAATAAAATATTGCAAATATTTTATGACCCTAACCCCGAGACCAAGGCCAGCATGGAATTGGTCGACAAGGAATAAAGTAGGGGGAGATAAGGGCCAATTATACAATAAATATCTCATTTATTAATTCATTCATTTATGCATTTTTGGCACCTATTTTGTACATAATTATTTATTCATCAAATAAAGAAACTTTGTTCATAAAAGTTGTAGATAATAATATAAATAAAAATACAAAATTGAGTTTGTGCAAAAATAATTTTCAGTGTACATTTTATACACATAATAAAAAGCAAAAATCTCAACTTCACAGACCAATATCTTGCAAATAAAAACTCCAAATCACCCAAACTCACCTTTAATTGTATATAGCATTTCATAAACTATTTTATAAAATTGGTTTCATAATTTTTGGAGTCCATCTGTGGAAGTTAGGTTTTTGGCCCTTCTTGTACATAATGCCTGATTAAAATATTCATTTTATTCAATATTCATTATTTCTATAAATTCATATTTTTAGAATCTTGTAAATAACGTCTATAATACAAGTACATAATAAAAGTAAAATAAAATCAAAAAGAATTTGTAAAATAAAAATAAGTCTATAAAACACATAGACAAAACACCTATGTTACCTAATGTATATAAATAAAAAGGGATTTTATTCTTTCATTCTTTATTCATCTATATTTTTATAATAATGTATATATTATATATACCATATTAAAAATACAAATCTATAATAAAAACAAATAAAATTCGTTAAATAAATAAAGAATATATAATATATAGGTAAAGTACCTATAAGTATACGTACATATACATAGACCTATTTATTTAAATATATAAATAAACTCATAAAAATCAAATAAAAATATATTTATACTCACAAAAATAAATCATAAATTTATAAAATAAGAAAATAAAATAAAATAAACAAAATAAAAATAAATGTATATAAATATACTTATAAATACTATATTTTAATAAAACCGTAATAAAATGATTCCAAAAAAATAAATAAAAATAATAAATAAATACTACATTAATTTATGAACATTTTTTATTTTATAAGAAAATTCTAATTAATTCATTTAATACGTTAAATAAATAGGTCAATTTCTGATTGACGTGGACCAATCAGGTTCTGGCGTTTGTTGACCGGTCGGTCAACTGCGCCCCCAGGCGCCTGAGTTGACGCGAACTGTCTTTTCCCCTCTTTTCTGGCCTTTTTCCCGCGTGGCTCAGTGATCAATCGCCTTCGATCCCTTCATGAAAAATGTTCCCTGACCATCTGTGAATCCCGCCGAGATCTTGGATCCATTGTGCATACCACCGATTCATTAATAATCGCCGGTCACTGGGGGTCGTCAGGATTGTATATAAATAACTCCTCCCACTTCCTTGGCCGAATGGGGCCATTTTCATCCCCTTCTTTGAGCTTGAATGAGCTCCTGGCGGAGCCCTCGTGACAGGAGGCGCTTCCCAGCACCTCGATTCGCCCAAGGAGGTGGGAAATTTTGTCGCGGTGGTGCTCCGGCGACCACCCTGCTCCCTGGCGGCCCCCAGGTATAAGAGTTGCGCTTTTATCATTTTTAGGTAGTTTTTCGTTTATGCATTTCATTCTCGCTTTTTATTTCGCATTTAGATCTGTAGTTTAGCGTAATTTAGGTGATTCGTAGTTCGCCGGAGCTCCGCTCCGGCGAGCTTTTCACTGTGCTTCCGACTGTGCCCCGACCACTTTCCACTGCCATTTCATTCCCCTACGCCTTCTCCATATCCCAGCCACCTTGTCCAACCGGATTCGCTTCTGAATCCGCGAATCGAAGCTCCTCCACCACCCTTCGCCGGAGCTTCTTCGCCCACCTTCATCCCTGTGCTGTCAGCTTCAAACCCCGGGTCGAGGGAGACGCCCTCGAGCCCCTCTATCTTTCTGTGCAGGTTAGGTGCCCCAACGCGCACCAGGAGTCGATTCCAAACGCGGCGGAGGTACCTGGAGCTGCTATTCTTGTTCGAGCTCGTGGCGACGCTCCAGGGTACCTCTGGCCGACCTGAGACCTCCAGCATAAAGAAGACCCTGCCAGGAAGCTTTGTGGACCTTCAGGAGCGGCGAAGACCGGCAGGAGAGCGAGATCCAGCCGGAGGAAGCTCGCCCCGGCGAGTGTTCTTCCCTGTTCTTCCACGCCAGCTCCCCGCCGTTGGATGAAGACGAAGGCCCCAGTTCTAATCACAGCCGTTCGATGGAGCGCTGCTACGACCGTCAGATCTCACGCGAGATCCAATCCTCTCCGCTCATCGGCGAAGCGTTATCGGCGCACGTGGAGGCGCCACATGTCAAGTGAACGAAGATCAGCCGTCGGATCAAGCGCCTCTTTTGGGGGTAATTTGCATATCCAGCCCCCGCCTTTTTTGTATTTATTCTTTAATTCAGTAAATATTTTTGCACGTTATAAATAAATTGTAAATTTTGCAGATAGGACCCTGACTTAATTAGAATTACATTTAGGTCCTTCCGCGCCTCACGTGCAGTCCCACGTGAGGCGCGTGAAATTTTGCATGTATACCCTGACGGTTTTTGAATATTGTAATTTGATGCCGAAACTTTAAATAAATGTTTATTTCAGTAGGTATTTTTGCACTGATGCCCTGTAACTTATTTTATTTGCAAAAATACCCCTGCCAGGCTGTTTTATTTTTGTCTCTTTATCTATTTATTAAAAATACCTAGATGGCTTCTAAAAATCCACAAAAATTAGGATAGATGCTCCATGCCATGCTAGTTCACGCCAACATTTTATTTTGCATTTTTTACATTTTTCCTGATTATTAAAAATGAAATAGGAGCCATTTTTGTACTGTCTAATTGATAAAATACAAAAAAAAATAGAAAATGTTTTTGAAAAATTCCAAAAAAATTGTATACGGTATATTTATTTATATATTGAGTCCAGAAAATGAAAAACCCTAAAAATATGAAAAAGAAAAATTAAAAAAAATTATAAAAACCTAAAACCCACTAAAACAATAATTGGACATGATCAATGGATTGAATAATGGATACATCACATACATTCCCTTCGCCTCCCAGTGTTCGACCTCTACTTGTGCTTACACCTATACACATTTTACATGTAGAGTTATAATAAATTTTAACTCCACATTTTTGGATATTCATTGCATACATTATTGTGGGTTAATTGTTGATCGATTCGGGATTCTGTCTGAGGTCAACTCAGCGACTGTCTCTCCGCCTTGTGGAAAGATACGATCTCGGCAGAATCCCGGTCATCACTTATTCAACATGTTATACATATATTTTCTGCTATTTTAACCTACCTTATGACATTTCAAGAAATTTGTTAGAGGACATAGTAACACCATCCATTTTTAGTTGGATGTCATTTAAAGATGAAACTTAGGATTACGAAATGAGATAACAGAGATGAAATTTACATCATAACTTTTGGAGATGTTGCATAAAAAATGGATATGACAATGCATCAACTTCAAGAACTACTTAGTCATGTAAAACTTTAACTCTTTCTTACAATAGGCACAATTAAGACTTGTCTTTAATTATAAAGTTTGTAATAATAATGTTACTTCTTATATGAAATGTATGTATCAAGATGCATTGGAACTGTCGGGCACCTCGTCAATTCACGTTTATGGAAAAGATATATAGTTTATGTAAGAGTAACAAATAAAAATCATGGATTTGTTAGTGTAAAAGATTTCACTGCTACTTCGGTTCAAGAGATTAACATCATACCTATGTTGGGTACTTGACAACATTTTTGTATGTATCGCTTCTCGCTTTCTACACTCATATAATCATTTTTTACAAGGGAGGTTCAATACTTGCTATGTTTCTTACTCATTTCATGTTTTACAGTGCTTAGGATTTCATACATCTCCGCATAGGATATACAACATTTTTTACAACTACTTCCTAACATATACATATGAGCTTGATTACCATGTTTTGATTTTTTTTGTTATTAAAAGAATATGTGTAAATATATTATAGACGGGACATAAGTTGCCCAGCTTTATCTAGCTGGATTAGAATGCTTTGATATGTTTTGTTATTAAAAGAGCATATGTAAATATTTTACAGACATGATCATATTTTGCACACTTTATATGTGTTATGCATTGTACAACCAACCCAACTTTTCATGTAAAACTATTGTATTTAGTCGTCAATGTTATTGTATTGTCGCCGTCAAGAAAGTATTTACATTTGCACGGTGTGGGACACACTCGCTATAAAATGATGTTTCTTCCTATGTAATCTATTTAATGCAGGATATTTGTCAAAACTTCAGAAGTATTTTAGATTGATTTGTAAGACAATATGTTTGTCAGTCTCTTTGAACTGTTTAAGATTTATTTTCCCCACTTTTCTTTTTTTAAGCTACCTTCAGTGTTTTATATTCTTTAAATCAAGCATGTCAATACAAATAAACTCATTTCCATTCATTATCGCATTAAATCCAGAAAATAAAGCTCCCGATGCAACGCACGGGCTTTACACTGGTTATATTTATATAACAACATTTATCCATTGACTTCTTTAAATCTTTCATAAACTATTCAGATAACTATCGCAATATGAAACTCTAGCAACAACTGTAGCATCCTTTGTAAATGGCATATTTGGAAAGGTAATTTAGCACAGAATAATAATATTTCTAACATAAAGAACTGGCAGCAAATAAAATAACTAAGTTGCTCAATAAGTGTAGCAAGTCTGATGTTCTAGATATCAAGGGACTTTTTCGTTTTATTGAAAAGTAATGCCAGGGTACTAATACCTTCCAATCCTCAAGTTGGCATCTTATTTACCACCATTTTCTCCTCTTCAGTCATATTCTCAGTTAAGAGAGATTCCTTCGCAGAGGAATGATCCCCGCTCATTTCATAATTCTTTGAAATCAGAGACTTCTTTCCAAATGGACCCATCATAGATCATCATTTGATCTGAGATTTCCGCATGGTTAACGGTGACCTCTCAACTCAATACAACTTAGATTGTCCTTTTTCACATTAGCTGGGACCTCTAATAATGAATTGTAGTATATGTAAATATTTCAAATATTTATTGTTGTAGGTTAATTTTGTTGTATTATAAAATTTACAAATAAAATATATTTTTTTAATTTAATCCTACAAACATATAGTTTTATAATTTAACATTATAGTATAACAGAGTTATAAAGATGAACAAGTGAAACCTATATGATAAATGGAGAAGTCCAAGGAAGAATATTAAAAATGGAAATGTCCATAGTCCTTATAAAGTACTTAATTGAAGCACGAGCTTATGATAAATGTAAAAAGCTAGTATTTTACAGTTATATTCATACTTTTTTTCAATAACACTTGTGCTCATATTTTCTTCCAAAGTTAAGTTTACTACCCTTCAGTCATTACACTTATACCCTTTTATTACTTTGACAAAAGAGCGTTACTACGACTTTTGTAAGGAAACAAGGGCACAAGTATTATTGTTAAAATGGTAGGATATAACTCTAAATGCAAAATCTCACAGGGTTGCAAGCGAAAGAAATCCAAAAATTAATTGTCATACGAATATGCCAGCCGTGCAATAACGATCATGAACAAATAAATTGCATGTGAATATAAATATGATTGACATGGCACTTATTTGGTTGATTAGTATAAATTGACCTCTTTTCTATTGTATTTCTAACAGTGAGAATTTTTCGACCGTTGTATAAATATTGAAATATATGATAACCCAAAAGGAGTCAGGATTAACTATTGTTGCTGAAGTTTATCAAACAACCTAAGGAGGCATATACACTGACATATCATTATTCATAAGGGTGTGTATGCAATTACGTAAATTATAGGGATGTTCTTGTAACGCAGAATGCTGATGGAAGCATTTATGACAAAAATTAATTTTAGAAGAAAATTGTATAAGGAGGTATATACACTTAAATATTATTGTAGGTTGCATTTGCAATTTTGTCAAATAAGGAATTTTTTTTAGATACATGGTCAGTCCCCTACTCACCTTCTACCTTGTTTTTCTGGTATATTGGAGGGTTCTGGTATATTGTCAAATAAGGAATTTTGTCGAACCTTGGTCTTTAGTTTGGGTGAGCCACTGCTCAACCACCAGACCAATTGGTTGGTTCCAAATAAGGAAATATCAAAAAGCAACTGGTGTATCTCGCAGGGAAAGGGGACACACGTTACATCTACGGTGTCTGGATCGTCTATTGTGGTGTTGTAGCAGCCCCTCAATCAAGCTCGAGCTTGATCGAGCGGCTGTGATACGCTACAACACTGCAGCTGGGAACCCACTCCCACATCTACGTACCTCATCGACAATTTGCATGAGATACAATACCCAATGTCATCGTACATATCAACGTTATCCCAACACTATCATTATTATATGAGCAACTATGTCCTTAAAATATAATGCTCCTCCCTTCTTTCTTGCATGTCCTATCTTCCTTTCTTCGTTTCATCATCTTCTTATACCCATGTCTTCATCGTCTTCCTACTTAAATATCGAATTGTACCTCGTCGACGATGGATCTGACCAATCTTTGCGGGGAGGAGAGTGTTAAAGATGGAACTGAAGCCATCATTGCTAAAGAAATGGCATTTGATGAGTAGGAAGGATTGCGAGGTGGATCGAGAGTGAGGAAGTTGCTTTTATACAAGCATGCATTACATTTATTAGGAAATCTATACCCCGAACCTTGCTAAATACTTTATAATATTAATAATGTTACAATTTCATTCAGTTTTATTAAGAAAATTGTCGATAATACATACATCTTAAGACGAGTGGGATTAAATATACTTTTCTAGTCTTATATGTGGATGATATTTTGCTTGCTTGTAATGACCTTGTAATGACGTTGGGATGTTATCTCTTGCTTTCTAATGATTGTGAAATGAAGGATATGTACAATGCAAAATATGTCATTCGCATATAAATTCATAGGGACGGATCCAAGAGAGTGCTTGGATTGTCTCGAAAGGTCTATATCGAAAAGATATTAGAAAGATTTGGTATGAAATATTGCTCTCCTACTCCAATACATACGGTAAAAGGAGATAATATTTTCTCAAATAAATGTCCCAAAAATAATTTAGAAAAGAAATAGATGAAAGGCATCCCATATACATCTATCATTGGAAGTCTAATGTATGCTCAAACATGAACTAGGTCGGATATATGTTTTATAGTTGGGATGTTGGGTAGATATCAAAGTAATCCATGCATGGATCATTGGATAGTGGCAAAGAAGGTCTTACGATATCTGCAAGGAACTAAGGATTTTATATTAATCTACCAGCATTCAAATTCCTTATAAGTCATTGGTTATTCGTATTCAAATTATACATGTAGTAAGGAAGATAGAAAGTCTAACTCCAGATACATACTTCTACTTGTGGGAGGTGTTATTTCACAGAGAAGTGTGAAACAAGCAATTGTTACTTCAAGTACCATGGAAGTCGAGTTCATGACATGTCATGAGGCTAGCACACAAGCACTTTGGCTAAAGAATTTCATCAAAGGTCTGAAGATAGTGGATTCAATCTCAAGACCATTAAAGATTCATTGCGATAATTCTGCATTTGTATTTTTTACAAATAACAACAAGTATACACGTGTTGGAATGAGAATTGATATCAAGTATCTTGTTGTTAAAGAGAAAGTAAGAGATCATCTAGTATTGATTGAACATATAGGTACCACGAACATGATTGCAGATCTCATGACGAAGGAATTGCTACATAGTGTATTCATTGATCATGTAACTGAAATGTGCCTATCAAATATCTTGTAATAATAACAATACATTAAGGTACATATTAAGTTTTGGTATGATGATCTATTTCTTTTATAGTATGTTACCTACAGTTGCATGCACTTCATTAACATACATAAAGTAAGGACCCATGTTGATATCTGGATATTGACACATGAAGTTTTTTGTTAAATTAAGCTAGTCGTTAGTAGTGTAATGCTTGAAAAGAAATATCTGTTTGACATGTATTGACAGCCAAGATTCATACTAGTAGAACTTAAGTTAACAAATGAAAGGCAACAAATCTGTCACATGAGCCAAGTGGGTGAATGTCGAACATCCATAATGATATATTATTATTATTATATTATCTTATTATATTATTATTATTTAAAGGGCGACTCATGATATGAAATGATGCATCACATTAAAGGGTTACCATTGACATGGTGGTTACCTTAACAAAGTGTGTGAGGATCCATTACTCAAGCATCTTAAGAAAGGTTGAGAAGGAGAAGGAATCCTCATTTGTCCTGCTTCTGTTTTGCTTCGAGTTTTCGTCTCGCCACGATGGCCTCTGGTTAGTACTTTAATTATTTAGTATAGATCTATATCTACGACTAATATTATAGATCTATCATAAATATCTTTTTTATTTGAGCAAAATACCTATTTTTTTACTCGAGCAAAGCACGGGTGTGCATCGTAGCTAGTCGTAAGCGATGTTAGTCATCGAGAATAAATATTGTTCGAAATTATGGCTGTTGCGCAATACATAACCCTCGGGAACATGATGTCGTTCAACCGGTCTTCTTTCTATAAAATGACAGAGCATCATCGCAAGTTACAAACAATCAAGTGCAGAGTTTCGAAAACCGATGTTTGAAAAATAAAAATGATAATCGTTGTGCCCCAGTTCTGAAACGTGAAAGATGATGAACTTGACGTTGACTTGTGCCTTGTTTGATCTCAAGTAAAAAGAAAGTAAATTGTGCAGAAGACAGCGAACTTTATCCAAAGTATCAATGTGGACATGTTGTACTGAATCTATTAAGTTTTGCATTACTCTGATCCCCTAAGACAAACAGAACGGCGTTAAACAGCATTAACCATCACATAATATGGAGTATTATATCACTTAGTAATGATGGAGATGCTTCACATTACGCTTACATTTCAGACAAAAATCAAACCATTCGCGAATTCAAGAACTTGACTACAGGAACTTGAAGATACAAGATGATAAACAGGACAGCTGGCTGAATTAATCTTTGTTAGATATAAACATTTCATTGGACTTTCTCATTGATAATCTAACTGCACCGATATCCAGCATACCATGAAATGGATTTTTTCGTAAAGAAAAGATTTGTTGTTAAGTTTCAAAATTCTAACATCAGCCATAACAAATTGCTCCCCAAACAAGAAAAAGAATCCATCAGATGATCAAGAAACCCATTAACACCAAATCAGAAACATAAAGTAAAGATGGAGAGGAACGCAACCTCAAGCATCCTCCACGGCGACCAGCCCCACGGGAATTGCTCCTGCAGCCTGACGCCGCTAACCGTCCCCAGATGCCACAACCGCCTCGACGTCTCTTCCGCCTCCGAGGCCATCACCACCCTGATGCCGACCTGCCACGAGATCTCCAGCGCCCTATCCACATCGTCCCTCCCCACCACGAACTCCGGCTTACCCGCATTGGGATAGCACACCACCTCAACCGTCCTCCCCATCTTCGACGCCACCACCGCCTCCACAACCACCTCGGGTGCTACCTTCCTTCTCCTCAAGAATCCCTTCTCCCACTTTAACAGGCGAGGAGAACCTTCAAACCTCAAAACTTGCAATGAGGCTAAAATGTCTATAAAATGACAGAGCATTCTCCCACATTAAGTAGGATCGGCTACATGGATTCTTTCTCAAATCCATATTGAAAGATCTGAGTATTTTTTACGCTAATTACCAAGTACCTAGCGCAAGTCCCACAAGGAAGAATTTGAACCCTAGTCTTTTGGGTGGTAGACACACCGTCGTGCCACCAGATCATTGAAAACGACGAGGCAGAAAAGCCTTTGATTGCATTGAATTCTTTTGGAATTCGCATAAGGAACCACAACTCTAACTTAGATGTGGTGTTACCTTGGACTAAGTTCCTTGTTACAAAAATGAGAACCCATAAGACCTCATTGCACCCTTCAGATCTTCTAAGGTCATCAGGTTTATGGAAAATCTAAAAGCCATTCTTTGAATGGCCTAATACACAAACTTTGTCTGATCATTATGGCAGATAATTAAACAAAAGTTAATGTAACTCTTACACTCTCTGCACACCTTGTATTTTGATCCCAAGGCATGTAAACTACTTTGTGATATCGTTCATACACAAAGTTGGAAATCCTTGGCAAGTAGGGAAGTACATGCCCATTAGCCTCATTAGTATCCATATGCGCATTCTCTCTTGTACCCTGAGAGGTTGTGGATTGAGGATTAGCGCTTGATAACGAAGAAATTCTCCACCAAATTGAGTGAGTGGGAAGTTAAAATGCAAATCTCTTCCCTCATGTGTGGCCTCGAAGTTTGGTAGCATAGTCTCTTTTTGGAGACTCATCTGGAAGTTGTTGCTTCTTGTCGCTAGCAATCCCTAATCACGCATCCCTCTCCATCACCGAATGCAAAGGACTTGTGTCACCTTCTTAGTTGGGTTTTGTTTATATATATTCGCAAATGAAGAATGAATCTGAACTTTTCAAAAAGAAAAAGTTTCACTTGAAACACAACAAAAGAACCTAATAAGGCAACAAAGCAGCTTCTAAAAGTTAACTCAAGTTTCCTTCGAAAAACTCGAGATGAAGACAAACGAACAAGATGGAGAGTTACATAGTGTAATTCAACTTGGAACACCTTTCTTCATAAGCTCGTTCAAGTGTTGAAGATCAGCATCAAGACTGGCATATATTCTAATCAACTGGTCAGCCTGATGCCTAGTGAAATTTGCTTTCTCATCGAATTTCGGTAAATCAGACGGGTTACTACATCCTCCAGCATCTTTGGAGAATTCTCCCATGAGTACGGCCTCAATTTGACCAACGCTTTCCTGCAAATGCGCAGCCACCTCAGCGACCTTCTTTGAGGTATTTTCACCTGCATTCTTGCCTTTTATCTGTCCAACCTCTTTACAATCTTTGAAGACAAAAAAAAAAGCAATACCAAGCAATTAAAAGTCTGCCACTAAACAAACTTATATTTTTTTGCAGATTTCAGCAAATTTGAGGAACAGAGATTGCTTTATATGGAATAGTAGTTGGGAACTTGTGTATCACACCTTATTTTCCTTAAAACTACTTACTAATACATTCTTCCCTGAAATGGAACAATCAGCAAGATTGTATCGGAAAATTCTGGAAATGGTTTCGAGATGTAAGGCCATGTGATCAAACTAGGGTCCAAAAAAGCGCATACTAAAACATATATTCTCTTGAACGCATGAGATTGTTTCTAAATAACAAAGATATTGATGTTGATATATAGCCACACAAGAAAAAAATGAACAATTTGAGGGAAAAAATTTAATCGTGTTTCGACAGTCAAGGAGAAGTAAGATGAAGTGGCTATGAGAAGGTCGAAGAAGTTGGATGTGGAAGCTTCTAAGAAAGGTCAGAGATAACGAGAAGAATTATGGAAGGAAAAAGATTGCTTTTTTAGGTTAAGGACAGTACAGATGTTGAAAGGGCGAGGGCCCAGCCTGTTTGCTTGTGACCTGTAACACCATAGCTGGTCACAGGTAGAACGGTCGAAGGACTTATTCCCATGGGCGACTTATTCCCATGGGCATCCAATTCTAGCAGGTAGCTAGATTGTTTTGGATGGGTGACAAGTAGCTATTTGTACCTATTTGGAAAATCACTTCCACTAAAAGATGATTCCTCTATTAACTATCAAATTTAGAAAATAGAAATTTATACCGCTTCAAAGAATTTAACAGAAAAAACTAAAAAGATGGTGTATAACATTTCTCCAATGCATTACTACCAATTCGAAAATAAACTTGCACAGCCCATAAGCCTCACAAATAACAAGCATATGATATTGATCGCATTCCGACAATATTAATCTAACCTACACGAGTTAGATTATATACTTGAGTCACAACTCTCGATGTTGTTATCAAATGATCAACAAACTCGATCATTTCCCTTTTAAGTAGTGACTTAGCTCTTAATGCAGAAACAACCAGCATAAGTATGACCATCGAAATTCCTTCTTTGCAGTTGATGTGCCATCAAGTTCCCTTTGTCGTTGTAACACGTCTTTTTTCAATGTACTGTTCATGCAGGCAGGGGGTTTCTTATACCATTTGTGGACTTAAACGATTAATTTAAAATACTTGTGATTTTTTTGTAGAGAACAACCCAGCACGAAGTTTGTGGTATTTCTCTATATTCCATTACGTGCAAAAACTAATTGTATGAGACACAAAACACTCAAGAGTCAAGACTCCAAAGAATAATATCAACAAATCATAGGCAAACTTAGGCAAGAAAAATATAACAGAAATTACATAATCTTACAAAAAACCTGATTAAAGGTTGGATGGGACAAAGGCAGCATGGCAACGGGAAGCAGCATTTAGCTGAGGCACTGTAGTAGAATTGGGTGAGCAAATGGGCGTTGCTGCTCAATGATAGCATTACGGCATCGGTATCAAGTAGCTAGAAGGAAGAGATGGTAGCTGATGAATTATCTCGTCGGGGCTTTCGGACCAGCGGGTGGGCAATGCCACTCAGGGGAGAGACAGTGGCCAGAGAATGACACAATTAGCAATGCAGCAAGGAGACGGATGATAGACCACTTGAGAACTTAGGATGGAAGCACCACTCACAATGCAGTGCGTCCTCATACAACTACCCAACCAGGCACCAGGTTTTCCACATGGAGCAGCCAGCATGACAAATGGAGTAAATAGATCTTAGATAAATAAATAACCAGTCTGACAAAGAGAATAAAGGGATCAACAGAGCAACTACTCCGGAGATAATTGGACAAGGATCTGATGGCCTTGGATCTACACCAGAGATGATCCCTTACTCCTCTGTACACCCAGAATGTGCCCTAGCCCTCTGTTGTCACCAGACAAGAAACTCTGATCTGAAGGTGCAAATGATGTAACAATGGCGAGATCCTGGGAAAGGCACAGGAAATCAAGTGGAGGTGTTAGTTAGGAGTGGGAGCCATAGAGATTTCAGTGGAAGGTTCTAAATAAGTTGGTGGTTGATCAGGGTCCATGCCTGAAAATGAGAAGGGTTGAAGAAGAAAACGACATGCGGTGGCACCATATGGCGCCACAACAAAAATCCATGGAGAGTTAAATAGAACTTTATAAGGATCAAATAGTGAAATCCCTAAAATTGAAAATTATAAGAATAAAATTTTTACAGTGATCGGTCTGAACATCATTTTTGGGTATCCAAGAACTTAGGGTCAGATTGTATAAGTTGGGTCAGGATCAGGAACCAGCTTAACCCGGATACTTTTAGCATCCTTCAATAAGGATTATGACTCCCAACATTGTATGAGGAAGACAACCACATGAAATAAATAAAGGCTTGTTTTTTTATTTGGTTGATATGATAATAGCTATTTGTGGATTTTTTACAATACAGTAACAGTGAACATGAAATAAATAAAGGCTTTTTTTTTTATTTTACAATATTTACATTCAAGAGATAACTATTCCAAGGTGGAGCTAGAAAAACTCCATGTATTTTCTTGCATCAATCCACTACATCCCCCTTTCTTTCTTACTTTCCCAGCTCTAGCATCCAAAAAAACAGAGAATGTGTTGCCTATACATGCTAATACCAACTAAAGCTAACTACTTGTGTTGCAAAAACAATAGTTTATTGTACGGAAACAGACTACCATCTTAAGAAATGTCGATAAATTACCTTGACTTTAATCCGATATGCTCCAAAAATACAGTGCAAACTCAAATAAATTAAAAGATGGATATGTTTTGCAATACCAGGAGATAGAGTTTGAAATAAAGAATTGGAAAAAAGGAGGCACTCGCAGAAGTATATATATAAAGAATTTGGCTTTATTTGCAAATGAGATTCTCATTTTACAGAAGGGATTTAATATGAAGCATGTAAACTGGGAAAGAAAATCAACATCAAGCGGTTGTTCTGCATTTGACAAGAAAGTATCCATTGTGATTTTCGCAAATTCTTGTTACAATTTGTCAGTCTTTTGGTGATCTATATCAAAATCTGACGCAGTAAGATCAAGCACGGAGAAAAGTTAAAAAAAGACTACCTGAGATTGTTCATCACACGTAACTCAACCGGAAGGAAACTAATTAATAATACCTGGAACGACTGTTCTGATAAAAGCATCTTCGTCATCGGCAGCACTGACAAGCTGGTCAGGATCACCTTCATGATGTCCTTTTCCATCTTTGTCAGGAAGATGATGATGGCGGGGCTTAGATCGAGTGTGCTTCTTATCAGTGACGTTTATGACATCATCGATCAAGGAGTAGAGATCGCGATCGAAGGAACGGGGGAGGCCGAGATGGTCCTTGCTCTTATCGTCGAGGGACCAATAGGAGGAGGAGGAGGCTTTGATTGCGTGGTACTGGGCGATGAGGGAGTCCCACATCCTCCGGCATTGGGAGGCGGGGCGTCGGACGCCGTCGGCGACCATCTGCCACTTCTGGTGGGAGGAGAAGTAGGAGTTGGTGCTGTCGTCGTCCACCGCCGCCACATTGCTGACGAGGGCGAGCATCTCCTCCACAGTCCAGCCGGGGGCATCGCGCGATCGGGTGTGGAACCCCTTGCATTCCATCATCAGATCATATGGCAAGGATCTAATTCCTACTAAGGATCGGATTCATCAGATTTTGATCATGGAAATCTCAAACCCTAATTCCAAACTAGCAACCTCGATCAGTTTATAGTCGCGTAAGGTAGGATCTGAATTCGTAATTTCTGAAAGATGGATTTATCGGTTCTGATAGTATAAACTTCAAACCCTAGATCGCAGAATCCATATAGGGGTGTGATTATTTGACTTGGTTGAGTTTGGGTTATTTTGGGATGATTATTATTTGTGTTCGTGAAATCTAATCCATTACTTACTTGATCAAATTATATTGGATTGATATATTTAGATGAATCAGTACGATCGATTGAACAAAGGATGCCAAAGCATGTATGAATCAAGGTTGATCGACTTACATAATGTTGGGAGATCTTGGAGTAGTGATTGGATTTTGAGTGAACGTTAGGATATTGTCAGGGCAAACTCAAGATAACTGAAGTGGATTGAGGTTGGAGCAAAATCGTTGTGCAACAAGGTAGACTCTGAGGTTGTAACAACAAGGACTGTGAGCTCGCCATGGCAAATCTTTAGTAGTTGGGAGAATGGATAAGATGTGGTGCATCAATTAAGTTGGCATCGCTAGATAAAAAGCTAAGTGTTGTGCATGGAAAGAGGATAAATGGAAACTCACTTGATCAATATAATGTACCCATTGCGATTATACAAATTTGATACTCGATCCATGCCAATCCGGTAAGTGATCCAAATGAGTTTCCATGATTACTTGCGGTAACCCAAACGGATGTAGATGGCGTGGAAATTATGAGAATCGATAGCTTAATCTACTTCGTTACCAACCCTTTGATTTCAACTTAGCAATCTAACTCTCTTTCCGTGCTTATTAAACAAACTTGTGGTTGACTATGTCAATGGCTTAGGCCCTTATTCTGATGTCGTGAACTCTTGATCCCTCCTTCGATGCCTCTTTTCTCATGCACCTTCAACACCGTCAAACAAATTAGCAATCCAGCCCAACAAATTGTTAGGATTGATATCATATCAACATCTTCAATTCTGACTATTTTTACTTTGAAAAATGCTTTTTTTTCCATGTTATGGCTCTCCTCGAGTCTTGACTTATGTAAAGATAACCTTGGGATTTTTTTCCTTTTTTAATAAAAGTTGGACGGAAACCTTCTGCATGTTTTCCCTTTTTCGGCTTTAAAAATAATGATGTATTATCTTTTTGGAAAAATCTGAAAAGATATAAACATAAAATTAGCTTCCATCTATTGGGAGAAACCGAGAGTAATTTAAGCAAGTTTTTATCTTTATGTGTACTTTCTAAAAATTTCATGGTGTAGAGAAGTAACTTGTTTTTTCACAAAATCATTCGGATGCATTATAAATCTATCATCCGGCAGTCGTGACAAGAAAATAAAATTTTCAGCCGTTTGAAATTATATGCTTTTTAGTTTGTTTAATATTTTTTCTCATGCAAGTTCTCTCATTATACATCGTAGTTTTGACTCGTAAGGATTATGACAAGAGCCGAAGAGCATATCCATACATAGAGGTACATGAACAAGTATTACTTCCGTAATACCGCAACGATTCCACTTACAGGTAATGGCCTATTTTTCCGGAGCTACATGTAATACTAACCATTTATTACGTCTAAAATATATATTTGTTCCTAAAATGTCTAAATATAAGAACTATGACGAGAAGTCCGATATTCATTTTCCAAGTACATGATCGATGAACTTGTCCAAGCTATTAAATGAGCTGAGGGTCACCGCGAGTGAGTATCAAATCCGATTCGGACATATACATATCCATTTGCATTCCTAATTGGAATGTATCAGATCAATTGGTGTTTGAAATATGCATGTATTGCACCAAAATTTTCATGATTTGTCAAATTGAACATAATAGATGGAATTGCACTACACATTAAGTTTCATGGCTGTCCACGAGAACCCGTTAATGTAATATGGATTCCCATTAGAATGGGGTGCCCAGTGGAATGGGATGGATCTGTTGGAATTAACTTAGATGGGATGTTTAAAGCAACTCGATGGTCAATATCAAGTTGTATTAGTGTATTTCAATTCTCGGAATTCAATGTTTCAACCTTGTGGGGTTGTTATTTAGTCCCACATCGTAGAGTGTCAAAACTGACAAGTGATTTTTATATGGGAAGTTCTAAAACCAGTCTAGAAACATACTAGAGAGGAATTTGGACCACTGCACATGCGCACGTCTGCCCACCCACCCGTTGCTTCGTGCCAAGTCAGGCATGGGCACGACGCGTCCGTGACGTGGCATGATATAAAGACTTGATAGATTTTGTGTAACCGCACTTTGGTTTGAATTCAAAGAGACCCAATCCGTATAATAATGAGTCGAGGCAGGTTATCAACGAACTGGTTGGGCACCCAATCCATGAACACCCATGTCTCTGTTTGTGTGTGTTTGCTTTCGCTACTCTCAATGCCTATGTTATCACTATAATACGGCAAAAAATGCAGCTAATCCAGAAAATTATTATTGTCTGCCACCTTCATACCTTCACTAAAAGCATGGCGAAAAAGGCTCGGTTGATCCAATCTCTCCATCACCTAGAACGAAAAAGGTGACCTCATAATCTTGGACGAGACTGCATTTTGCGAAGTCGAAGTAAAACATAAGATCCAACTTCGGAAAGTCGAGGTTAAAAATGAGACCTGGTTAGTGCTCAAGGAACTATCCAATAAGTAAATAGATCAGCTTATCCAATTTGGATGGACTTGTACCCAATTAATTAAATCTCAAGTTCATTTCAGTTACACCTAAACTATTTATAATCCAATTGAGCCAATTAATTTCAACTAAATTCCAAATGGATAATTCTTATGTAACCATTATAATTCCCTTGGTTTCATCACTGCTCGAATCCAAACACCAATCTATGTAATATACATTTGCATACACAAAAATAGTACCATACTTTGAGTGCCAAAAATGTCCATACATACCAGAAGGATAATCATGTTAATCAGCTGGTCTTTATACCAGTGAAGTGTTGGGGATCCAGTGAACCTGCCTGCTCATGGCGTTATCTGGAAACAGAAGAATCGGCGTGTAAAACGATCTTCTTCTCTAGCTCTGTCTTGTTGGCACCCACAAGCTTGTCGATTTGCTGCCCATTTTTCAGGAAAAAGAAAGTTGGAGTTGCGCGGATATCCCACGAGGAGCTAAATTCCTGCCAACGCAAAAATGTTATGTCTTCTATATTTGGCCATTACAACCCAAATATAGATACAACCACCAAAAAGCAAGCATCATAAAGAGGCCATGGCATCCAACACCTTCCTTTAAAAAGGTGTAGGTATGAAGTTTGTAAGAGTACATTTGAAGCAAAAATTGTATGCGGTTTTTTTGGGGTTAGATTTGATAGAAATAAATAATTGAATTGACGAAAATGGATGGAAATTGTCCAAGATCCATTTAGTGTGTGCTATATGGTCAGAAGTTTTGTTCCTTATCACCTCTTCAGATACTACTGAGAGTTAGTGGAGACGATAAACAAGTTCATATAAAACTGGTTTTGGTGAGAAGTAAGAGCAAACATACAGAACTCACCTGTGGAGTGGGGGCAACCATCTAAACCTTCTCGAACCACACAAGTGATTTTTGTTTCTGAGGATGTGTTTATTATATTATATTTTTGGTATCAGAGCATCATTTCTCATGTTGACCAAGATTTTTCTTGGTTTTATTTTTGACATTTGCTTGCATTTGTAAATGTCATTGTCGGTCAGCCACATCACTGATGCTCCAGTCCGGTCAGCTTCATCCCACCCCATGCTCTGGAATGGTTGCTGGTTGATTTCGAAAGGCTAACATTTTGGTATTGAAAACTCCTATAAAAAGACCTCAAAACTTTTCAAAAATTGGGTTGGCATGCACATTTTTCTAGATCATGATCTTTAGTTGCACTTTCTATTCAAGTTGAACCCAATCATTACATATTTGAAATTCAGGCTAGAACTTCAGCATCGGAACATGATGTTTCCATAACCAAAAGCCTAATTGTTAAGATACAGGTAATGTGCCAAATGAAACAAGCCTCTTCCCATGTTATGGTGTTCGCCACATGGGGTTATTGCCCGCAAATAGATTTATCCTAAATGGTACTTGGGCATCTATTCAAATAATTCAAATTATATTTACTAGCAACTTTCAAACATTAATTGAGACATCCTTGACCTCAACTCAAATCAAAATTAAACCAAAGCATGATTTTTCCTCACATTAATGACGGTTAACTGCATGTATTCACTGCCCCCAGAAACATCTACCCCAGCTTATGTATTCCATGTTTAATTGTAAAATTTAAAAATTTGCTAAAACGGAACACGCAAGGCAGAACTCAATTATTAGATTCCTAAAAATCTTATCTCTACATACGTACCATAAAGTCATTCACCCTGTTAAGATTTCTAAAACTTGAAACTCAGAGTTAAACATTTTAAGATATTCCTCTCCATTATTTGCTGGGTTATCTGAAGCATATTTCTCTTGCGAAAACTACTACAAACTAGTGCTCCCTCCCTCAAGCTTTATTTGATATTGACGGTGTTGAAGGTCGTAGTATTACTTCATTAGTAGAAAACGTGCAAAGAGACAACTAAAATGGAACATAAACATTCAATAACAGATAAAAGAGGAGACTGAGGATATATATCAGAGGGGAGAAAACTGTAGCTCGCCCTATGTTGAAGAAAAGTTGATTAACGATGCTTACCGTTAAATCATCTACATCAACTGTCAGAAAAAGAAGCGACGGGAACTTCTCAGAGAGCTCGCCATAGAAAGGTGCAATCATTCTGCATGGGCCACACCAATCTGCACTGAAGTTTGCCACAACCTAGGTAAATTATCATAACATTAGTTTAGGAGAAGAATATGCCGACTTAAGAGGGAAAATGGTAGGTGCAAAACTCAGTCCAACTAGTTTAAAGAACTGCATAACAACACAACTTGGAAGATATAGAGTGCTTAACTTCAGGGTGTCAGGGAATTTTCTATGGAGAAACATGGCTGACCACACACTATCAAAATTCAAATGTTGAAAAGGTAATTAGAAAACAGAACGAAACTAATGTCACATGCTGGTAACTTATCATGTCATAACATAAACCCGAATATAATGAACATTTAGCAGGATCTTAATCATTAAATGGTCTCTTCTAGTTAAAATAGAGTTTTTCAGCACTACTAAACAGGTTCCTTTAGCCGATCATACAGAAAACAACCTCTGGAAAGTGGAAACTTGTATCCTTGTCATTCACCTTGCCTCTCAACAACAACCATCTCCATTGTTATGCAGGACATGGGGGGCCCATTCCAATTAGCGGATGGTGTGAAGAAACGTTATATCACCATTGCAACTTATTACTGCCTTTGACTCTGAAACGTTATATCACCATTCATTCGGAGGCTGTATCCTAGTCTTCTACTGCCTTTATTTTATTTTCACATGTTTATGCTCTTTGCCATAGTCACATCAATTAGAATGCAACTCCTGTTTATGAATATAGCCCCACTGTTCAATAGTAAAGAGAACTACCTTTTTGACCTCGTGGAGGAGAAGCTCCTCCATTCAAAAACTGAATTGAGGGCCAATGTGCGCCAGAAACGGCAAATAAAATCTCAAGATTGGGGTAAATTAGAGTGTCGTGGAGAATTTAACTTGTAATGTAGAGTGGCAAACCTACTCTTATAGCATCAATTAATGGCTTCGCATCCGTATTTGAGAGAAGGGCCAAGCATGTCCCCATGACAAAAACCAAATCCATATGCACACAATCAATTGACTTCTTGTCCTTTTGACCAAGAAGTATCAAGTATAAAGTTGAGGAAATCTGTAGAGGCCATATACACACTCCTCGCATGAAGCTAGCATTGATGGGCAAAAGTGGCCCAAGAGGATGAGAAGAGCCATTAAAGTGATTCCTCCAACAGAAGAATATCAATTGTATTCAGCAATCCAAGCCAACAGCTTTCAACCAATCAGGATTCAGGAGGCAAATCAAGCGTCTCAGTAATCTGGTCCAACAACTCTCAACCAATCAGGATTTAGGAGGCGGATCATGCATCTCAGCAATCCAGTCCAACAACTATCAACCAATCAAGATTCAGGAGGCGGATCAGACATCTCAGCTATCTAACCCAACAGCTCTCAACCAATCAAAAGGTAAGACATAGATCAAACAAATCAACAATCTAGCCCAACAAACGGTTAGGATTCAAGGCATATCGACAATCTCCCCCTTGAATTGAATCCTCATATAGCAAAATGGACCACTGTTATATCATGAGTTGAACTCTCCAATAGTAGAATTAATATCTGCTTGACTTCACCACAAGTTGAATTCTCATATAGAAGAATTAACCAATGCTTGAAATTCATATAGAAGGATTCAAGGAATTATAAACAATATCCACCTTAAAATTTACCCTTGTAGAAGCTTTGTCAAGCTTCACCGTGCCATCGACAACCCCTCATTGGGGCTACTACCGATTGTCGACATTTAGCAAGTCCGAACAGTATGTGAACTTACTCTTAGAAACTGCATTTGTGAACATATCGACTGGATTATCTGATGTGTCGACCTTTTTCACATTAATCCTCTTCTCAGAATGAACGAAGTGATATCAAACATAAATGTACTTGGTCCTCTCATGATACACATGATCTTTAGCTAAGTATATCGCATTGAGATTGTCACAATATAATGTAACCTCATCCAATCCTAATATCTATGTTTCTTGAATCCTTCAACATTGTATTTAAGCTATCTGAATCTTTGAAAGATGTACATTCCTACATGCAGAGAGAGAATATAAGTTGCATCAAGAGCAACTTCTTGATTAAAGACTTCGTCGTGTATATGCTTTCGAGTATTAACCATATACCGGCCATAAAATCCTCATTGGACTTTCGCAATAATCCTGTCTGCCAAACACAGCGTGATTGCTGAGTGTGTCTTATCTTCATGCATCATCAACTCAGAGGGTTCGAGTGCCTCCACCCGCTCCTGATCCAACAACGCCCAGATGCCCTACTGCTTCAAAAGGGCATGCATCTTGATCTATCACAGACTGGATATATTCTTCCCTATGAAGTTCTTAATCTTCAAATTGTGCAATGTAATCTTGTTTGATGCTCAGGTGCTAGTTTATTGTGAATCACCAAAGCAACACACACAAACAAGATCAATCAAGCAAGCATAAAGACACGTAGATTTACAAGGTTCACCCGTAACTGGGCTACATTGTTGGGCGGCGGTGATCGATTTTCACTATATGGAGAAAGAAGAGAGAGTACATAGAATACTAAGATGGACCTAGAGCCCCTTTTCTACTGCAATAGAAGAATATCACTTGTATTCAACAATCCAACCCAACATCTCTCAGCCAATTAGGATTCAAGAGGCGGATCAGGCATCTTAGCAATCCGACACAACAACTCTCAACCAATCATGATTCAAGAGGTGGATCATGCATCGCAGCAATCCAACCCAACAGCTCTCAACTAATCGAGATTCATGAGGCAGATGAGGCATCTCAGCAATCCAACCCCATAGCTCTCAGCAAATCAGAAGGCGTGATGGAGATCAAACACATAAGCAATCCAACCCAAACATTGGTTAGCATTGAAGGCATATCAACAACATACAAAATCAGGTGATTTCATCGAATTCAACCCGATAGGTTGTAAGGTCAAATTTCCTCAATAGAATTGAGATCAAAATTTGGGTTGATATACTTTCTCATGAATTAATCTTCCCAATAGTCCTACATTTGAGGCATGCGGAATGATGTTAATAAGAAGGTTTATAAAAAAAATGATTTTTATTATTTGAGGAAAGGTGTTCTTTTGTATATTACGATGATGATTCATATTCTTTTTCTTATGGATTGGTATGTAATTTTCCATTGTCATAATCTGAAACAATAGCATATACTTCTCTAGAATCACAACAACAACTAAAACAACAAAACATTTTCCCACACTATTGTTTAGAATCAATAGGCAAAAAAAGATTCAAGGCACTTACTATCTTTTCATGCTTGTTTGCTTCTAAAAGTGCTTCATCCCAACGTTCCTTGCTAGTTACAACACGCACATTTCCTCCATATAAATTATGCTTATTGTCATCCTCACCATCGCCCTTCTACAAAGCCTCATTAAATTACAGGAAGCGAACATTGATGATAGCAAATATAAGAATGATGACAGGAGGCGTTAATTTAGTTGCACCAAAAATGCAGAGATGCAAAGGCGACCAAATAATCACACCAAAAAATTAACATTCTTAAGAACCCAAATGGCACAAGAATGCATATACAGGTAACACATTGGCTAATATCTTGTCATTCATGGTTTCGTATGCTATGCAAGATCTCCAACCATTCTTCATTCAATCGCCACTCATAAAGTTAACAAGTCTCGACAGAAATGACATACCTTATTCAGACAATTTCCCATGGAAAGCCAATGTGCCTCGTGCAATAACACCAAGAATGCTGTCAGACAATGAAAGTAAATGATAATTCCAAGAAAAAATAAACCATGACTGCCAGGAAGGATTGCAAATAAAATTCACAGATCAAAAGAAGCTGCTGGTAACAAGGAAAACCAGCAGGCAGAAAAACTTTGTCTGAGGCTAAAATCATAGCACTTGGAAAGGGCGTCATGGTAGCTTCTTAAAAGGCAATAGTAAGGCTCCGATATTGGATTACGGTAATGTAAAGTGATTTCATGGAATCATTCTTATCCATACTCTCGCTGAGACAAGTGGTGGATTTGGGACAACAGAAACATAGCATAGAGAGTATATCACAGAGATTTGAAAAGGTGGCAGCTTAATATCATTTTTTTTCAAAAGTTGCTTGTCCAATAAACACTTCTAAATACAAATTTATAAGCATGAAAAAAACCTGCTCATTTATAAGCATCATATCTTCTCTAGGCCCAAATACAAATGAAGCGTCTCCATAATTCCCAAGTGTTGGAGGGAACGAATGAGATACCTTACCATTAACCCTAGAGCTCTCTTATATAGGAGAAAAGCTCTAGGGTAATTTACATAACAAGGACAAATAAACACTACAAAATAAATGTTACTCTAACACTCCCCCTCAAGCTGGAGCATATATATCCAACATGCTCAGCTTGGAACAACAAAGATGAAATGGACCCCTAGCAAGGGCCTTGGTAAACATGTCTGCAACCTGATCTCCAGATGATACATGAGAAGTTGAAATAAGTCCTTTCTTGATTAAGTCTCGTGTAAAATGGCAATCCACTTCAATGTGCTTCGTCCTCTCATGGAAGGCTGGATTATTGGCTATGAACAGGGCTGCTTGATTGTCACATTTTAGATGCATGGGAAGAGGAACATCAATGGTTAAATCAGTCAAAACGGATTTAACCCACATCATCTCAGCACTACCTTGGGCCATTGCCCTATATTCTGACTCTGCACTTGATCGAGCCACCACATTTTGCTTCTTACTCTTCCAAGCTACTGGTGAGGTGCCAACAAATACAATAAATCCTGAAGTTGACTTTCTATCATTAGGACACCCAGCATAGTCTGCATCAGCATAGCCTGTGATGGATATGGAGGTATCTCTTCTATACAGAAGACCAGTACCTGGAGAGGACTTCAGATATCTCAAGATCATAAAAACAGCATTCATGTGAGCCTGCCTGGGCTGCTCCATGAATTGACTTACCCTATTAACCGCAAAGGCTATATCCGGTCGGGTAATCGTGACATACAAGAGCTTTCCTACTAGCTCTCTATATCGTCTCTTGTCTACCTCCTCAGAGTCATCATCATAAAGTTTGACATTAGAATCCATAGGTGTAGCAGCTGGTCTACACCCTGCCATACCTGTCTCAGATAAGAGATCCGTAACATACTTCTTTTGTGTCATTACCATTCCTTGCTTGTTCCGTGCAAACTCCAGCCCCAAAAAATAACGAAGTGTACCCAAATCCTTCATAACAAACTGCTCGCCAAGAAACTTCTTGGCTGCTTGAATGCCCTGCTCATTACTGCCTGTAATAACAATATCATCAACATATACTAAGATGATCACAGTACCTCGCTGATCTCTCTTTACAAAGAGAGTATGATCCGCTGTGGATCTGACGAAGCCCTTCTGTTCAATCAACTCCGAGAGCTTCTGAAACCAAGCCCGTGGGCTCTGTTTCAGGCCATATATGGCCTTATGGAGACGACACACCATACTAGACTCCCCCTCAGCCGCAAACCCTGGCGGCTGCTGCATATAGACCTCTTCCTGCAAGTCACCATACAAGAAGGCGTTCGTGACATCAAGCTGAAATAGGGGCCAGTCTCGGACAACAGCAACTGCAATGAGAATCCGTAAGGTAGTATGACGGGCTACTGGAGAGAACGTCTCCTGATAGTCCACCCCATATGTTTGGGTGAACCCACGAGCAACCAATCTGGCTTTGTATCTATCAACCGTACCATCTGCCCGATGCTTAACAGTAAAAACCCATTTGCTTCCAACAATGGACGCATCTGGTGGAGGATGCACAACACTCCACGTACCACGTGACTGCAATGCCGCCATTTCCTCTTCCATAGCAAGACGCCACGGGCTGCTCTGTAGGGCCTCCTGATAAGACCGTGGGATGTGTACTGCCGATAACCCAACAACAAACTTGCGAAAGTCCGGGGACAAACGCTCCAACGACGCCTGAGAGCAAAAATCCATCCCATATTTGGGATTCATTGTCCGAGCACGCTTCTGCCGTCTATGAGCAATAGGTATATGTAGGTCATCGACTGGAGGAGTGACAGTACCATCAGTACCCTGTACATCCATCTGCGCATTCAAATCACCTGTGCCATCAGTAGAACTCAAATGATCAGTACATACCTCGGGCGTGCTGGATGATGGAGGAGGCACATGAGCAGAGGGCCGTCGCTGATAGACCTGAGGATAATAAACAGTAGCCGGTGGTAGCGGCGGTGGTGGTGGTGGTATAGACTGTGGTGGCGGTGGTGGTGGTGGTGAAAACTGTGGTGGTGGTGGAGTAGACTGTGGTTGTAGATTAGAGCATGGAACAGAAGGAGGTGGAGGCGGCACATAGATGTCATCTTCTTCCTCTGAGTGAGTGAGTCTGTCACCTGTAGGAGAAAAATACATAATGGACTCAAAAAAGGTGACATCTGCACTGACGTAGTACCTTCGTTTAACTGGATCAAAACACCGATATCCCTTCTGGGTTTTGGAATAACCCACAAAAACACATTTGACAGCTCTGGGAGAGAGCTTGTCAAGACCAGGAGAAAAACAGTGAACAAATGCAACAGACCCAAAAACACGCGGTGTTAGGGAGAAAAGGTCCTTCTCGGGAAACGCAGTCAAGAACGGAATCTTCTCCCCTAACACTGTCGAAGGCATACGATTAAGAAGATAACAGGCAGTGAGAACCGCATCCCCCCAATAGGAGTGAGGGGCACGGCTCTGAATCAAAAGAGTTCTGGTCATATCCAACAAGTGATGATGCTTCCGTTCAGCCACCCCATTTTGTTGGGAGGTATAAGCACACGACGTCTGATGCACAATCCCATGAGACATAAGAAATTTGGACAATTGGGTATTGCACAACTCTAAAGCATTGTCAGACCGTATGTACTTCACTTTAGCAGAGAAAATATTTTTTATTTCAATAAGAAAAGACTGAATAAAATGACCAGCATCAGATTTATTTTTAAGAAGAAAGACCCAAGAAAGTCTAGAGAAATCATCGACAGCAACAAGATAAAACCGGTGCCCTTGAAGATCAGGGACACGACTGGGACCCCAAATATCAAAGTGTAACAGTTCAAATAGACCATGATGACTTGGACCTATACGACTCGGAAAAGATGACCTGTGATGTTTGCCAAGTTGGCATGCCTCACACTGAAAATTGGACTTGGGAGAAATCTGTGGAAGAATATGGACCATCTTTTGCAACGGAAGATGGCCAAATCGAAGATGCCAAGTGTAGGATGACACCGATCCGGCCCTTATAGGAGAGACACCCGCATAAGAAGATTGCACCAGCCTATAAAGACCCCCTTGCTCACGGCCAGTCCCAATCACTTTGCCCGTTAGTATGTCCTGAAACACAAGAGTAGATGGATCAAATATAGCACGGCAATGTAAATCTTTGGTGAGTTGACTAATAGACAGCAAATTCATCGAAAACTTCGGTGCATAGAGAACATTGGACAGTCTCAAGGTAGGAGTCAACTGCACCTCCCCCTGACCAGTAATAGGGGAATATGTACCATCAGCTATCACCACCGATCGTTCAGATTGAGCAGGATGAAAAACACTAAACTGACCTCTGTCGCCACAGAGATGGTGTAATGCACCTGAATCTATGATCCATTCTGATAGGTCTGCCTTGTACCCCGTAGTAACGGCAATGGGTGTGGAATCTCTGAAGGCACCCGAGGATGGAACATCTATCTTGTTGTCGGACATAATGACAACAACAATAACCTATAACTGGGGTTACACAACCTGACGACAATGTCTACTTATATATGTAGACAACACGGTTTAGATGCACAAGACATGTGCAATGAAGACAGTACCGCTAGGACATACGGTGCATATTTAACGACTTGCATGCTAAGGCATAACACGCGCATAAAAAAAATAAAAGGAATAATCACGTGTCACCAGAATCTGCACAGGACTTGCACATAAGGCTGCTGTTGGGTACACCACAGAGCTGCTGAGGACTTGCACAGGACTTGCGATGACGACTAGCGTTGCACAGGGCTAGGGCACAGAACGCACATGTTGGCGCGATGGAGCACGATAGGCGTTGCAGAGAGGCTAGGGCTACAAGACTCTCGTCGCGCGCTACAGGAGTCCACGCCAGGTTGGCGCGATGGAGCACGCGCTACAGGACCGATGGATCACGCGCTGCAGAGAGGCGAGATGGTGGTCGCGCGCCAAGGTGGAATCGCGCGCCAGGATGGAGTCGCGCGCCGAGATGGCTCAGATGATCGCCAGGCGAGAGGAGGTGGCGATGGCGATGGCGATAGGCACAGGGCACGATGGGTGCGCGAAGGCGATGGGCACGGAGGCGCAGAGGACTCGCGCGATGGCGCAGGCGCACAGGGCGCAGAGGCTCGCGCGATGGCGCAGGCGCACGGGGGTTGCGCCAATCTCGAGAAAGAAGAAGAGAGAGAAGGGCGGCGGGTGGGGTAGGGTTAGGGTTCAAGAACTCCGGCCTAGGACCGTCGCTCTGATACCATGTTGGAGGGAACGAATGAGATACCTTACCATTAACCCTAGAGCTCTCTTATATAGGAGAAAAGCTCTAGGGTAATTTACATAACAAGGACAAATAAACACTACAAAATAAATGTTACTCTAACACCAAGTTCTAAAAACCACTTATGCAACTACTACCCAAACAGAACTGATTCGGGTACAGTATAATTAACAATCATGCAAAACGATGCAATTCTGATGAATTAGATTGTATCGTCAAATGGTAGGTAGCATCCCATGCCAAACACTCGAACCGGTTCCATTGAAAAAGATTCATGGAATCACATTATATCACACCACCAATCAGGATAATGTCCCAATTCCTGATACCCAGCTCCTGCAACTAGACAGCTCCACTTTACACTCTGCACCATACCTGAGAGAGAGAAAACAATCACACGTCCTTATTATTTCCTTTGGCACATCGCGCAGACTCGGTTTTTCCTATCGATTTACAAGGCGCCTCACTCGAGCTAACTTAGAGAGCAAAGGAACCAAGTAAACTCGAATTTTCTTTAGCAAAATAAAACTCCCCAACTGATATCCGATTCACTTAGGTCACATAAGATACTGAATTGCCACCGAAGAAGAGCACAGAAAAGCTCCATCTTTGCATCTGTGATCTTCCAAATCTACTCCAACACAGATTTCAACTTGCTTATCGTAGGAATTTAACTGAAGCTAATCGAGAGAACAAGTCGGAAACGATCCACTGATTAGATCGGGGATTGCAAGAGGATTACAGTACCTGGATTTAGCGCGACGACAACGCCGGCGTCGGAATTGGGGAATTAGATGTGTGGGTCGATCCGGAACGACTTTGACGAATGGTGGGGAAAAGGCGCGGAAATTGAAGGCGGCTGGGTCTCTGGTAAGGAGAATCCGACGAGGGGAGACTTGGTTCGTTGATTTCCATAGGACAGTTTGATAATTGGATTGGATATCACATACCGTAATTATATTAATATTTTAATAATTATAACATATATTTATATGGGGTTGATGGAGCTGCCAACATGGCTGCCCCGCCTCATTTTTGGGCAAATTTTTTTATTTTTTTTGAAAAATATCATTATGTATATCCATCCCTATGTTCCTCTTATATGCCATTCAAATTTCGTCAGAAACAGAGACTCCTACGGCCTCCATCCAGACATGGTCGATTTAAAAAATCCTGCGACCGTTAAAAAATGACGTTTGGATGGAGGCCGTAGGAGTCTCTGTTTCTGACGAAATTCGAATGACATATACGAGGGATATAGGGATGAATATACATGGTGATATTTTTCCAAAAAAATAAAAAAATTACAAAAAATAGGGTGGGGACAGTCATGTTTGCTACCCCTAGGGGCAGCCCCATTTTTCCCTATTTACATTATATTTTTTATTTGAATATAATTAAAATATATTGACAAAGAAATTATACAATCCATACAACTAATTCCAACCCAGCAATGCGGTGATAGAGCAGGGTGGATATGCATAGTTACCCGAGGTAACTCGACAACGAAGCTTGCCCTAAAAGTGTGTTTGGTTATCGGATTACTGTGGGATAACCTGGAGAACTGTAACCTTTTTTTTGTTTTTGTTGTTTGGAAAAATGATTTTGGGTTGAAAGTGTTTGTTGTCATTTATTTGTATTGAAGTTTGGAAAAGTGAGTAGTTATTGTCATGTAATTGTATTGAAGTTTGAAAAAATAAGTAGAAGTTGAGTATTTTATAATTTTTAAATGATATGATTATAATATATTAAATTTTGCATAATGGATGAAAAAGAAATGATTTATTTAATGTATTAAAAAAGAGAGAGTGTGTGTGTCTTCACATGAGAAAGAAAATATGGGTTTTGAGGTAAACCCCTCAAAAGGAGAAGTAACCCCCTAACCTAACATAGCCTAATGGCATATTTGGTTGGGAGGTTACCGCACTCTTTGGAGAGATTATTCTCCAGAACTCAAATCGTTAACCCTCTCACGAGTCCCACCAAAGTCAACTCTTTCTCTTATTTAGTATATCAAATAACTCATTTATCTTTTAACCATTTCAACATAAAAATACTCAACAAAAAAATAATATATTATGTCATCTTATCCTTTACAAATTATAAAATACTCAACTTCTGCTCACATTTCCAACTTCTAATACAATTAAATCACAACAACTACTCACTTTTTCAGAAATCAATGCAATCACATCACAGGACAATCCTATAACCGTACCACGGGAAATTGTGTCGGATGGAGAATAGGCCCCTTATTCCAGGGCCTATTCTCCAAACGAACATGCCCTAAGGTAACCTGACAACGGGGCATGTTTGGTAACTGAGTTGAGTTGCGTTGGGGTATCCTCCTGTGAATAGTAGCTGTTTAGAGGGTTGAGAGGGTTGGAATAATAATTGTGATGTGATGTGATATTGATTATGTTTTATATTAACATTTTTAATGATCATAATATGTTTTTATGTTAATACATTTATTTGAACAAGTCTAAAAAAATATTATACCAAAGAAATTGTAGTGTTAATACAAGTAATCCCAACCCATGAAGGTTGGAGTTAGAAAATATGCCAGGGTACCCCCTGGCAACAAACAAACCTTAGGACATGTTTCATTGTCGGGTTACCTCGAGGTAACCTGGCATACCCACTGCTCTATCTATGCATTGTTGGGTTAGAAGTAGTTATATATATTGTATAACTTCTTTATTATAATATTTTTCACCACATTCAAATAAATAATATAAAAAACCTATTATAATCACTAAAAAGTTAATATAACACATAATCAATGTTTATCATTCCAATCGTCTCCAACCCGCTCAACAATCCAAACAACCATTGTTCTTAGAAGGATACCCCAACCCAACATAGCCCAACCCAAGCCATCCCAATTATTAAAGTCAACTCTTTCTCTTCTTAGTACATCAAACAAATCATTTCTCTTTCATCCATTTCAATAAAAAATAATATTATACCGTTTTATCAGTTAAGAATTATAAAAACTCAACTTCTACTCACTTTTTCAAATTTCTAATACAATCGAATCACAACAACTACACACTTTTCCAAACTTCAATGCAATTACATCACAACAAATCTATCAACTAAAACTCCTCTATCTAAACACCAAAACAAAAAAATGGGTTACCCTACCTCCGAGTAACCCAAATCCTTAACCCCTTTTGGGGTCCACTAAAGTCCACTCTTTCTCTCTCTTATTTAATGCAGCAAACAACTCATTTCTCCTTTATTCGTTTCAATAAAAAATAATGTACTTATCATCTAAAAATTATAAAAATATTTAACTTGTACTCACTTTCCCAAATCCAATGCATTCAAATCATAACAACTATTCATTTTTTTCAAATTGCAGTGCAATCATATCACAACAAATCATCTCAATCACAAAATCTATATTCAAACATCAAAACACAAAAATCGAGTTACCTCACCTTTGAGTATCCCGCCATCCAAACGCACAACGGTAGAATTGTCAAACAATCTTGCTAGTCATTATTTGAGGAAATTCAATGCATCAGGGATAATTAATATAGAGGACGAAGACATGTTATCAAACATTCTGTCAAGTTAATCTTTCTAATTAAACAAGACACAATGCAAACTTTAACAAAATTGGACTACTAAGTACCAAGCCACAAGTTAGGAAGATCATTTTACATACTATGGTTAACCCTATTCTAGCACACAATCCATAGCCCTACTGTGCACTTTTATCAAGTGTCTAACAGAATCGCACCATAGTTACACCATGAAGTTTTTTAGGTAAGTAATTTCCTATATTTCAAAAAGATTTTTGAACTAGCCCTAGAGGATGAGCAGGAGGAAGAACGCGTGTTTTCTCGAAATTCATCCTCAAACTAACAAAACACGCGGATTGGATTTGGGGCAATGGCAGATTTAGCAAGATGAACTCGTGTTAGAAGATGATTGCAAACAACCATGGAAACGTAGCAAGTGTGCCTTGGAGTAGATTTCTTGCTCCAAAGCTCATGCTTCAAGGGTATCAAAAATATGTGTGGACAAACAAAATCGCACTTCCGATTGAAAGAGAAGTCGATCTTCCTCACGAGCTAGACTGTAACACCCCAACCCAAAACATAGTCTCACATCTAAAACTCACAAAGTATGAGAGTGGGTTATAAGTGGTATGGATTACTACTTGACAACTTGGACTTAAGTATTTTTATGATTGTCAACGAATCCATTGGGCTCGTACCCAGTAACTTATTAGAACCAGTTTTCCTCGATAACGGATCAACGACCTAAGCCCGAGACGTTACAGTTGATGCACCCTCCAACAACTTTCACTTTCCATCCGAGTCTTCTTAGTTACAATGTAAACATGCACAATAAAGAGGGGATTGAATTTTCCATAAAAAAAAGAAATAATAATTGAAAAAATCACTGTGGATTAGAATCTTGTATTAAGATCCACTTCTATCGAAATAATTATCCACCATATTTTATTACTTTCAATGGGATAAAATATTAAAAGTTTCAGTCTTAATATTATATACATTTTACATTTTATATGTAGTAATATAATATTATTTAGAATACACTTTCTTTTTTTTATTCTTTGGAGTTGAGGATAATTCTATATTAAATACAGAAGATGAAAATTTATGTAAAATATTGCCCGATATACATATACTTCGATGCATTTTGAATTTTTTGTGATGTTTTTAGATTCTTATTCTCATGCAGCTATCATGTTCTTGGTTTTATTTCGTTGACATTTTTGTGCTATTTTTGTGTTATATAATCTATGCTCCTTAATATAATGCACGTATTTATTAGAATGTTGTATTGATGTATATGTTTATTTAAGGTTCTCAGCTTGATTCTTATGTATTAGGTACATAAAAACTTGGATTCATCAATACTTCAAATGGAATGATAGCAACCACGTTTTAAAAAAGAGAGCACGATTTCAACAATGTGCATCTTCTTCAAGGGTATAGATGCAATAAATAATCCTCAGGTGGCTTTGTTGACAGATTTTGGTCAAAGTAATATTGAACATGTATATTGCTTCAAACATCTAATAATTGCTTCTTATGCATACGTAAGAAAGTGTACAGACAGAAAATCATTAAGGATGCGTTTGATTAGCGGGTCAAGGCATGTTAAACTGGTAGAGGGTAATTCGTTTTTTAGTTTTGGTGTTTGGATAGAGGGTTAAACTGTGGGGTGGGTTAGAAATGAGTTTGTTGTGATATGATTGTATTGAAGTTTGAAAAAATGAGTAGTTATTGTGATGTGATTGTATTGAAGTTTGGAAAAGTGAGTAAAAGTTGAGTAGTTTATAATTTTTATATGATATGATGGTATAATATATATTTTGATAGGTTGATGATGTAAAATAGATTTATTTATTTTTTTTAAAAAAGAATAAAGTGGGGTCCATGCAGGAGAGAGGGGAAGTGGATTAGGGGGGGTTAACTCCTGAAAGGGGAGTTTACCTCGTGACCCGAACGTGCCCTAAGGAAAATATAATTGGATATTTTCTAATATCATCTCAATCAATATGTTTTCTTGTAATGAAGGCAGACCAGTGACACAAATCAAGTGTAATATCACAAAACTTTGGCAAGATTATATGGTTCATGTATTCCAAGGATTCTAGGGTTCATATATTCCAAGGATTTAAAGTATACAACTATGGATTTTTGAAACCAGTACGAAATCACAAAACTTTGGACCCAAATAAGAAAATGTCCAAGTTTTAGGGTTTCTCATCACCGGGCTCTATATAAACGCTCTTCCCCAATGCTCGTCATCTATTCTCGTCTCTCCCTCCCCGTCACCTCCCTCTCCCGACGAGAAGATCGCGATTTCTGCTCTACATCTTCTTTCTTCCTCTCGTCTCTCTTCGATTTTTTTAGTTTAGCTTATTTGTCGGCGATGATTAAACCATTACCCGCGCTTCTGATTTGTTTAGATGAAGTATAAGGTAATCAAAATGGTTGAATTTCTTAATATGAGCCGATCTTCCAAAAATCTGTGATGTTTTCTGATCGTGCTTTTCCTCCAATTTTTTTATTATAGTCTTATTTGTTTTAAATGGCTATGATGATATCGATAAACAGTTCAAAATGCCAGTTCTGCTTCTGAAATTCATGACAGAGAAGCTGTTATTGTTTCTGAGCCGTTTTATTTTTTAGAGTCGATAATCGGAGGATTAGAGCTCTATGACTACATTTAATTGGCTTTCTTTGCTATGATCTTACTCGTCCGTGTAACATCGTTGATTTTAATATTTTTGTCCGGTGGTTTCGTTTCTAGTGGAGATTTATATTTTTATTTCTATCCTAAAAAAACCTGCCGTGATTTTTTTTCATAATTCTACCGTTGGTGCCCCCATCCTACTCAATGGTACTGGTACTGGTTAGGTTTTACCCAACTGCCAAGTATGTTATTTATCACATGAATTTTCTATACATTGAACAGCTCCGGATTAATGTTTCCTATCAGTTTATTATGCCTAAATCAAGAGCAACTTATCTTCATAGGGACTTTCGTAGATGGTTTGCCTCCTCGACGTTCAAGGCATCAGCTTTTAAAACTGAGCCCTGTTCATGATCCACATACGAAAGTGAACATTATTAGCGTGTATTTCAAATCGTTTCCTCTTTATATTGATGTTGAGAATAAAGGAAAGGAGGACATCTCTTACCGGGTTTTTCCCAATGTCCTTGACACGTGTCCCCTCATTTCCCCCCTCCCGCCATTCTCTCTCTCCAGTCTCTCCAACTCCCGCCTCCTTTCTCTCCCCCCTCAAAGGGTCCCCCTCTCTCCACGATCTCTCCCTCTCCTCTCTCCCTCTTTCTTTCCTCCCTCTCTCTCGGTCTTTCTATCTCTCTACACTCACTTTCTCTCCCCAGCTCTCTCCCTCTCTCCTCTCTATTTCTCCTCTATTTCTCTCTCTAATTCACCCATCTCTCTTTCTCCTCTTTTTACTCTCTTTTAATATATTTATTAAATTAAAAATTATACATATCATATTTTTCCTTTATATTATTTATTAATATTTATATCATTCTTTTTCCCTTTCCTCTATTATAGTTATTATTCTCTCTCTTTTAATATATTTATTAAATTAAAAAGTATACATCTCATATTTTTCCTTTATATTTATTATAGTAGTAGTTATGTCATTCTTTCTCCCTTTCCTCTGATATAATTATTAAATTAAAAATTAACTACAAATATTTTCTCATATACTGTACATATCCAGTACTATATTCATTCCGATAATTATAAGTAATAAAAATATGATTAATGGTAATAATATGGATTGGGTCACTAGCACACTTCATTCTGATAATTATAAGTAATTTAAATGATATTGTCTACCATCTTGCAACATGTATGGAGTTTTTTCCTATAACCTATTGAAATTAAAGTACTTTTTCTATACAATCATATTATTCATAAATGAAAGACAATTTCTTTTGTATAGTGTACTGAATCTAATTATTTCTACATTTAGTATTTCAACTTTGTTTTTCCTTTTCGATAGCTTAATGATATCACTTTTTCGACAATCTTGGTGATGAACAGCGGAGGCTTAACATCACAATCTACAGTCTCGCATAAGATAGTTTGTTAGTATAATGTATCAATTATACCTACTTATAAACTTTCCATGTCAAACTTATTTTTGGTTATATATATTGGTATTGAGATCATACATAAAAGAGCATGTTTACATTCATATTACAACAACTTGAATTTCTGTGCATAGTTGGATTTAAACAAATCAACAATATATGTATATCTATATATGTTCATTGAACTCAAAGTTTCCCTATTATTGCAAGTAGGCAACCTGGTGTCAAAAAGGACTTAAGTAATGCAAGAAAAAAATCTTTTTTTCCTAATTTATATAGAATTCATTTTTTAGAAAATAATGTTTAAATTATATTGGTATTATGTACATATTTTTAATCAAGAGTAGACCTTTTAAAATATATTTTAACTTAGACACTTATATATATGTACTATGAAAGACTACCAAAATACTTGACTGTAGATAATTTTTTTAATATAATATTTGTTGTTTTTACGTTAATAACATCTACCAAATGAAACTATTTAGAACCCTTTTTTATGTCATTCAAATTTTGAATATATAATGACAACTATCATTCGTTACATGTAATATAAAATATTATCTATCACTGGATTTCTAAATACACAATATATTTTAAAATCATAAATTAAAATTTTTGTTAATATGCATAAACATTGATTTAAGATTTAAAAATAAACAACTTGTAAATATAAATATATTTGCAAAGTGGTTAATATTTCTCCAGCATTATATTACATATCGTCTTAGCCAATTAATGTAATTGATAAATTTTATTCCTAATCTTTTATATACATTATGTTAAATGTAAATGTCCAAAATAATAATATTTACCATCTTCCAACATGCTTACAATATCTTTCTATAGCTTATTTAAATTATTATATGATTGTAATTAATTTTTTATCTATGACTATATTATACATAAATGAAAGAAATAATTTGCTTTGTATAGTATACCAATTACAACTGTTTCTAAATTTAACATTTCAGTTTCATTTTTATTCCTCAATGAATTAATGATATTTCCTTTGCAATAATCGTCCCTGCCGCGAAGCGTGGGTATGCACCCTTGTTCTTATCTAAGAAGTGGCCAAACGATTTTGCCGTGTCATTGAGGAGATCTTAATGGGTCTGTTTGGTTGCAGGGTTGGGTTGAGCAGGGGTACCCCTGTGAATAGTAAACTGTGAGGAGGATTGGGTTGTTTGGTTGGAGGGTTGGGAAGGGTTGGGCCAACCCATCCCTTCCCAACCCTGCAACCAAACAAGCCCAATGTTTGTGTAATAATTTTGTACTAAGAAGGAAAAATATGCCTAGTTTATGTTCAGTTATGTACTTATATTTTTCTGTCTTAAAAAATCAATCATGGCTAAAGTGATATCCATTATTCATCAATATTATTTCAAATAGAGGATGGCGGAGATCGAGAAATTAGGTAAATCAGTAAGTGGTCGTATGGAATTAAAATTAGGATCAAACTTTGTTTACTACGTTGAGGTGCTTCAATTGATATAAATTTAATTTAATTGGTAATTTTGAGGAAATATTAATTTTTAATATAGATTAGCTTGAAGAGTAATGACTTGCTCTTGTTGTATGGAGATAAACAAGTGAGATCGGATGGGGAGAGAAGAAAGGCTGTTAGGACTCATGTTCTAAGAAAGGCAACATGGTGTTGGGATTGAGAGAAACGAAGAACAGGAAGGATTGATGGACTATTTTTGTTAGTTAGGGAGTAGGGTTTGTATTTTTTTAAATGTTGAGAAATAAGTTTGGTATTGTCAAGAAGAAATTTGTGGTCTACTGTTAGAAATTTGTGGTTAACTATAGGGTAGGTGTTAACAAGTTTACGGGTAGAGGAGGGAATTAAGGTATTTTGAAAATTAATGTGGCAATTGACATATAGGGTTTGTTGGGTTAAATCCTTAGGGCCCGTTCGGTTCGGGAATAAGCAGGATTAAGGATTGGGAATAAGGGTCTATTCTTTGTTGGGTTGGAGAATAGGAATAAGAAGAATAAGGTGAAATAAAGGTAGGTAAGGTGAGATAAAGATGAAAATAAGAGTAAAATAAGATGAAATAATGGAGAATAGTCGTATCACGGGAAATCGTGTTAGGGGAAAATGGGGCCTTATTTCTTATTGCATTCTCCTTATTCACTAAACGAACAGGGTCTTAGAGAAAATGTAAGAGGGGAGAGATCAGGAAAAAAGTCATGTGTTGCACAGAGAGGAGGCTTTAGAAGAACCCAACTTTAATATATATAGTATAGATAATAAATATTCTAGCAATTTGCCTTGTTTGTTAATACCCAAACTTTTTTTTGTCAGACTTTATTATATCCATCAATTTGATTTTCAGATAATTGCTTTTAAGGTAAGGCTGAGTTATTAATCATTATGATTTTTACTCTAATGGCACATCGAAACAAATTGCTGAAAAAGATTGATACATTGTTCTCTTTTTTGACTGAAAAAAGATAGAGCATCATTTTCCTTGCGTAATAAAAATAACTCCGTATTTTCGACCTTATTATTGATTGTGCAAATTCTTTTATTAACCATTGGCCTCATTATTTGGAGACTGCCACATAGTTGCAGCTTTTTTCTCTTTGAAATTTACCGTAAAATGCAGAGAAGATATTTTTGCGATAATGTTGTGCGGATCGGGATGTAAAATCTTGGATATGTATATGTAAACGGATAATTGTAAGTTGAATAAAGATCTTTCACTAAATTGTAGTAATTATATGTCCCTGTTGCATCAATGTTGTTCCCAGGCCACCACTTGAAGCATTCGTGTGAACAATCTAATCTTGGGTACCTAACGGAAGCATCTCGTTGTATGTCTCTACTTCGATCTCTTGCTTGCTTGCAAATGGGATATTAATGGTCGCCTTGGGTTGCATTGAAGACATAATAGCCTCAATCTTAGCATGATAAATTATGAGTAAATGACATCCTATGGAATGAGACATGAAACAATCAAAACATACATTTGCTCAACTTAGCATACAACTTGTGCCTTCGAAATGTGTTAAGAAATTATCAACACATCATTGTTGAGAATGATCATGAACTTGTTTAGGTACGGTCGAATGATTGCTCATCAAATTCATGAATGCGGTGGTGGTATTCATAAACTTGAATGGCATCACAACAAACTTGTTCTAGATGTCAGAATCTTGAATTGTCAATTGATGGTAGTTGGATCGAGGGTCAATCTTTGAAACCATTGAAGATCCATGTAGCTAGTTCAACAAGTCATTAATATACGATAAGGGATAGCGGTTCTTCACAATTCTTTTATCTCGCTATCAGTTGTAGTTGCACAATTTCATTGATTTGTCCTTTCAGATGAAGATGATGGAAACATTTCAAGGTGAAGTGCTCGGTCGTACAAAATCCAAGTCAAGTAGCTCCTACAAATACACTTTCTCTCTCTCGATTCAGTAGGCGCCATGTAGTATGGGGTCATCGAGATTGGTTGTGTATCAGGTGACAACATAATCTTGAGCTCAATCTCTCTTTCATGCGGCAAATCAGACAAGCCATTAGGGAACACATCATTGTAGTATGATACCCCCTTCATATCTTGGGACATCAGTTCTCTTTTGGATGCTTCTTGAACAAATGTTAAAAGTATTATATCTTTGATCAACGAGTCTCTGAGCTCTCAACACTAAGGTGTACTCCTCACATATGGTACCCTCAACAGTTAACTAAGACAAATATGGAATCCTGAAGACAATTATCTTAATAAAGTCGTCAATCAAGGCACAATGAGTTGACAACCAATCTATGTCCAAAATCAAGTTAAATTTATCAAGTTGTAGTAAAGAGAGTTTGTGATCATCTCGTTATTGTCAATCAACATTGGTTTATCTCTATCATCAATTTAGTCACAAAGTATTGGCCACCTGACCAACGATTGTGATATGGAGGATGTATTGCCTCTATGGTACATGTGGATCGATTTGGATCGGATTTTAACTTAATTCATGTCCAACATCAAATACTACAATCCTATTTGATCTGATCCATTGAATTATATATTGGATAGATCATGTCGGATTTTTACATATACACTTTCCCCATCAATAGTTTACTCCATATTTTTATTTTATAGCACATTAGCTCTTGACATTCGAATAATATCTTTAAAATCGATAATATGAATAGTTATACAAAAAGAAAGACCACATGCTCAAATGAAAAGTTGATAAATTCCATGAATAATCCATTGCAAAAATTTGAAGACCACACAATCAAAGTAATCGACTATATTAAATTCAAAATTTAAGTTTCTTTTTTTGAATGATATATTAGTTTGTTTTTGCAATTAATTTCCAACTAATGATTTAAATAAAAATAATACAAATTGCCATATAATGATACAAAGACAAGTTAGATAAATAAAAAACGTGAATTTTGTAGTCGAATTAATGATATCTATGATCAATTTATAGTGTTAAGGTACGATAAAGGCTCGATCACTTCCTAGAACATCCTTCAAAGCTCTATAATATATATGTAACTAACAACAATATTAGAGCATTCTTACTTTATTGAATATCCATGGCAAATCTAATTTAGATATAACTCACCAGTTTAGCAGCATGCCTCTCCTTCTTGCTCGATTGAATATCTTAGGCAAAACTAACTTAAAATATATTTGAATTGGGATTTATTTATAAGACTAAGTAAAAAAATATACAAATTTTCTGAAAAAGTGCGAATTGAATCATATGTCAATTTAAAAATGAAAAGATTGAAGTAATGCTTATTTATTCTTATATAATATAGCATTCATACTTTATTGAATATCCATGGCAAAACTAACTTAAATATAACTCACCACTTTAGCAACATGTCTCTCATTCTTACTCGATTGAATATCTTAGAAAAAACTAACTTAAAATGGACTTGAATTGGATTTATTTATATGGCTAAAAGTATAGACATACATAATCTTATAGCATTCGTACTTTGTATAACATATCAATGTAATATATCAATAACTAACGATAATCTTATAGCATTCATACTTTATTGAATATCTATGGCAAAACTAACTTAAATATAACTCACCAATTTAGCAACATGCCTCTCATTCTTAGTTGATTGAATATCTTAGGCAAAACTAACTTAAAATGGACTTGAATTGGGATTTGTTTATAAGACTATACTTAGTAAAAATATACAACGTTTATTAGAAAAAAAGAATCAAATCGCATGTCCGTTTGATACCACAAGTTGTCACGACCCGTCCTGCTAACCGGAACGTGCCGCGACAGAATTCTTTCTTTAATATTTTCCATTCCTCAAAGTACACATGTGGCAATCTCATAAAACATAAGTATTTCAAGTTTACATTTCAAAGAAGTGTCTTACACAAGTTCTTTCTATTACAACTCCTTACAAAACAACAGACTGTACAAAAAAACCACGAAAACGAGAAGTCGCCTCCTCCTAGCGGTCCTTTCCCTTGCTAGTCGTGACTCTGCTGATCTGTACATAATTATAATATAAAGGGATGAGTCTAAACCCATTTATGAGCTTAGACCCAGTGAAAGGATCTCAAGCGTTTACATATGAATTGTAAGTTGTATACAGTAGATATGAAATCAGATCTTAGAATGTATTTCAGATATCGATCAGGTGAAGGATTCTCAAGTGCTATTTTAAAGCACTAGTCTTTAGCTTTTATGCATGGTTTTGAATAGCAAGTATGAAATCGTGGTTTCTAAAGCTTTTATGCATGAATTACAAGTACTATACGTTGATATGAAATCAGGGCTTTAGAACGTATTTCAAACGTCGTTTCAGGTGTTTTATCATGATAGCATGTTGTTTAAGCATTTCGTTGTTTGTGGAACACGAATCATAAGTTCCACTACTTAGATTTGAGCTTTTTAAATAAGAAATAGGTTTTGTGCAGTTACTATGCAAAATGAAAGGAATTGAAGTAATGCTTATTTATTCTTAAATGGGTGTGGTTTGACTATGTAACTGATCCAGTTTCATCCCTACAATAAGGTTGCGAGCTATATGAGGTAAAAGATAAGAAGCAAAAGGGTTAAGAATTAACCAACAAATGTACTAGGTAGTTATCCCAATAATATTTTTCTTTAACGAAAATCAGAATAGTGGCAGCATACTAAGGATAAAATAGTAATACATGGAAAGGAAATAGTGTTGTATGAGAATGGCGGTGATATCACGAGGAAAGGGGCGTTGAATTATGCTAGAAAGGAATAACATTGTGCAAGGAGTAACATCGAAATGAACTGAGAAGGAACTTGGAGGAATATTGACAGTCAAGAGTGCATGCGAGAGAGACGGGGAGGGAGGGAATTTGGAGTAACCGAACAGGTACAATTTTACATGTTATAATCAGACTTTATTGTTTTAGAGACTTAACATTGGACTTTCAAGATAGAGGAAGGATGGTGTGGGGCGGGTTTACAATACATAAGCAAAACCTCAATTGACATATCTTTTAAAATATTGAATGATACATTTCATGTACTCATGAAAATGTTACATGAACAGACATCGCATATGCATAATGGCATAATGCACTGTGATTGTATACAAATGTAATGCATACTATTATAGTTGAATGGAAGAAGAGATAGAGCTACAGAGGTAATCGCCCGAATGATAGGATTGGAGACTTGAAACTGCTAGAGGTTGACGACCAAGTTGCAAGAGCAGTATGCGTGGCATATGAGAAATATGCGGGCCGCATATTCGTTTAGGGCGCATAATGCGCCAATTCATATAAATGGTTCGGTATTCATGCCACACGGGCGAGCATATGTAGCCCGGACCGATTTCATGAACACTGCAGATACATGCGTTCACCTGTAGTTGGAGGAGAGTATCTCCCAACTCCGATTATGGCTTCAGAGGAGCGACTGAGAACTCCTCGAAGCTTCTGGGATGATATCAGGGAGAGAGCAACAACAAAGGATGTAAAGCCCCTGGATCGTGCATGCAGGATGGGAATTCTCATTGTTGTCATCGATGAGAATGTTGATGCCTCTCTCCCTTTCTTTGTGAAGAACTACATGTCAATCGGGGCTTGAGTTTTATAGGGAGTAGGTGCTGCTGGAAGAGGTGTACGAGATAATGGGATGAGGTGGAGCTCCAGGTGGTTGCAGGTAGATCTAGGGATTACGGCAGTTAGAGGTGTGAGCGAAGGGATTTTTTCTTGATAAGTGCATATGATATTAGGGTAAGGGTTGTAAGCTATGGAGTTTGGGGGTGGTTAAGTAGTTCTAGCAATCATGAGGAAGGAAGGGGATAAGAGTCATTGGGTTGCTTGGAGCTATATGTGGTTTGGAGAGAAGAGGAGAGGAAGGTGTGTAGCAGATCAGAGATGGGAGGAGGAGATGGTCGGGTGAAGCTGTGAACGATGGTGCAAGAGGTTGAAGGTGAGTAGCAGTTGTTGGATCATGATAGATACGACCGGGAGCAGTTGCGTGCATCGTATGTGATGGTGGTTGAGAAGAGGGGGGAGCGATGGATCCTCCCATATCCAATGGCGGAGAGTGCTCACGTGCATAGCACATGCGAAGATAAGGGGGAAAGTGGAGACGCTCAAGGCCGTTGGATCGAACTGGATCTACAATCCAGATGGCTTGCACTAGGAGACAAAGGGGTTTGACCAGGACTTAGGTGCACTTAACCTGGAAATGAGGTGGACCAACCAGTAGCCTACACATGGATGTTGACTTTGACCATGCTTTAAAATGCAAAGATAAATAAAAATAAAATAGCAAATGAGTTCAAATGCAAAAATGCCCAACGTGAAAAATGTTCATTTAAATGCAATCCACAATATTCATGAATTAAATGCAAATGGACTCAACTATGCAAGATATGTATTTTTTGTTATATTTTATATTTGTAAAATATCAATTTTTAGTTTTGTATTTTTTATTTTCTGGAGATGAATAAATGCATGCAAAAATACATTATGCAAAATAATGTAAGATATGCAATTGTATTTTTTAGAATTTTTATCAGTTAATAAAAGTCAAAATAAATTAGGGAAGTGGATCTTATACATGTGAATTAAGTAGAGGAGCTCAAATCAGAATGTATCTTTTTCTCTTCTCTGATTTTTTTGAAATTTTGATTTTTACGAAATAAGTTAGATAATGAAATGAGATAAAGAGATGAAAAAGAAATAAATAAAAAAGAGTCAAGTATGTACATGAAATAATAGGACAAATATCAATAAACGTGTACAATATACAGTTAGACCCCAAAATCCAAAATTCACAAAATCATGAGATAATCAATGAAGTCAATTTCATGTCATTTAGAGTTAGGATGAATTAATTAAAAATGTGTGAAGTGAGGAGTAAATTCGCATATGAATATAAATGCGAATGAAATGCTAATTTATGCAAATTATTTACAAGTGCATGAATGTTGATTATGTGATGTAAACATGTGAAGGTTCCTAATTTCTCAGGTTGAAGCTCTATTTTCAACTAATTAGAGTGATGAAATACATATTCATCAAGAGGTGCCATTACCTGGAGCTGGGAGGGGTTCATTCGCCTTGTGTGTGAATCGCTTCACGATGTAGCCACCTAGGAGGTTTCTGTTTTCTTCTTTACTAAGGAGAGAACCCATCCACAAGAAGAACCAACGCAAAGTTATGTTACACCTATGATTTCTGGAGCTTGAGCCCCATAATGTTGATGCTGCTACGAGGCTCTATCAAAGAGGCTAGGAGGGCCACAGAATAGTTGTACAAGGCAGATGCATGTCTTGAGAAGTTGTTGCAAATCTAAAAATGAGAGGAGAACCTAGGGGCATGGCTAAGGTTGCAACCTCGTGTGTGGCACCTTCGTGGCGTCACCTAGACAGAGATAAGGGCCAAGGAAGGGCCAACATCCGGATGTGCATTGGTAGAGGATCTGTCATAGGAGTTTTGCCGGAGGTGACCTTGGTTGTTGCTAGAAGCGGTGTGCTCGATTGTGAATTGGCCATTGTCTGGGATTTAAGATGGAACCCTAGGACCGCATTTTCTAGCTCTCAATATCGATTGTGATTGGTTCCTCATGCATGAGCACCTCTGTGGATGGAGGCTAGCCATCGTGACCAGTTTTGGGTTTCCATATTGGTGGCCTAGCGAGTTGCATTTGGAGGACATGTGCACTGAAGATCTGTAGAACAGGAGTCCCAACCCCTTTCTTTTCAGAACTTGGCGACTGGAAGTTAAAACTCGTGCTAATGCATAGAACAATGAGCTTGAACAAATATCCAAATATGAACATAATCGATAATAATCTTCAAAAAACAAATCCTAAAATCAAATTTCTCTAATACCATGTTGAAATAAATAAATGTGAAAGCGAAATGATAATTGGAGACAAAAATCAAACATAAACATCTTGTTTTACACGAAACCATGCTCTCCCCAAGGAGCAGAATGAAATCACAAGAGAAGGCCTCAAATGGCCGGATCTTCTATGAGAATTTATCAATGCTTACAAGGGGTATGAAGCTTCTTATATAGCCCCACAGAGAGAACAGAGTTCCACAGATAGTAGATGTGGGGTTAAATACGAGTAGATGTGGGGCTACATGAGGGTAAAGGGATCCAATTACCCTTCTATTACATATTCCAACACGCTCCTTTAGGTAGCTCTTCCTCAAGAGAGAGTCTACTATTCAGTTGGTCCACCCAAGCCTATAGCTAAGATCAAAGTCAGACCCTACAAGAAAATATATACCATTTCGCCCGCTTAGGAGTCAACTTCTTATGCATGACATAGCAGCTCGCTATCACGTTGTCCATTTGCGCCACGAACTTTGACCTAAGGAGGTAGTGACGCCTTGTTCTCGTACAATGGACCAATGTTGTCATCTCCTTCTCATGTATGGAGTATCTCCTCTCTATGTGATTTAACTTGCAGACTAATACACCATGGAGTGACCATCTTGCACCAATGTACCTCCAAGTGCATTATCAAACACATCGGTTTAGACTTTCAAATGGTTTCTCAGAGTTTGTAAGCTGTTGAATCAACTCTTCTATCACCACCCTCTTGAGTATGTTCATGCATCCATCTTCAAGGCTAATATTTCCAAAGGATATCCGTCAAGGACACAACCTTCTCGAAATATCCCTTGATGAACTTGCTATAGAGATGATGCGGTTGAAAAATCGGAAGGGAGGAGAGGAGATATAGATGTGTAACGTGCCTCGCAAGACAAGAGAGGAATGAGATGAGAGGAACCCTACAATTGAGGGAAATAGGGAAATGATGGTGGAGACACTTTCCAAACTAAATCTCAAATTCATAAAATAACTTAGAAATAAGAGACTCCTTTCCAAATGGACTACTCATCATAGATCATCTTCAATGGACTTATGTCCGTTTATATAGGGAGGGGATTGAATACAATATAAAAATCAAATAAAATTTGAAATTAAAATAATCCTAACCAAATTTAACCTAATATAAATGACTCTCTAACTAATTTGATCTACCATAAATATTGAGATTACAATCAACCTCAATTTATTTAACATAAATAAATAATTGGTGAATTTAAACCAACTAATTATGAACGAGAATACCTAATTTTGAAAAAAAAATCCAACTCCATAATGGATTTAAACATGTTTGACTCCTCGAATTGGGTTTGATTGCATCACTCATGGTCACAAGGACGAGAATATGAGTGGAAAGAAGGAAAGGGTGAAGAGGCCACCATGAAGTAGAAGTACCTTCAAACATCCCGACAAATATCCTGTTGCACGAGCAAACAAGCTATGTTGGAAAGCACTCCAAAGTCACTTGAACTGATGATGGAAGCATGCTCTTTCGCTTCCCCACCTTTCTGCTACTGCACTGCACCACACGGCCACTCCAAAGCATGCTGCTTGCCACTCCACTCTGCATTGCGCACCGCATCACTGCACCACTCTGCTGAGATTTATGTTCCATCAAGTTATGTATCAATGTATTTTACAGGTCTGATTGCAGCACCCATTGATTTAAATCATAGCATCAATGTCGTACATGCTAAACAAAATCGAAAGAAAGCACTAACTCTGTGGTGTTACAGCATCGGTTTATGTTTCAATGAAATGAATAGAGATAAAAGACATTCAGATCTCAATTAAAAATTATAGCACAACTTTATGCAGTACATGCTAAAAAAATCGAAAGAAAACACTAACTCACTATACGTATACAAAATTTATTTCTTTTTTACAATGGAAAACTTATTTCCTTCATAAGCAAGTAGAACTGATGTTGACATGTTAAATTGACACGTGAGGCCCTCTATCGACAGAGATTCATGCAGTCAGGAGAAAATATCGCAATATATATCTTTGCAAATGCAGACATACAGCTGTTGCAGTTCATTGATACTATGTCGAATTTTCCGCATACCTATCCCAAACATGCAAACAGGTAGCGGGCTGGATTCGTGATTGTTCAGGGGCGGGTCAACTGCAGCAATCAATCAACCAAACATTCCGATAACACAACCAGTTTAACTCGAACACCTATATACATAACTTAACAGGCTTTTTTTTAGTCAAACTTGACAGGTTTTAACATGAGTGTATATTGTCTGTGGAAAAGGTTCTAGCAAAAAATACAAAAGTGCAGCTCATACATTTTATTCATCACCTCAATTGCAACAGTTAAGAATGGGATGTAAATGGACTCAAATAAGACAAAACCAGGGCCGCATTCAAGATGGATATTTGATAGACAAAAAAGTAAAACATGGAGACATAATACAAAGTGTTAGTCAATACTTGCTGGATTCCATGGTAAAGTTTCCCACCACTCGATCTGAGTATGAAGGAATTTAATGAGAAGAGGCTATGATAGAATCATAGAAACATACAACAATTAACCAGCCAAGCACACAACTGGTAACACGATCATCAAAAAATGACTATACTTAAAAACCAAACAAGTACTCATTGCTAGGACATCGCATAATGAAACTCTGAAGGTTTGCATGAAGGCTAATGGAAACTTGGAAGAAAAAAGGTAGACAGCAACTCACAGTCACAGATGCAACAAATGCCTAATGAATACTGATGTCAACTAGAAATCTTACTCATAACAAGGAAATCTGCTTGTACCACAGTTACACATTATGGCAGAATCTGTCCTAACCAAAACTAAGATGAGGACTTTCAACAGAACTTATACAAGATCGGATTAGTTTGTGTCACTGAACCAGTGTACACTATAGACCATCTCAAATTATCCAACCAAGAGACTAAACCACGCAGCACCTGGAAGACTTTGTTGTTTACCATGTGTGTGGAGTAGAGGCTAGCCAGAAAAGAAGTAATGGCATTGCTTTACTAATTTCCGGCAATACAAATCAAGGAGATGTCACCTAATTCTCCAATGATACTCTCAGGATAGAGCAGACCTTCCAATTCCTGCATAAACACCCAAAAAATCAACCATGACAAAGAAGCAAAGTCAAAGGAAATGTAATTTCATCGGCACATATAGACATCAAGATAGATCATAGATAAATATCCAAAGATTGTACCTAGGAACTTTTTGCAAAAGCTTTTGCTTTACTAATACATGACCACTTGAAAGTTTTACTATCCAGATAAATCTGAAAAGTTAACAGCTCTAAATAAAATTACTTCTTCCTTTCAAAAAAATTGAAATGGTTTTCTTCGTGAAAAAATACACATTTCAACATGTAATTACTTCTTCCTTTCAAAAAAAAAAACACGTACTTACTTGTCACCATACCACAAAATCAGACTCTGCACCCGCTACTCAACAAAAACTAGAAAAACATAATCAAGGTTGCACGAAGTACAAGGCCATTCAAGTAGGTCCCTCCACTCGACAGGTCACTAATATAAACACTTATACCATTGTGATTGTGTAGGCTTTCAAGTTTCAAGTACATGTGCATCCAATTAACATGAAGATCAAATTAATTCCTTTTACCACTGAAATATTTAGGCATTTGGATTTATTTAGCTATTATTTTAACCAACAATCATGTTGATCACTTAGACATATATACTGAGCAGACTTATACCAATCCTACAACCATAAATTGATGAGTAGCCTAAATCTCAGGGGGCACTGACAGATGAGTGTTACCTGTCTTATATCAAGGGCATAGTTATCACTAAACAAAATAATAGCAAATCAGTGCAGTTTATTAGAAAAGCTAAACATCTAACAAGTGACTTGTGATTACAATCAACTGTATAAACCCTACGAGCAAGTCTACCAGAAACAAAGTACGTTGTCATGTTAGATTCCATAATTATGTTGTGACTGGACTGATAATTAGCCCATCCAGAAAGGCTAACAGTACCAACAAAACTTGAACTAACTAGGCTGGCAAATATCGGCCAACCATCACAAACTACATTGCCTTGTATACAACACGTTTGGACTACCATAAGATACAACATATGCATTTGTGCGGAATCGGATTATCGTTCTTCAGCATTGTAATTCGATAAATACCAGTTAGTTCGCTTCATAAACAAACTTGGTAACTACTGTAACGACATTATCCCCAATTCGCGCTTCAATAGTAAAAGACAATATCTTTACCTTCAATCTATTCCATCAAATCGCTGAACCGCTCTCTACCTGCGGATGTTGAGCATGTCCTTGGCCTCCTCCTGCTCCTCCACCAAGACCTCGCTGGTGTACTTACTCAGCAATTCGGCCTTCTTCCTCTCCAGGACCATCTTCTCGATCTCCTTGTCATCGGGGAGCGGCACGTGAGCAACAAATTCCTTCTCCTTCCTCCTCGCCCTCTCTTCCTCCTCCAGAATCCTCCTCTCCTCCTCGACGACATCCTCCACCCCTTCAAAGAGCACCTCAGGGGCCGCGGCACCGACACTGACCACCTCCCCACTGCGCACCTTCCTCCTGGCCTCCTTCCTGATGGCCTCCACCCTTTCCCACTCGGCTGCGGCCCGGTCGCGCATCTCCTCCTGGGCGGGGGCCTCGAGCTTCTCAAGGATGCCGTCCTCGTCGTCGCGGTAGCCGTAGTAGGCGGCGTCAATGCGCTTGTAAATCTCATAGCGGGTGCGGCGCTTGCGGAGCTCGGGGGGCTTGTCGAAGAGCTCACGGACGCCGGGGAGGCGCTTGGCGGCGCCGAAGTAACGGTAGCCGGGGCCGCGACCGCTGGGGTTAGGGACGTCGACGATGTTGCCGTCAAGGTCGGTCATCTTGGCGGAATGGCGGGTGTAGTTGGGGCCGCCGAGCTCGACGATTCGGCGCTCCCAGTGGACGCGCTCGCGGAGAAGCTTGTTGATCTCGTCATTGAGATCGCGGAGGCGGTGCTCGCCGAGGCCCTCGTTTTGGATCTCGGAGACCTTGGAGCCGATTTCGCGGAGGATCTCGCCGCGCCATCGGTCGGCCTCGGCGAGGTCGCGGCACTCGGAGGCGAGGTAGGGGCGGCGCTCCTTGGGCTTCCGCTTCTCCTCGTTCTTCATCGTTACGAACCTGTTCAGCATCGACTGCGCCTTCTCCTCGTTTCTCGCCATGGCTGCAGCTCCGGGAGGAGGACCGGCGGGGGCGGAGGAGGTGCCCTAGAGACGGGCGGAGGAGGGGTTTACCCTCTCGGAGATTTTCTCTTGTGTGCGCTGAATGTGCAAAAAGGATCGAACGTTAGAGTTAGAACACTTCTTTAATTGGACATTATCATTCCAACGATTTGTTCCGACTAAAATTGAGGATTGTTTTTTTGGAATTTTTTAGCAGTTGTAATATCAGTTACTCCTGTCTTCTTGCAAAATTCACAGTTACGTTATTTTGTAATATCAATTATGCTCTTGCTTTATCTTAGCATAATGATAAATTGTGAATTTTGTAAGAAGATAGGTGCACAATTAACATTCCAAAAAAGGAATATAACTGAGCATAACTGATAAAAATCTTTATTTTTAAAAGTTTATGAATGCAAGATCAAGAATGCAATAATTTAAAATGCATATGTATGAGAAAGGAAAAATGGATTTGAATGGGTTTAAAAGTAACTTCTCTTGTATGTTTTTTTTGTACTCTAGTTTTATGAACTTATATAGAACCTAATCTATCATCAGTGGATGCCCGTCCAACATCCACCTCTCTTTTTTATCGATGTACCTCAGGTTGTCGATTGGACCTGATAGACAAGGTAGATGTCGAAGATTGGTCTCGCGCATGGACGTTGATAGATCCAATCAAGATATTGCAAGTGAGCTAACACATCTTCATTTGTCTTGTCTCGAAACATGTTAGATGGTAGTATCATGTAGTTTCCGGCATGTTCGAGTGGCTTTGGTGTGATGGAAGTCATGGAAATAGCATGATTTTCACATTTACATGTCTCATGTTCTTCTGCAACATACTAAGAGAGTTGGAGAAGAAGAAGGCCGAACCCATCTGCATAACTTGCTTTTGAGATATATTTATGTATTTAGAAAACGACATGTATTTCATGCTCACGCTAGCTCCATGATTAAGTCTAGATCACTAATTTCATGAATCATAATTAGAACACACCATTGATTTATGTTACTACTTTGTATTGTTTATGCAACTTGTGTAAATTTTATTGAATGATACTCATCATTGTATTTGAGACCAATTCTACTGTTGCCATATTCTATTGCTTTTAAAATATTTGATGAATCTAGTAATGAACATTTATTAATTAGAAAAAAGAGTTCAAGATATTTATATTGTAGAGTTTAACAAAGACTATGCTTATTATTACTTGGTTGTTAGTAATAGTGAGATTAGTTTTTGGTCCAGAAGAATAGGTCACTTACACCCAGAGTACTTAAGCAAGTTGATTAAGTATAACTTTGTAAGTAGACTGCTTATTAATAGTATCGACCCCAAAGCACCATGTGATGTTTGTTCACTAAGAAAACTCCACAAAAGCTCTTTCAAAAGCAAAAAACTTAATTTCAACATCTAGACCCCTATAGCTACTTTCATTTAGATCTGTTTGGACCAACAAGAGTATAAAGCATTAGTGGTAGTAGATACTACCTTGTAATAGTAGATGACTTTTTTAGGCTCACTTGAAGCATCTTCCTTGAAATAAATTATCAAATAATATAATATTTTATAAACTTTTCAAAATTAATTAAAAAAGATAAAATGAAGAAATCCTTAAAATTCATATACATCATGAAGAAGAATTCGAAAATGAACAATTCACTAAGTTTTGTGGACTTTTGAATCATGAATATTCTTTTTCCAAGAGCACCCCAACAAAAAAAGGGGGTCGTAGAAAGAAAGAATATAACTTTACAGGAATGTGCTACAACTATATAAATAGAATAGGATATACTTAAACACTTTTGGACGAAGGACACTAATATTACTTATTATATATAAAATAGATTATTAATATGATCAATCCTCCAAAAGGCAAGTTATGGAGTTTCTAAAGGTCAATTTCTCAAAATAAGCCACTTCAAAGTGTTTGGAAGTAAATGTTGCACACTAAATACCTAACCTAGACAAGTTCAATGCTAAAAGTAATGAGCGTGTATTCATTGATTACTCAAACTGTAGTAAGACATGGAGTTTTTAATTAGAACATCTTATTCGTGGAAGGAACTCAGCCATGGTCGATCCCAAGCCTAGGTAAATGAGGAGGGTTGCGTTGGGTAGCCGACAGCGAGCGTAAAATAGTCGGAGATAACTTCATAAATAGTATTTTTAAAAAAATACTATTTAGGAAGTTGCCTCATGACTGTCGGATCTTTTCAACATGGATTTAAGCAAACAAACATATTTCGTTGGGGTATTGATGAATCTCGTATTCATCATGCTAAAAATCACATATTAAAACCCCTGTCTTAACTAATCCAATAAAAATCACCATTAATTCTCCATTTTTATCTTGTAATATATTGTATATAATTAACCTTAATTAATTGTATTTAATTTCCCTTATTTTTCTTGTAATTATTTTATCATCAAAACCCCCTAAAAATTAGGTAGAGTAATTGTCCATAATTCATTGACCATTAAAAAGACTAAAAAATGCAAAAAACATCTCAAAACCAAAAAGCCGATATTTTTATCCCCCTTAAAAATACCACCAAAATTACTTTTTGTACAAATGACCTCTTTTAGCTTTTTGTCCAACATGAAACTTGTAGATCACATCGAGACGAGCAACTTTCATGTTTTGACTTTTTTCCTAATTATGCCTCTAACTATTTCTTTCATATTTTTCTTCGTATTTATACTTCTGAATTTTCTGATTGGGCCACATGGTGCTCTCTGGAGCCACCACGTGGCCCGCCTCTTCTCTTGCCACCCGGCTCTTTCCTGAGACGTCCGATCCTCACATCCTGCCTCGATCGCAGCCCTCCATTGCCGCCTCGCTCCCAGCCCTTGGATCAATCTCCCAGATTAAATCTCCACCGCTACCTGGCGCCTCATCTACAACCGCTAGATCCAGTTCCTATCCTACGGCTGCCATCTCTCCACGTCACCCAGTCCTTCTCAGCCCTCCGATCAATCAGTCATCCTACGCTTCAGCGCTCGCCACGTCATCTTTTTCTCTTCCACCGTTGGATCTCCCTATCTCCAAATCTCAGTCGTTTCTTCACGCCCTTACACCATCCGTTCGATCAGATCCTCGGATCTGATCATAGCCCTCACCTGAGCTCACATCCGAGCCGTTGGATCCAACTGCTCGCCTGAGCTCGCATCCACCTGAGCTCGCATGATCCAACGGCTCGCATGATCCAACTGCTCGCCGATCATCTTCCTCCTTCATAACCCCCTTCCCCCAGCCGTTTCACCTCGCCAACCCTCCGCCCCCTTCCTATTTTGGGAAGAACCTTAGGTCACCTCTCCCTCTCCTAACGGCCACACCACGAAGCCCCATCCTCCGCCATCCTCGCATGACCACCATCATTCACTGCAATTACTCCCTTGCCATTAACCCTCCATTGTAAAACACCTCGCCACCACATAACCCCTAAACGTAATAGTATCCTTTTTATTGGTTGCATTTTTATTACAGTTATGCCACTGCATTGTTTTCTTCATAACTTGAGCATCATAGGTCCAAATTGCATGTTTTTAATGTCGTTTTGATCCTTGTTTCTTCCTCTACATCATGACATGTTTAATTTTTTCTCATCTGACATCATTTTAAATGAAGTGAATTTTTATGTTAGATGATGACCCTGCTCTACTTATTCTTTCTCTGATTCGATGGCTGATTTTAATGTTGTGATCAAATTGACCATGATTTCGATCTCTATGATGTTGCTCCGTTTCAATGACATTTTTAGGGTATATTTGTAACCTCTTATTCTACATATCTTTAACCTTGCATAATTGTTCATTCGCCACTTTATAATTGCATAAAAATCAACTAAAAATTGCATGCTCCATTTTATTGCATTGTAACTAGCATAGTACCTCATGCATTTTCATAAAGTCCTGAAATTGAGAAATAATTCACACATGTGTTTTATTGATCAAAATCGATAAATAGATTAATTCGTTGTGTCCTTGTGTTCGACCTTGGTACACTTGCCAAGTATAAATATTCCATAACATTCAAACGTATGTGGTTTTTGCGGAACCGAATTTGCCTCCTATACTACGACAATTCATGATTATTAAAGAGGCAGATTTCGCGTTCATCAAATGGTGCTATTGCTGGGGACACAGCTTAACTTAATTAATTTATTGAATTTATCTTTGTTGAATTATTTCGAGATTTTTAGGTCCTCATTCATGCATCATTTTTTTTGCATCATGACTGTTGATTAATTTCCTGTGTATTTTTCTAACTTTTCTCTTTTGTGGCAGGGTCCATGAAAATCAAGGACGCTTGATCTTCATGGAGGCATGAATTCGGGAACTTCTGCTGAAGAGGCCGCAGAAGAATTGGTGAAGGAAATTCTAGGACCTTTTATCAATCAGCTTGCAATTGCATACTGTATATATATATATATATTGCATGTGCATATTTATTTCAACAGTCCTCATAAAGGGCTTGCATGTGTTAAAAAATGAAAAATTAAAAACCTTTCTTTGAATTAGACTCTGACTACTAGGCTTAGTAGACACTTTCAGTGAGGGAACTTCGGTCTCCCTTAGCAGAGTGGGTGGTTTAGAGACACTGCGGAAGGCACCGTCCTTAAGGAACACGGGTTTGTCTATCGTCCCGTACTTACACCCATACTGGCTGAGAGTAGATACTTTTATTCATTTGAGCCTGGGCCAGTCATTGTCTCTCCAAAGAATAAAAAAATGAAAATTTAAAACCTTACCAAAAAAACTGCAAAAGCCAAAAATCACACAAAAATCACTAACTAAGGAGTTGGTGTATTCCTGACACAAACACATTCACTCAAGGCTTGAGGATTTTGAGGACACTGGATTTCTGCGATCTTGAGAGTCTGAGTTAACATGCCTTAGTCATTAGGGTTTTGAACTTAATTATCCACACTTCCCTAGTTTGAAAGATTTGAGCACTGTATTGCACTCTTCATCTCTATCTTTAAAAGAATATGATCAGCACAATCATTTCCACAACTACATGATTGATGAGATGAGTTGAGTTATCACTTGAGGAACTAGGATTAGAGATTTGAGTTTAGACCCGATCTGATGATATTCGAGGATGGGATAAAGTTAATGAAGGCTTCAGAAAATCTGAGTGTCAGCAAAATCCTAGCCAGTATGTGAACAAGATTCATATGTTATCTCTTTGATATTTACCTAAAGTACCAGGGTGTGATGAAACTTAATATAAATTGTTGATCAGTGTGTACCAACTTTTGGTAAAAGCAGTAGAGCTAGCCAACAAAAGCAGTGAAATGTCAAAGAAAAGCTCTATCATCCAAGTCAAATTATAAACGAGCTTCCACCAATGGCGAGCACTCCCAAACATTTTCAAAGTGTCCACTTGGACCAAGCGCTAATTAGGACCAAGGAGTCGGGCTGACACCAAAAAAGGGCTCTGCATCGTAAATGCTACAAGTCTGGGTGTCGAAGGTATCTTAGATACTCAAAAGAGACACACCCCGGTGTACTCCCAGAAAAACAAGTGCAGACGACTCCAACTCTCTTGACGGACACATTGGTCAACAATTTACATGTGTTGAGTAAAAAGGCACTCGAGAGGCTCCTTGTTCCAATGTGAGGGAGAGAAAAATAGACACAATCCTATGCCCTCCATCATTTGACCGTCCCTCTACATTTCAAGTCTGACGAACTAATGAGACAGTTGACTGAAGCAAGAATAGACTTATTCCCTAGTGTTGAGGATTAGGTCTAGAGGAGAATCTTTGGGACTGGAACTTTGGGTGATGCCGCGACTCGACTCTCATGAAATGCAGTACACCTAATTTCATATCCTTATATTATATGTACAAAAGAGAGTCTGATAATCAGAGAAGTTGGATTCCTTCTGACTAAGGCTTGGATAAACCCCGAATTTTGAGATCTCTTAAATTAAGGATCTTCGAAAGATTGAGCCTTGAAATCTTCACTTGCATTGTCAGGAAATAATCCGACTCCTTCATTCTTTAGATGCTCGAGGACGAGTATGGTTTAAGTATAGGGGTATGATGAATCTCGTATTCATCATGCTAAAAATCACATATTAAAACCCATGTCTTAACTAATCCAATAAAAATCACCATTAATTCTCCATTTTTATCTTGTAATATATTGTGTATAATTAACCTTAATTAATTGTATTTAATTTTCCTTATTTTTCTTGTAATTATTTTATCAACAAAAATCCCTAAAAATTAGGTAGAGTAATTATCCATAATGCACTGACCATTAAAAAGACTAAAAAATGCAAAAATATCTCAAAACCAAAAAGTCGGTATTTTTATCCCCCTTAAAAATACCCCCAAAATTACTTTTTGTACAAAAACCTCTTTTATCTTTTTGTCAAATATGAAACTTGTAGATCTCATCGAGACGAGCAACTTTCATGTTTTGACTTTTTCCTAATTATGCATCTAACTATTTCTTTCATATTTTTCTTTGTATTTATACTTCCGAATTTTCTGATTGGGCCACGTGGCGCTCAGCCACCACATGGCCCGCCTCTTCTCTTGCCACCAGGCTCTTTCCTGGGCCGTCCAATCCTCACATCCCGCCTCGATCACAGCCCTCCATTGTCGCTTTGCTCTCAGCCCGTGGATCAATCTCCCAGATTAAATCTCCACCGCTACCCAGCGCCTCATCTACAACCGTTAGATCCAGTTCCTATCCTACGGCTGCCATCTCTCCACGTCACCTAGTCCTTCTCAGCCCTCCAATCAACCGGTCATCCTACGCTTCAGCGCTCGCCACGTCATCTCTTTCTCTTCCACCGTTGGATCTCCCTATCTCCAAATCTCAGCCGTTCTTTCGCACCCTTACACCATCCGTTCGATCAGATCCTCGGATCTGATCATAGCCCTCCACCTGAGCTCACATCCTAGCCCTTGGATCGCATGATCCAACGGCTCATCGGTCATCTTTAGGGATGGGCATGGGCCGGGTTGGGCCGGGCCCTGAAGGGCCCAAGCCCAAGCCCATTTAAAAAATTCGGGCCTTGGGCCGGGCCGGCCCATCTGTTGGTACTTGGTCTATGGAAGAATTGGATTTACTAACAGCCCATCTATTGGTGCCAGCCTAGAACAGTCCCTTTAGTGATCCACAGGTTCAAATCATGGGCAACCATTTAAACTGCACAGTTAGACCTGAATGAACTGAATGTCTTTACAATATTTGAAGAAAAGTGTAATATAGTCACAATTTCAAGCACCTTTTTCAATCTCTTTCATTTGCCATAACTTAATATGACAGCTATGATTTCTTTTTTCCTTTCAAGTGGTGAACTATAAGTATAACAGAACACATTGGCAAGTTGCAACTACTATTTGCAATCTTTATCATTTGCCATAACTCAGTACGATTGCTCCGATTTCTTTTTCCAGTCAAATGGTGAGCAAAACAAATAATAAAATCACAGTTCCAACTACTTCTTGCCATCTTTTATCGAGTCGAAATTCTAAAAAATATACAATTCTTTACTATTAACATTGATTCACCAACTGCATGCATTCCTAAACCAACTGAAGTGAACTTTTTAATTAAGATCTTAATGCCTTTTAAAGGTTTTATGATTTTTTAAATTGTAAAATCCTAATTAAAATCTCAATTAAGATCTTAATGCCTTTTAAAGAATGGATAAAATCCCAATTAAAATTTGGATTTACATTATTATTATTATTATTCATAGTTTATATTTTTTATCCTTGTGTTGTTGTTGTATCGATTTTCAATTTGTTTTTACTGTTTAAACAACTTTTTAATACTATAAGTAGGTAAACAGTGGTATGCAGTACTGAAATATAATGTAGCTTGATTTTATCGTTTTAGAATTTTAGTTTCATCAAATATCGTTATCACTTAACAACATAGATGCATATATAAGTCCATTCATCATGATTTCGATTTAATTCGATTAAGTTAATTCGTCGTCAAGTCAGATTGAGTAAAAGTTCTTTAAGAGTTAAAAATGAAAGGACATGTATTTGAAATCAGGGCATCCGCACCCCCACCAAAACTACACAGAAATCCCTGTTGATATTCAAACAAACCCTTCGTTTCTTTGAAAAAATAAAAACAAACCCTATTTTTCATCACCGAATTTCACATAGAATTAACTTGCAGGTTAGTTGAGGGCTCAAATTATGCTGCAGCAAACTTACATTGGAAAAAAGATAATTAAAGCTTAAATTGGAAAAGGAGCCGAACCGGAAGGTCTTAACAAACTTACAGCATAGCCCCCGTCGTCGTCGCCCAATCGCCAGAAACCGGAGGTTCCATCGACCCCAAGCCCCCATGCGAGAAACAAGTGTGCCTCTCCGTCGCACATCGCCGCCACCCGCTCATCGACCTTGCTATCCCCATCCTCCTCATCTATATCGCTCTCCCGAGGGTCTTCGGCATCTACCGGGATCACCTCAAGGACAGCGGTAGATCGCTTCGGGTGCACCACGAGGCCGTCGAGGTTTCCTTCGGACTGGACACGACGGAAGCCGACTTTGAGGTGGGGGAGAGGGGAAGGATAGGTGATCATCAACAGCCGCTGAGGACGGCTAGGTGGTTGGGGCTCTGGACGAAAGCCGTTGTCGCGGCGGAGGGTAGTCAGGAGCTCGGTAGAGGTGTGGAGGAACTCCAGAGCATCATGTTGACTCTCTCTCTCTCTCTAAATTTCAAAGAGGAAAGGTCGAAGGAGCGACTTTTCAGTGGAGAGTGTGAGGCTGTGGCGGGAGCCAGAGGGTTAATTATATTGGGTTGGGCCTTCGGGCCGGGCAAGGGGCTATGGGCTGGGCTCTCGGGTCGGGCCGTCGGGCCGGATCGGGCTGGGCCGAGCCAAGTCCGAGCCCGGCCCAAAAAAATCGGGCTCAATAGTTTGGCCCAAGCCCGGCCCGTTATCTATTTGGGCTTGGGCCGGGTCGGGCTTTTCGGGCTGGGTCGGGCCGGCCCAGCCCAATGCCCATCCCCTTCCTCCTTCGTAACCCCCTTCCCCCAGTCGTTTCACCTCGCCAACCCACCGCTCCCTTCCTATTTTGGGAAGAACCTCATGTCACCTCTCCCTCTCCTAACGGCCATACCATGAAGCCCCATCCTCCGCCATCCTTGCGCGACCACCATCATTCACTGCCATTACTCCCTCGCCATTAACCCTCCATTGTAAAACACCTCGCCACCACATAACCGCTGGACGTCCTCTGCCTATAAGAGCCTTACCCCCCCCCCCCCCCCCCCGCCGCCTGAGACCATGTCCACCATTCGCGGGCCTAAGGCCTAGCTACCATTCCCTCCTTGTGATAGGAGGAGGTGCAATTGGCTGGTGATTATGGCCAAAAACCCAGGTGTCGACCCACGATAAATCACCGCGCAGCTCCGCCTCACCGGCGGTAGCCAAGCTCCCTGGACCGGTCGGTCAGGTCGAGCCATGACCGAAGGGTCGAAGCAACCCTCGGCCTAGACCGCCTCCTCCAGAGGATTTCCCTCTCCGACGAGGTACTTCTCCCCATTCTTTTTCATGTGTTTTCTCCCATTTATCCCTCCGCCTGAAATCATTTTCACCTTCACCTGACTACCCTCCGATCTTCGCCACTCATCGTTCATCCTCGCCGACCACCCATCCCTTCTCCAAAACCTTCCCCGCTCCGACTCCCCTCTTCCCCTGCTCCGCCGGAGAAGAAACCACCGGCCACCGCCTCCCGTCGCCTCCACGGCCCTCACTCACTTCACTTCACTCACATTCACCGCACGCTTCGGCTAGCTAACATTTGCAGGTGTACAAGCTTCAATGGCCAGAGATTGCATCGGAGCTTCTTCTAGTTTTTCTCCTCCGGCGAGGTTCCACCGAACTCGATCCCTGATCAGCACCGGAACCTCTCCAGACCACCAGCTTCTCCGCGAGGTCCCTAGCTTGCTCCTCCGATATTCAGGGGACCTCGCGGAGCACAGGGGAGCCAACTGTGGTTCGCCGGAGACCCGCCTTCTCCAGTGGGCTGCGGAGGAGGAGATGCTACAGCTCCCGTCCGATCACCTGGATTGGACGGCTATGATGGCGGCACGTGGCAACCCAGACCTCCAGACGATCCTATAGGCTCGGGTCCCACCAAACCTCGACCTGAGCCACTAGATGATGCCACGTGGCCCCGAGCTAGAGGCGCCCTTTCGAGCTTAGCCCTCGCGTGCTCTGCACGGGGGATGCTGGGAAAATTGCAGGACATGCTCTAGATCTTCTGAGAATTACATACAGGTCCCCAGGCACCGTCTCACGTGGGTGCCTGGGTATTTTACAGGAAGGCCCTCGAACTGTATAAAAATTGCAAAAATGCCCCTGCGCAACAGGAAAAATTGCATCAGGGCCCAGGCGGTTTTTAGTATTTGCATTTAGGTCCCTCCAAGGACCTATATGTAATAGTTATCCTTTTTAATTCTTGCATTTTTATTACAATTATGCCCTTGCATTATTTTCTTCATAACTTGAGCATCGTAGGTCCAAATTGCATGATTTTAGTGTCGTTTTGATCCTTGTTTCTTCCTCTACATCATGGCATGTTTAATTTTCTCACCCGACATCATTTTAAATAAAGTGAATTTTTGTGTTAGATGATGACCCTGATCTACTTATTCTTGCTCTGATTCGATGACTGATTTTAATGTTGTGATCAAATTGACCCTGATTTCAATCTCTATTATGTTGCTCAGTTTCAATGATATTTTAGGGTATATTTATAACCTTTTATTCTGCATATCTTTAACCTTGCATAATTGTTCATTCACCACTTTATAACTGCATAAAAATCAACTAAAAATTGCATGCTCCATTTTATTGCATTGTAACTAGCATAGTACCTCATGCATTTTCATAAAGACCTGAAATTTAGAAATAATTCACACGTGGGTTTCATTGATCAAATTTGATAAATAGATTAATTCGTTGTGTCCTTGTGTTCAACCTTGGTACACTTGCCCAGTATAAATATTCACAACATTCAAATGTGTGTGGTTTTTGTGAACCGGATTTGCCTCCTATACTACGACAATTCCTGATTATTAAAGAGGCAGATTTCGCGTTCATCAGGCATTCCCTACTTGTGGCGTATTGCATCGCTTGAATGCAATGAAGAATTGGCAAGAGCCTCTACATTGCAGCACATATGTAGTTCAAAATTTGTAAGGGTTCTCCCAGGAGGAACGCATGCGGGTAATTAAGCTAGTTCTGTTGCATCACCGCCTGGATGCAGTCCAAAATTTGCAAGGGTTCTCACGTAATGGATGCATGTGAGTAAACAAGTTAGCCTGAAAGAGATTGCAAAGGAAGTTGTTGTTTAGTAGTTGGAATATAGGTAGTCTAACTAGAAATTTGATGCAGATAGTGGATACGATAGAAAGAAGGGAGATTCATATACCATGTCTTCAAGAGACTAAATCGATTGGAGAGAAAGCAAGGGAGATCGAGAAGACATGCTTTAAACTTTGGTATTCATGTAAAGATAGGGTAGAAATGGTGTTGTAGTGGTTGTTCATAAGGATTTGAAGGATCGTGTAGTTGAGGTGCAAAGATTCAGGGATCGGGTTATTTTGTTGAAATTTGTGCTTGAAGAAGAAATTATGAATATCATCTCAATTTATACACCGCAAATTAGTTTAGATGAAAGGACTAAACAAGCTTTTTAGGAGGACCTAAATAAGATTTTACAAGGAATCCCACAAGAGAGATGATTTGCATATATGAAGATCTTAATGGACATGTGAGAAAAGATGCTTCAAGGCATTCTAGTGTTCATAGAGGACATCGTTTGGGATAGAAATGAAGAGGGAAAAACCATTCTAGATTTTGTAATGGTATATGATCTTTTCATAGCAAACACTCTCTTCAAGAAGAGGGAGGAGCATTTAATTACTTATAAGAGTGAGCCGACTAAAACACAGATAGATTACTTTGTGTTGAGTAGAAGAGATCAGTTGTGTTGTAAAGACTACAAGGTAGTCGCAGGAGAGAATTTGACAACCCAACATCTCTTGTTAGTCTTGGATGTACAAATAAAAGGGCTGCTGAAGAAAAGAAAGCTTCCTAAGATCACTAGAACTAAATGGTGGAATCTTCCACTGAAGCAATCGATCTTCAGGAGAAAGTTTTATAAGACTTATCTTGGGATTGCAGCGGAAGTGCAAACGAGATGTGGGAGGCAGTAGCTTCTTGTATCCGAAAGGTAGCCAAAGAGATGCTAGGTGAGTCAAAGGGAGAAGCTCCAGGTCAAAAGGAGGTTGGGTGGTGGAGTGAAAGGGTGCAAGAGAAGCTAAAAATTAAAAGAGTATGCTTTAAAGTTATGTTTAAGGATAGGACAGAGGAAACTGTCACAAACTACAAAATAACGAAGAAGGAAGCAAAGAAGGCTGTAAGCGAAGCTAAGTCAAAAGTTATGAAGTTTTGTATAAAAATCTCGACTCTAAGGAGGACCAGAATGATATATTCAGGTTGACCAAAGTAAGAGAAAAAAGGACCAAAGACCTTTCTCAAGTGAAATGCATTACGGACGAGGAAGGCCACTTGCTTGTTACTCAAAAGGATATAAAGACTAGATGGGAGCAGTACTTCCATAAACTTTTCATTGGGGAAGGAAATAGAGAGATCACTTTGGGTGATCTATCTAGTAGTGAAAGTTACTTGAATCGTGCAAGCAATAGACGAATACAAAGAAAGGAAGTTGAGGATGCTTTGAAGGGTTACGAGATAGGGAAAGGTGTAGGACCGGATGACATCCCTGTAGAAGTTTAGAGAGTTTTGGGTCAGCGCAGTTTGTTTTGGCTTACAAATCTATTCAATGTTATTTGGAGAAGCAAGAAAATGCCTGAAGATTGGAGGCGGAGTATCGTGTTACCTCTTTATAAGAATAAAGGAGACATTCAAAATTGTTCAAATTATAGAGGTATCAATCTGATGAGTCACACTATGAAAATTTGGGAACGTGTGATCGAAAGAAGGTTGAGGCAAGATTCCAAACTAGAGTAAAACTAATTCGGATTCATGCCAGGTCGCTCAACTATTGAAGCCATCCATTTGCTGAGGAGAACAATGGAGATTTTATAGAGCTAAAAGGAAGAACCTCCATATGATCTTTATTGATTTGGAGAAGGCTTATGATTATGTCCAAGGAGAGATGTTGTGGAGAGTTTTGGAGAAGAGACAAGTACTTATCCTATACATTAACCTTATAAAAAGGACATGTATGATAGGGCTTCATCTTATGCAAGGACCGTGTCTGGGAAGAGTGGCTATTTTGACATCAATATTGATTTACATCAAGGTTCAACTTTGAGTATATTTCTTTTTATTTGGATTATGGATGAGTTGACAAGTCACATTCACAATGAATTACCTTGGTATATGTTATTTTGTTGATGAAATTGTATTGATTGACGATACTAGAGATGGAGAAAATAAGAAGTTTGAGGTCTGGAGACATGAGTTAGAGACTCAAGGATTTTGTATAAGCAGAGCTAAGATGAAATATATGGAGTACACCTTTGATGGAAGCAATGGTGAAGGAATCGAGGAGAAGATCGATGACTATAACATTCGAAAGAGTGATTCTTTTAGATATCTGGGATCTATTTTACAACATGATGGGGAAATTGATGGAGATATTACTAATAGAATAAATGCATGATGAATAAAGTGAGAGGAGCCTATGTTGTTCTCTATGGTAAGCCTTTAATATTTAAAGGAAAGTTTTACAAGCAGCCGTGAGACCTGCTATGATCTATGGATCTGAATGTTGACCTGTGAACCATAGACATGTGCAAAGAATGGTTGTAACAGAAATGAAAATGCTAAAGTGTATGTGTGGACACACATGTAAAGATTGTATTCAGAGATGCAATCAGAAAGAAAGTTGGTGTAGCTCTGATGGAGGATAAGATGCGAGAAAACCGCTTAAGATGGTTTGGTCATTTGCAAAGAAGATCAGCTAATGCACTAGTTAGGAGATGCGAGTGTTGGGATGGTGAGCCGGTTAAGAGAGAGCGAGGATGGCCCGAGAAGTGTTGGAAAGAGACTATAAGAAGAGATCTTAGTTATGTGGATATAAGCCCGAGATTGATCCAAGATAAATCTGAATGGAGGCGAAGAATCCATGTAGCCGACCCTTCTTAATTGTGAGAAAAGGCTTTGTTGTTGTTGTTGTTTGTTGTGTATCTTAATTGTGGAGGAACAATGCATCTAAATTTTGAAGAAAATCCATATAATCAAATAGTCAGAAAAGTTATTTTATATGAAGAAGAGGAAGAACATAATTTCATTTATATAACTAACATTAAATATACTAATACACATGATTTACCAAAAGAATGGGTCTTCAAAATGAACACCCTAAAACACAAGAAATTGGAGAAATCTTTTGATAAAATCAAGACAATATCTCAACTTAACATTAACTTTGTAGTTGATGCTTATGTATATCAAATAGAAACTAATAATGTAGAAAATGCACTAAAAGATAAATCATAGATAATTACAATAAAAAAGAATTTAATCAATTTATAGGACATAAAGTATGGGAAGTTGTACGTAAACCAAAACACACCATCATAATTGGAACTAAATAGGTTTACATAATTAAATCAAATGAGGAAGGTAAAGTAATTAGGAAAAAAGCCATAGTAGTTGCTCAATGTTACAATCGGCAAGGAGAGATAAACTTTGATGAAACTTGTGCACATGTAGCCAGACTAGAGACACTTAGGATGTTATTTGCTCATGCTGCTCACTTAGACATAAAAACTTTATCAAATGGATGTAAAAAATATTTTCTTAATTATTATATGAAAGATGAAGTTTTTGTTAAACAACTACTTGGACTTGTTGAAAAAGATCATACTAAATTTGTTTATAAATTGGACAAAACTTTATATGGACTAAAATAAGCATCAAGAGCATAGTATGTTATGTTGAAATCTTTTCTATTATCAGCTAACTTTTGAATTTGGAAAAGTAGACTCAACTTTGTTTACTAAAAATTCATATATTTTTTATAATTTAGATATATGTTAATGATATTATTTTCAGAGCTACTAATGAAGATCTATAGAAAGATTTTGTTAAGTTGATGCAGGAAGAGTTTAAAACGAGTTTAATGGAGAATTCAGCTTCTTTTTAGGATTATAGATTGCATATTCAACAGCTATTGCGAAGGATCTTTATAAGTCAAACAAAGTACACTCATGATCTTCTCTAAAGATTTAGGATGGACAATACGAAAGGGATGACGACAACGAAAGGGATGACGACACCAATGGGATCTCAAGCATGGAATATGTAGATGAAAAGGTCAAGGATACTGATGTAATTCAATACAGAGGTATGATTGGTTCTTTATTATATCGTACTACTAGAAAATCATACATACATTTTAGTATTTATCTATTTGCTAGGTTCAATCAACCACGTGTCAAAAGTCACCTAAAATATGTAAAAACAATTTAAAATTACTTGAAAGATACTTATAATCATGGCATGTATTGCTTTAGATCATTGCACCTTCAATTAAAATCTTATAGTAATGAATATTATGTTGGAAATAGAATTAATATGAAGAGTGCTAGTGGGATGTTTCATTTTCCTTGAAAATATGATGATCTCTTGGTTCTTTAAGAAACAACATTATGTAGCCTTGTCAACAACATAAGTTGAATACATTATCGGCTTCTCTTGCATATTTGTAAGTGTTAAATGACTTTAATACACACCTTAAATGACTTTGGATTAAAATTTGAAAAAAAAATCAATGTGATAATACACACTTATATCAAATCTTTCTAAAAATCTTGTATTACATTCAACATTGACACTAGACATCACTCCCTAAGAGACTGTGTTACAAAGGAGAAATGCCCTAGTTTTTATAAGCATACAAGAACGACTTATTGATATATTCGACAAATCCTTACACCTTGACAGATTTACCTATCTCATAAGACATTTAGGTTTATGACAACCTACTGATATTTGCTAGAACTTTCTTCCAAACAAAGCTTTACAAAAAGTAGGAGTCACATAATCTTTGGTATCAGACAAAAGATGTGAGAAAACTTTTGAACGTAGACAACAAGGGAGAGAGAAAGAGGAGCAATAACTCACTAAATAGGAGGAGAAAGAACCTTTTTAATAATGATAAAATGAGGAAAAGTTTAATGAATATAGACAAGATTAAATAGGAAAAAGATTAAATGGGAGAAAGATTAAAAGCAAAAATTAAGGAGACATAAATAAATATTATTGAAATCATATAAATTGAAAGAGATTAAATAAAATAAAAACAAATAAAGTTGAAAGCATTGAAAAATAAATATAAGTTTTATCATTAACAAAAAGGATAAGACTGTTAGTATCTTAGATTTTGCTTATGACGTATAGTATATCTGATTTAAGGATTGTTTGACTTTTTAGGTAGAAGTTATTTGATGAAAAGTGTAGAGAAAGCAAAAAGCACGAATCCTAAAGAAACAACTTAAAGCACTATGCTCAACCAAAATCTCAAAATGCATTCCTAAAGAAGATTTGAAGATTCTGGATGTCAAGAACAAGTAAAGAAGACTCAGAGACACTTTTGAAAGTTTTCATAGTTAGATGAATTATATAGTTTTTATTTGCGTTGAGAAGCATTCTTATAATTTTTACGTATTCTTGATCAACAAGCAAAAGTAAGCCATAATCATCAATATCTCAAAATCATTTTTGGTTATATAATTGATCTCATCGACATCTTGATTGATCAATTTCTGATCTAATCCATCAAACTTTTGGTAATTGATTTTTGACATAATTGACCATACTTTTATCACGATCAATCACCACTATTCGACCATCTCTTGATAATGATTGATCAATTTTCAAAATACCACTCAACAATCACAAACTCATCAATCATTTTATTGATTTGGTCGATTACCCATGATCAATCAATTATTCTTATGATTGATCATTTATTAAGTTTTGAAAATAAGAATCTTGGAATTTCCTTTTTGACTCACCAACGACAACTTGGGGCTCAATCCTATAAATAGGATCATATGGCCTATTATTTGATGCACACAACCAAAAGAAACATCCTCTAATCTCGAAAGAAAAGAAAGAATGTTGTTTAAGCTCTCTTTAATCCAAAGCTTCCTAGCTATTGAAGTTGTTTGTGTTTTCTGTGATCAATAAAGGTCATAAATCGTTCTCTAATAGATTCTATATTAAAAGATTGTAAGCATGTGAATTCGAGTTTATTTTGTAAAATATTTTTTTGTTTGGTATATTGTACAGAGGAATCCAAGTTGTGGATTTCTTTATATGGGAGAGAGATAAAATCTTCCTTTGGGAGTTATCCAAGGGTACAAGTTGTACAAGTGTTTGTCTTGCCCTCGATTTAAAGTAACAATGGGATAGTGTAAGTAAGCTCCATCGAGAGAGTGAAGGGGAAATCCTGAAATAGATTGTTGGGTCGTGGTTTTCACTGACCTGGTTTTCCACATAAAAAATCACTGTACTTTGTGGTTTGATATATTTTATCCTTATAGTTTGTTAGTAATTTTTTATTTAGATATTGTTACTACGATATTTGTATATTGCACAATTCATCCCCTTTTGTGCCGAACTCTCATTTTTTCCGAGTCAAAAAACAAGGCAAAACTAGTTTCATTTGAAGACTTTTAACTATGGTAATTTTAGAAAACTACTAAATTATAAAACTCACCATTATTTCGAGAACGAAGCTGGCTAAAATCTGCATGAATAATATTAAAATTTTTTGCAGCAATTCCATGCAAGCTCCAATTAGCATTAAATTAGAAACGTCGGAATCTCCAATATCATTTATTCATAAGATGCCTATAAAGATCAAGATAGTGTTACGAGTGAATTGTAGATGTCACAAATAATGATCAAATAAAAATAAATTAAACAACAAGCATAAATTATCGCAAAGAAACAACCCTTTTCACATGATGTCGATGTGGAAACTCAATTGAGTGAAAACTATAACATATGTTCTTGACTCGCGATTCCCTGTCAACCATTTTGATCAACCAATCACTCATTTGAGTTATTTTCCACAAATAACTCAACAAATCTAAAGATGCTTTGAATCACACAATAAAATCTTATACACCTTGATTTCATACCAAAGCTTCATAAAACAGTATAGTGCTCTTGATTAAACCTCCAATGCTTCATCTCCGAACATGACAACAAAGTTCCTTCATGATTGGGTCAAACACTACACTACAATACATGCACTACTTAGATCTAACATCTAAGTCACCGGCAGAACTTGGATCTAAGCTCAAGTTTGTGCAACACATATGCCAATGGAGAAATACCACAAAAATCGTTTCTTTTAGTCAAGCCAGGGATCTTATAGGTTGTGCATGCACATACCAATAGGGATGAAAACAAATCGGAAACGAATCAGATATGCCTATTTCCATATCCATGTTCGCTTTATCTCTGTCGAATACGAGTACGGATACAGATATGATTCAGATATGCATTAAGGAAAACGTATCCTTAAAAATACGGGTACAAAGCCGAATCAGATATTTATCGAATCCGAATACGGATCGAATAAAGAGCAGACCCGAATACGTATCGAATAAAAAGTGAAAGCCAAATATGGATCCAATAAACATGGAATCTGATTACGGATCGAATAAAGACCACATACGAGTACAAATTGATTTTTTTAATCAAAATTCATAATGATTAAAAAATAGCTATGAAATATAAATAAGTTTCATCATGACAAAAGGGAGAGTTGTGGTGACCTGCATTCTTGACTGGAAGCAAAAAAAGGGATAGGATTTCGTAAGTTTTGTTCGTTCCCATCCCAAATAAACATAAATTTATTAATATCATTAATATATTATATTATATAATGTATAATATTAATATAATAATACGTGATTTGTAGCTTATATTATATTAATTAATATATATATAATAATAATATTAAATATTGTATTCGGATATCCAGATCCGGATAGTCAAGCCATTACCATATCAGTATCCGTATCCGTAAAATTTTTATAACCCATATCCATATTCGATCCATATCCAATTAATATCCAAATATGGATATCTGTATTCGGTAATTTTTCGAATACGGTAAGCGGATATTCGAATATATCTGTATCCGTTTTCATCCCTACATACCAAGCATAACAACAATATAAACCCAAACTAAAATAGTGTTAGAGTTCATTACACAAGAGGTCGTAGTTAGAGTTGAATTGCCTATGAAGAATTTCTTCAACGAGTCATATAAAGATCGATAATCATAGGGCGATCGATGATAGATGAGAGCTATGATGTGCATATGTAGAAGTGGTTGTGTCTATAGAGCCGAAGGATTCTTGTCACTCCGACTTAGACTCAAAATCAATAACAAAACTTGGACTCAAGTGCAAATTCAGTTTAAAAAGTTTCAAGTCGAGGGTGTTGACTCAAAGTCAAACTCGTTGAGTTCAAGGTAGCTCATGATCCTCTTAACGGACCTCTTTGTAATAGGTTTATTTTATGTGAACTTTCTTTTGTATCTGAACTTTCTTTGGAAAAACACAACGTGTTCAGGAAAGTCGATCGATTAAGTTACTTGGGCCGATCAATAATTATGATAAATTTACGTGAACTGACTATGTTGGTATATATATATATCATGACTTATATGAATATATATGTGCATGCATATTTATCAATGGGTTTTTTATAAGTCCAAACTACAATCAGTAATTGAAAGAATAAGTGCGATGCTTTGTCTTATCTTCAGAGGCTTGAGCTTGATCTTTAGTTATCATGCAAGCTGCAAAGATTCAATGTAAGTGCCTATCGAGTTGTTTGTAATTCATTATAAAAACAAGATGTTTAGCATACAATTTTTCAACAATATAAGCTTTTACGCGCTGTGTACTTTGGGCGAGTAGTATCAGACCTTGATTTCAGTAAGAGGTCCTTGTACTTGGTGGTCTCTAAAGTTCATGACCTTATTCCTTATACATCAACCAAACATGAATTTGACGCATCATGAAGGTGCCGGACCTTGGATGTGGTCCTCATGCCTCGATGAGGTAGACTCGCAATGCCCTCTATGTCACGCCAATCCTCTCCCTTGACTTTAGATCTCTTGATCTAGGTAATGTGGGCACTTGGCACTAGGGATGAGCATGGGTCGGGCTGGGCTCCCAAGCCCAGCTCGGTTCAATTCATATGGGTTGGGCTTGCGGCGGGCCGGTCTATCTCCACCCATTATAGATTATTAACTTTAAGTTTTTGTTTAAAGTCAATCTCAATTCAAGTTAGGCGAGCTAAAATTATTGGAAACCTATGTCATAATACTTGTGAAACAACTAAAACTCAATTCTACCAGACTTGATTTCTCATTTTATACAAGTACACTCGATGTTAGATATCATAAACATCTCTCATTACAGAAATTGAAAAGAGTAAACTAAACTTACACAGTTAACAACAATAGGTGCACCAGACACTGCATGCTAAAAAAATGGGCATAATGCCCATAGTGGGTGAGAGTTCATTAATAGAAATATATTCTCGTAGGAAAAAATAAAACCCTAAGAAATTCATGAATAGCCAACAGAATCTAACCCATAGATTAATTAAGGAAAATTAATTCGAAATTGAAATACAATGATCATCAACTCATATGTCCCACACATGAATTTCCTGATTTTATAAACATTGTATAAAGACGAGATACATGAACAGAGTGTGCAAGCAACATGTGAGAGTTTCAAAGCGTGTAGGATATGAGAAAGGTTCGGACCCTCTTCAATCCAGGCCCTTAGGGCAAGTCGGGCTGGGCTGAGCCAAGCCTGAGCCCGACCCAATGTTCGTTTGAGCTTAAGCCAAGTAGGACTTTTTGGGGTTGGCTTTGGGCTGGGTCGGGCTGACCCAACCCAGTGCTCATCCCTACTTGGTACCAACATATTAGTCACTAGCTTTTGGACCTCAGCCCATGATGCCAAACATCCATAGCATTATGTCTTCAAAAGCATATTTCTACAATATTTTACGTTATCCCTTTAAGATTATACATCCTGAATCTTCCTCTCAATCCTTATTACGTCCGGACCTCATATGTCTTGACTTATTTGTGAGGGCTTAAGTGGTTCCATCTTAATCCCATCTCTTAAAATCAAGTCTTTGTTGGAACTTAAACATGCTTCGAAATGATTCAAGTCATTCTTTTATGGTTTTTACCCTCATTACTATATTAAAATTATTTTACTAAACAATAAAAGAAAAGATACGAGAAAGCAACCATAAACATCCTCAAAAATTTACCAAACTTTAATAAGGTTTTTATGCTTTCCAAAGTGAATACAATGATATAAAAAATAGAAAATAATGACTTTGAAAGCCATTTAATCACTATTCCAACCACACTACAAATGAACCAAACATGGACATTATAGTGAACCGTTTCAATAATCTCAAACTTAGGTGGACCAATTAGGTGCATAATCAACTAAAATAAAGCCTATCAAATAATCAAAAGAAAATTTATTTTTTATATGATGACCACATTGGATAAAAAATACAATTGTTGATTGGGAATATTTAGAAAATACTCATCTACTAGACGATTATCAACCCAATGTAAATTCACGGACGATCATATTCTGTTATTGAGCAAAAATCAAATAAAAAAGAACACTATTTTCTATGCCTACAAACAAAGATGTATTTTACCCAACTTATATAAACCAAATTATATTTTTATTATTTATATAAATGTTAAATCCATTCACGATTTATATTCCATCATTGTTCAAAAGTCAAATAAAAAGAGATTGTTATACAACATTTACTTTTCCTAAAAAAATACAATTTACCCAGATTAACAGTGATCTAAGAGAGTTAAAAGTTGTGAGAGAATGAGAGGGATGATTCTGGACCACATGATTCACCAAGGAGAGAGAAGACCAAAAGAGAGAGAAAATAAAATCATGTGGTCAAGAATCAATCCTCTCATACTCTCGCAATTTTTTGCTCTGATAAGATCACTCCTCTTACTCAGATTATATAAACCGGGTTATATTTTTTTTATATAAATATGCGAAACTCAAATGTTTTGTCAACGCTGCGGACAACTTAAACGCAACGAGACAAACTCCACGGAGCCATTGTTACATCAACAGGTCACATGCTGCTCCATCCCCATTCCCCGATTTGATGCGTCCAGAGCACCGATTTGCTCCAAATCCCCCGTCAGCTGGTTGCTCTTGATCCCCGGACTCGCTCTCTAGGTCAAAAATTGCTGCTTTTGCTGATTCGACGTTCCTGGGCACCTGATTCGATCTCGCGGGTACGGATCTTCAGATTTCTCGTGTTTTCCCAATTTGATTCAATGTTTCATCGAATTATTGGCGGTGCCCGAAGCTGAATGTCCGTGTTGCAGTCCAAATTTCATCCAAGTTCGTCGTATTTTGGTTCATGTTGGCGAATTCATGCGTCCCATTTGGTCCGGCGTAGCTGGAATTGGGTGATTATATTCTAATTCGAAATTGGGGGTTTGAGGGACGTTTAGATTTTGGATTCATAGGTATTTTAGGGTTAAGTGCTATTTTTCTGCATTGCTTCTGAATACTCTCTGGTTGTTCTGTCTCGTTGACGTTTCTGCTTAGTTTCAGATTCTTTTGTTGTTGCTGTTGTTGAATGATGGGTGTTGAAAGTTGATGAAAACAACTTATTAATGGTTTTCACTTTTCAGGGTTAAAGGCACGGATGGGAAGAAATAACAAGAAAAAGAATAAAGGGAAACCGGCTGAAACAAGCAAGGGTCTATCTGTAGGAAATGGTGAGATTTCTTTAGCCGAGAACCGTGATACTGCCTCAGAACAGAACTACTTGAAGCAGAATTCAAGCGATGGGGAGTCTCTAAGTGTTGGGTTACAAGAGTCGGATGCGGAGCTGAATTTGGTGAACGGAGTTGGTGGAGAGAAAAATGTGAGTTGTGTTCTCTTTTCTTATTCAGAATTTTGGGTTACGAAGTCAGTAGTTAAATTTGGAATCCCAATTTTGTACTTTAATTAATTAGGCGACTTGCTATCTAAGGTAAATGAAACGATTACATGGAAGTTTTATTAAAATAACCAATAACTGGGAGAATAGAGGGCAGATTACCAGGTGGGGAAGAAATTGTGTTACCTTTACTAACACAAAATAGTAGCTGCAAAACATGTAATAAAGATATCCTTTTTGTGCACGATCCTATTCTCTCAATGATACTCTCACAACAATTAACTTATTTATCTGGACAAAATTCCTTTCGGTAGTTTACATAAGAAATCCTTTTGGTTTGCACTTAACACTATTTATCTAAAATAGCACAATCACCAAAACTAATACTGCTGCTCCATTCTTATAGTCTATCTTGTTTCTCAAATAGGTATGCCCATATAACCTTTGCTGGGAACCGCATATGGTGATTTAGTTGAATACCACTGCTTGCCTCTACATAATAATGGTTCACCCGCCATTCATGCATAGGGGATGCTGCCTTCACTCACATATGTAGTTTGAAGCTAGAATTATTTATGAATAGCCATTACATTTGTTCTACCAAGAACTACCATGTATGAGGCTATCATGCAACACAAATTCCTTGACTTCTTGGGGATGGTTTAACTTTTAATCACCACCAACAGATCCATTTTCTGTAAATATATGATGTTCAGTTTACTTGTTTATCATCACATATGTCCTTGGCTTTTGGTGAGGATATTAGGTTTCTTGGAAACTCTGTTATCTAGAAACATCATCTTCGAAGAAGCCAATTATGTTGATTTGATCAAGGTTGCAGAAGCTGGTAGTTGGTAATTGGTTGGCCGAGTCACTAACTAGGGATCAATCGGCAACCGAACAACTAATCGGATTTAGTTAGGCTCTAGTCATTTTGAATTCCTCAATTATTCTAAATATCTAACTCAATTTGTTATACTTATACATATATTCTTATAAATTTTACATATATTTAGACATTTCCAATACTATAATACGTTAATAATGAAATATAATAAGCAATTGGAATAAAAGAAGAAATAAAAGAAGCAAGTTAGTAACAAAATATTTGCTACAAAACAAGATCAGTATTTTAATTTTTTGCACAAATATAACATGTCAAACTACAAACATGCTTAAGAAAAAAATAAATCATATGGCAAGTAATACTAGTCATCCTCATCAATGCCATAATTGTTTAAATCAAGATCTTCTTCATCCATGCCTTTAGACGAATTCCTCCTTTTCCTCATTTATTCGCACATCGATTGGGCCCGAAGTTGAAGCTATCTTGCCATGTTCACCTCTTTGGCTTCATCTTGGTTCTAAATTCTCTTCGACTCCACTTGCATGTGCCATTGAACCCTAAGTCAATAATGAACATGGAAAACCTCCTCATCTTATGCTTGTACATTGGCATCACTTGCCCATTCATGTAAGTATGCACGATCATGAGAAGAAAGTGGGTCTCTTTTTTTCTCAAGTCGACGTTCCTTCAGGATGGAATTGAAACACACACAAACAAGATCGTTCAACCTCTTTGTCTCCAACCCGCCTCTCTTCTTTCTATGGATTCGAAAGCAACATTACAAATTTATTTCTAATGCTAATATTCTATTTAGAGTTAACAAAGTCATCACCTAGTTAAAAATACTCCAATTCGATCACATCCAGATGATGAAGGCATCAAGCTCATGATCATAATGGTCATGTTTTTAAATATGGTGTGCCATCTCCATCGACAAACAACCAATTAGCTGTTTAAATAAAAAAATAGTCAAGCCAATAAAATCAAAGATGAATTACATGAATTGAAGACAGTGAATGGTAAACATGGTAAATTTTTTTTATCATTTCTCGATCATTTCTCACAACTAATGGCTTGCAAAATAACCATGTGACCATTTTTGTATTCAAGAAGTGCCTTTGCAGTGATGAGCCTGCATGGCTTCAAATTTCAGCGAAATTCGATCGAATATTGATATCCCGTCGAAATCAAAATTCGAACAAAATGGCCGAAATGACCGAAATATGAGGGCCCGAGTACAAAAAATGATTTAAATGACCGAAAATTCAATCGAATTTTGACCGAAATTCCACCGAAATTCCGTTTCGACCGGTCACCGAAATGGTGACCGAAATCGACACTTAAGGCCTTGGTCTGATGACATCTTGTATATCGAAATCTAGATAAAGAGTTTCCACACAATCTATGAATCCTCTCTTCACCAATATATTTGTATCAAACATTCCATACTTTTTCTAGAAGAAGTATGGATTCAAAAAAATAAGATGTAAGATGCAACTGGATATTAATGCCATTATTGATCGTTTGGCCTCTGCAAGTCCTCATAGACAAAGTCCATGGATGGACACCGATCTGCATTAGCCACACACATTAAACGAACGAAAGGTGTAAATTGAATTGCAAGTGTAACGTGGTTCCAGAAAGAAGGGGCTCAAGACTATAGATGTTGGTTCCTCTCCCTTTTTGGACCTTTACCATTTACAATTCCTCCGATCATCCGAGGAGAACCTCAACCTCATCTTGTCTTTTTTCTCTAAAATGCTTTAAAACATAAGGAAAGTTGTTTTTTTAAGGAAACAGGGGAGCCTTACCATATGTTGGTGATCCCCCTAAATGTCTCCACTCGATACTCACATATAGTCACATTTTTACAAATATATTATCCAATTCTTGTATAAATTACGCAGCATTACGATGGCACTTTCGACATAGTATCTTGCTCCTAAAAATTAACTCAACCTAACCAACCAAATATCCCAACATATTGCAATTGCTAAAATCCGCCCCTGTGCGCGTGGTAGATTTAGGGGTCCTAACGATTGCCAAGAATCTTTTGCACGCGATGCATCTAGCCACACAGTTCCTAAAATATTATGCTCATCTTGCCTCTGAACGTCGAATCAGTATGAGAAAAGTTGTTGCGAGCCTCGTTTGCCAGGTCTGGCAATGTCTCTTTTGTTAGTAAACTTCCGCATCGAGCTCAAGGGTTTTGTGTGTGCATCCATGAAAATCGTGAATGTTTTCTCCTTTGTAACTACACGCTCACCTTTGACTCTTTTCTTATCTTTTCTAAAGCCGAATAATGGAACAAGGGCTACACCAAGTCCACTATATCTACGGAGGGAGAACCAATCATTTTATTGGTACATTTGTCGAAGCATTATTCACCGATCTGGACAACATTTTCCATGCCAACATCATTAATGCAATCATCAACCAATTTAAAAGACATATTTTGTAGTGCGTGTCTCATCGAATGCATCTATGGACTTCAACAAAGAAGTTCCCAAAGAGAAATTGACATAAAAGTTCAAGGTGCTCCTTCCTCGCATGTCCATCTACACATCGGTTGTTATGGAACATCCCATTGACTTCCATGTTTCTCGATGACATTACAAGTCATTAGATATTTTCTTCACCGCGTTCTTTAAAACTGGATTGCTTATCTCATATCTCATAGGAAGCTTGAGATCAGGATCGTACATCCCAACTGCCGCCAACATCTACCAACAGGGTTTCGTTGTCAACGCTTTGAAGGGAATTTCAGATGTACATGCCCAGTTGCACAAATAAGAAACAACCATTTCTCGATGACCTTAGGAAAATGCATCCTTTATGGTAATCTGACATGATGTTCCTTGCACTGTCATGTTTTACTTCAAAGATTCAAACAATCGATCTCTTTTTTGCCGATCTAGCTTCTTCAGTGATACTAATCTCGTCTATCATTTCCTCGAGTGATGTGGCTTTCTGGAATCTAAATCTTCTTTATGATAACGCCATCCAAATATGATATCAACAAATTATTCGTCTCTTCATCAACCTTGGGATATGCGGCCATGTTGGTTTTTTGATGAGAGATGTTTGAGCCCATAAAACTGTCCTTTCACCATTTTCTTGGGTTTAAAAGGTATCTGATTTGCCATGCAGGATCACTTGATCCTCATAGCACATAAAATGATGAATCACTAACGGAAGATATATTCGTGGGAGGTGTTCGCAAATTAACAACCAGATAATAAGGAAAGCCTAGAGGCATATGAGTTGGTTTTGTAAAACAAAAATACTCCTTTGTATTACAAACTCCATCATTTGAAGATAAAATCACAAAAAATAAAAAGGACAAGTTCAAGAGACTTCCCTTTTTATTTGTAGTATGAGTGGAAAATGGTCAAAAAGCTTATGTTTTGAATATTTATTGCCAATAATCGCATGAGAGTGGGTTTTTATAAAACAAAAATACTTCGGCTAGATCAAGCAAAAAATATAAATAAATAAATAAATATATATATATAAATCGTCGGTCACTAATTGTCATTTCTTTCAAGTTTCAATAACTATCTACTATCCATTTGATAACCGATCATTGTGAAGTTAATCAATGAGTAGGAATCAAGAAAAATCTTGTCAACAACAATAAAGATATCTAATTTCACGATCATAAGCAACATTTGATTCTTCCACTCTACTATCAAATTATTGTAAGTTTATATATAAGTAAATATAAATCCAAAAGCAGTGAATAGCAAAAATTATTATTTTTATAAACTATTCCTAGTCGGAAGTTAGGAAAGGAGGCATGGATAGGAGTGGTGGAGTAGATGGCAACGCCACAACTAAGGCGAAGCATGGAAGAGCTGTTGGCGATGAGCGTGGAGGAGTTGCTAGCTGGAGCCTGGAGGGGAGGAGCCTCGACGTCAGAAGGGGGCTAGGAAGCTATTAAGTAATCGAGGGTTTCAGGGGGAGGGAGGGAGGAGGGGAAGAAATGGCTTAGTGGTAGAGAGGAAGTTCTTAATTTCCCTAATTGGGTATCATGTATTGGGTAATCGGGTTCGCGGTTCATTGAAAATAAAAGTGGTGGATTAGTCGAGTTGGCTGACTAATGGCTGATTGGACCCAGTCGAGTCTCCAACCCCTTCAACTTGACTAATTAGTCTGTCTAGTCGGCCTAATAGGCTGATTTTTACAAGCTTGGATTTGACTAAAGGTTCCTATGATCTATTCGGTCTTATTTCATATCTCATGATGTAATGGGGTTCCCTTTCAAAGGAAAAAAAGAAGTGAAATCATGGGTGAAATCTTCTCAAATTAATTCAAATATATAATGAACTCAAAATGATGTGGACTTGCCATTGAGGCGTGGAGGCTAGTTAATGAGAGCTTCATGTCGACTGAACATCTTAATTTTTATGAGTTTTTTAATTCACATAGTCTACCAAGTGACTAACCAAATTGTTGGTGTTCTGGACCTTTTTACAATTTCCCTTTCCCCACATTTTCTTCTACTCCGAAAATCATCCATTGAATTCTGTTCTAATTAATTTTGCAGGTCAAACTACCAGAGGAGGAGGAAATGATAACATGGTCTAACAAAGAGGTACTGTATAGTCATGGGAAGCTACTGATTTTTCTGAAAAATTTCTCTAAAAAGAAATTGCGAAATGCTACCTCGTCCTGCTCTTGAACAAGAGCCTCTTATATATGCAACTGTAAGAGACATAAGCTGAATATTTATAATTTGAACCTCATCTTCATAAACCCTTGCTGTGAATTTTGCTGCACCGAGAACACATTTTCACCAGGTCTAGTGCACCAGATATGTTTCTTGTATTGCTGCTTAATAATCCTGATATTTAATATCCAAGTTGGGATATACCATTTTGGTGAACATATTTTATCTCTTGTGAGTGGTTGTAATTGATTCTGTTATACGCAGACCGAAGTTCAACTTCAAGAAGAGCTAAAAAGCTTAAAGGAAGATGTTCGACATCAAGAAGAGCTAAAAAGCTTAAAGGAAGATGTACGTATTTGTTTCCAGAAAGAGGTCAGTCTATTATTATTTCCTAATAATCTGGTCTGTTCCAAGTACAAGTTACATAGAATTGTCTATATCTTTTCTCGTGTATACATAATTCATGTTGTACTTGAAGGCGGACTTAGAGAAGACAATTGAACAGTTGCAAAGTGAGAGGGATGTCTACACACAGAAAGAGGTACTGCATCTACAGTTAAGCAATTGCTTCCTCCCATTATTAATAAAATATGAAAAACTTCCCATCTTGGAAAATATGGATGGCATGGGTATATACTCTTATTGCTTGTTTTACTAGAAAGAAGAAACCTTATGCACACGCGATGCTAAATAATATACAAAGAATCCCAATTATCCAGTATTTCCATGGGTTTTGTTTCTGCTGACATCTGTGTAGCTAACTGAATCAAACCAAACTTAGACTCGGTTCATCAATTAAGAACCAAGTTCGAACTTGCTTTTTGCTTGGCTAAGCTGGCCTTAGTGCACTTACATATTTATTTTAAAATAAGACTTAAAACTGCAGGGAATCCTAGGACATGCATATTAAGTTACATAAGTCAATTAAAGCTAAACGGGGATTCGACTCACTTGCTCTATAGATTTGAATGTTGGCTTGTAAACCCTAGACATTTGTAGAGAGTGACAATAATAGAATTAAAAATGCTATGATGGATATGTGGTCATGTGGTCATACACAGAAACCTTAGATTCAGAACGATGTGATCAGAAGGAAAGTTGGAGTAGCTCCTTTAGAGGTAAGATGGGAGAGAACCGCTTGAGGTGGTTTGGCCATTTGCAAAGGAGATCGAGTGTTGCACAAGTTAGAAGATGCAAGATTTGGAATGTTGAGCCTATTGAGAGAATGCAAGGTCTAAGAAGTGTTGAAAGGAGACTATTCAAAAGGATCTTAGTTATTTGAATCTAATCCTGGAAATGGCCCAAAATTGATCCGACTGTAGACAGAATCCATGTACCCGACCCTGCTTAGGGTGGGACAATACTTTGTTGTTGTTGTTGTTGTTGTTGTTGTTGTGGGGATTTATCTCACTCCTTGAGGGAAAAGCTGGAAATAGGCTCTAGCTTGACCAATCCTTGGCAATTTTGGCATGAGATCGACTCATTTATTTATTTTTTCTTTTCAAATGGACAAGGATGAATAGTGGATTGAATATATATATATATATATATATAGGATAAAACGGGGCTGCCCCCTTGGGGGTAGCTAACTTGGCTTCCCCCGCGTTATTTCGTCCATTTTTTTATTTTTTTTGAAAATTTCTTCCGTGGATTTTCATCAATATATCCCTATATTATGTCATTCAAATTTTGCGCGAACAAAGACTTCTACGGCCTCCATCCAGAAGGGTCGTTTTTAGCAATTCTGTTACCGTTAAAAAATGACTGTCTGGATGGAGGTCGTAGGAGTCTCTGTTTCACACGAAATTTGAATAGCGTAATATAGGGATATAGTAATGAATATTCACGGAAGAAATTTTCAAAAAAAAATAAAAAATGGGAAAAATTGCGTGGGGGAAGCCAAGTTAGCTCCCTCCAAGGGGCAGCCCCGTTGAACTCATATATATATATATTACTTTATCCGAGTGTAAGTGGAATCTATGTGGCACCTAGGAAACTAACATAGTCCTCCTATAAAATGCATAGTTACTTTTTAAAATATTTTCTTTGAAAATGATAGAATATCTTATCATTTCATCAACATTTTATCCTGGCAACCTGTTGAAAAAGCATGACCAATGGAGATGGGGGATGGACAATGCAGTTGAATAAATATCTAGCATGAATAACCACAAAATCAAGCAACAAGCATGGGCAACTAGGACTTACAACCACATTTTGTAACACTGTACGTGGTAGTTTGATCAATATTACAATAACTACTCAACTCTCTCACGGTATTCTTCTTACACTTGGAAGAAAGGCCTTTCAAAGAATGCCTCTTAGACAAGAAGAAAGTAAGAACATTTTGTTGCACACTCATATGCATAATCTATGATGTCAGAGTACAAGAGAACTTGCAACATCATGCAACCTTTCACCAGTCTTCCTTTTGGAGAGACATCGATTTTGTGATGTCGTGATTCGCAGAACTCTTTCATCCCGTTCTTGGGGATGGTTGTTCTTTTGAATTATAGATAGAGAACTGGTCAGGTGGAGGTTTATTGGCAAATTGATACATGTCTTTTTACCATGGCAGCAGACAGAGAAGCGAGGGTTGCATAAGATTGGGTTGACGATAGCTGGATGCCGTCGTTTTGTCGATTTTTTTTCGAATCAACGTCTGGAGGAATTTCTTCATCTTTTGGACTTGCTGAACCAGTCACATGTAGGGATGAGCATTGGGTAGGGCCGCTCCGACCTAGCCCGATGCCCGGCCCGATAAAGCCGAACCCAGGCCTGAGCCCGAGCAATAGTCGGGTGGGCTTGGGCTTTTTCGGGCCAACTCTATTATCGGGCCGAGCTCGGGCAATGATGGTTCCGAGCCCGAAGCCCGTGGGCCGGCCCGAATATAGGCCCGTCGGAGGCCCGACCCGATAAATATATTTGGTGTATATGTGTTGGAGCTTGGATTCTTGAAATATGAATAGCTTCCTTGCCTTTCCTTGTTCTTTCTCCTTTTCTTTGGCTACAAGATAAAATTTCAAATAATATAAGCATGGAAAAAAGATTTTTTTCCCTTGGATCTCTCTATATTTCAAGGGCATGAAAATCACAAGTACTAATTAGTTCTTAATTGGGCCATTCCGACCCAGGCCCGACCCAAGTATCATCGTGTTGGGCTCGAGCTTGGGCTGGTTTTTCCATATTTATTCGGGCCTAGGGTCGGCCCGTGAGCCCGCTACGTTAAATGGGCTCGGGTTGGGCCGGCCCGACCCAGCCTGATGCTCATCCCTAGCATGGTTTCAGATTTCGTGAAATTTCGACGAAATTTCGACGAAATTTCGGGTTCTACAAGGAACCGAAATCTCGAGCGAAATGGCGATATGAGGGTAGTTTCCATTCATTTCTTCACAAATGATGGTCGATATGGGCGAAATGTCGTCGAAATTTCCTATCGACAGGGTATCGATACGATATCCAAAATCGATATTTAAACCCTGATTCCCAAGTCACATGGTCCGATGGGAGGCATAGACCACTGGATTTGAAGAGATGTGGATTTTTTGGTGAAAGAAGCTTATAGAGTGGTGGACAAACCGGCAATTGTGGTATCTGACTCTCTCATATGTGATTGTGAGTTTATCTGGGAGCTAAAGTTGTTGTGCCATATTGGTATTTTTATGTGGTTGATGAAGCTTAGACGAATTTTGACTAGGGATCGATGCTCTCGAATCTTTGTAGATACTTCTCACGTATGCCCCTTATGTGTTAGAGCGAGATGATCACACATCTTTTCTTCCATTACGAGAAGATTGCCATGATTGCACGATATTGAGGATTTCTGGGATTCTCTTCATGCTGCTAGGAGCGGTCCCAAAGCTAAATTGTTCCTTTTTTTATCGATTATTTGGGCGATCTGGTTAACTAGAAATGGGATTATATTTAATTCTGACAATGTAATTATCCATGCCAAATTTCTCCTCAAGTCATGGCTGCTGTAAGTCCTTTTCTCCTTTTTAATATATTTGGGGCAGACACCATAGTGTGTTTCCCCCTCTTTGTTGTCCAAAAAAAATCTACATGCTTCGAAAGAAATGCAATCAAATATTGAGGCAGAAGTCTTGAAGCTCGTTAAATTGCTGAGAGAATGGATGCACAGAGTTTTCAGATTGATTACCCTTCTTTCAAAGTTTATCGTGAGTTGAGTGAGTTTTATCCCAAGGGGAGATCGAGGTGATATTATATAGGTGAAAAGCCAACTAATTTTTGGGCAGAATACTCTAGTTTAGAGTCCAGAAAATGACTATAATATACTTAAAATTTTTTAAATAATGAAGATTCACCCGTACACAATGTTATATATGGACAGGTACATCTTCAAGAAAAGACGGTATTACTTCTGGTGTATTGGTGCGACAATGTTCCTCCTTAATAATGGACAGAAGAACTTGAACTCACTGGTCAATAGCCTCAAAAAATCACTGGTATAACATGAGTGTATTGATTATTTTCAAATATCAGGATGCTGTAAAATAAAGGATTAAAGTGTATTTTTAATAGTTTAATGGTATAATTTTGGTATTGTTTAATGAAGAAAATGAGGAGATCAACAATTTTGGACTTGGAAATACGTTCCTCGGTCCAATATGCACTGGTAAAGGATGGTCCCAAAACTGATTGAGTTTGAATTGAGACCCAGGGGTATGTGTATGGTGCATGCATTTGTTTGAAGGCTTTTTACATCAGTTCTAAAGTATTAAATACAAGTTTTAACAAAATAAAAACTGGAATGAAAGGTCTTTGAACTTGATCTTCATAGGCTGCTCCATCAGTTTGATCTGAAAGAGTTTGTTTCTGTAATTCAGCATTCACCTCATTTCCATTTTTGCGTCTGCATTCATTTATTTGCATAATTGTTCCATAACTTTGCATTAGCGCAAAATTTGTTCGTGAAATGTTCTTGCACATAAACCACTTAATGCAATGTGCCTTAATGATATGGTGGTTGGCAGTATGCCTCCACCCAAAAGATACACATTTACAAACAATTAAACTTCTGTTATCATCAGAATATCAGTTTCAATGCTAATAACTAAGCAAATGCTATATCTGGCTTGCTTGTAAACATTTTCCAAGCTTTCTGGAAAAGGGAAAATCCTCAAGCATAATGTAAATGAATTGATTATTCTACCTGCATTGCAAAAGGGTGTGTGATCCTTCATCCTTGTACGGGTCAAGACTCAAGACTCATGTATATGATGTGTTTTGGCAGGGTCCTGTATGATGTAGGTTAGATGGCTGCTTGTCCTATTATGAATGCAATCTGCTGCTCACTTGAATATAACATGAAAAATGAAAACCTTAGGGAGCTCCTTAACATTTTCTCTCATGGATGTAGGTCCGTAGGGGATGAGTGATATAAGTTTCTCGTGAGTTCGTCTTGTATGCAGATTCGAAATCTTCATACCATATAACCTTTTTTTAACCTATGTACTTCAACATGCTTTTAATCTTGTTGTGTGGTTGCTATTGTACATTTAGCTTACGCCATGATTTGAAACTTCGAGCCCCCCGTCCCCCCCAGACTGTAATTATTAAGGGACCTGTATCTGGGACAATAATAAGTGCACCAATGCAAATTGATGATTGGGGAAGAATTATAATACTTTAAAAGGAAATGCAAATTAGCTATCTTAGTAGTTGAACGATTGACCTTGGCAGGCTATACGGGGAGTTAAGCTTGAAGAGTTGCAGAATGAAGTGAATACCTGCTTATTGACAGAGGTACACAATCAGGGATATTACATTTTGATTCTTTTTCTTGAAATGACATGGACCAATCAGATAAGGTTGGGTGGCTGTATTAGTCTTTTCAAAAGCAAACTTGCTGCTATCTCAGCAGTTGCGCAAATGGCTTATGACAGGCTATGTGGGGAGCAAAGCTTGAGGAGTTGCAAAATGAAGTGAATACCTGCTTATTGACAGAAGTATGCAATCAGTAAATAGTACCTTCTGATTCCAAATTTACAGAAACAAGATGTACCCGTCCGACAATATCGCTGTTCCATGCTCTTGATAGTGGCATGAACAGTGACATTTACTATTTGAACGTCCTCTTTTAATTTTTACCAATTTCTTTATCGAGGATGCTCATTTCTTTAGATAAAATATTCACGGTTTGTCTATTTGCAGGCTAATTTAAAGGAACAACTCAGGATTTTAGGCGAAGAATCGTCATTCAAGGAGGTATTTCTATTTCACGTAATGTATAATATGATGTATAACCTCTTCGGGGATATGAGGACACATATAAGGGTGAAAATCAAGCTAGTCGAATATGGGTTCGGAGGACTGGAGTATAGTCAGCTTGAAAGTAGACATACCTCCCTGAGCAATTGGTTCATCTCTTAACTTCAGCTAGCTACTTTTCTGTTCGATCACCCAGGTCAGAATGGACCTGCCACACTCATCCTTTGGCTTTCAAATTGGAAAAAAAACAATTATGCCTGCCTGCCGTTCGTGTTTACAGTGCCGTACATTTCAAGCCACGTGGGTCAACTCCCTCGTGAGTTGTTGGACTTAGATGGGGAAATCACATGCAATGCGATTTCGTTTGTTGACTCATTCCTGTTAAGCGGCTGTCCCACTGACTTGTCAATATTCGAGAACATGGTTTACTGAAAAGGCCCAAACAACTTTCCAAATTTGGAAATTATGCTTTTCAAATCCTACATGGGTTCAGTACCTAGAAAAAAGCATCCAACACTAACATGCTTGTCAACTTGAACCAGCTTATAACAGATTGCTTTTCACTTTGTTGAAGTCACGTTAGTGCTTATTATGTGTTGATCATATAATAGCAGCCACCCACACTTATGTTGAACTGATACCATGTCCAAGAGCGTCCATAAAACCCTAGAACTCATCCTAGTCCAATGTTCAAATCTTTTCCACTAGCGCCGTAGCCCACACATCCTTAGCAACAGGGCAACGGAGGAAAAGATGTTCAGCACTCTTCTCATTTGTCGAACAACGCTTACACATGCCATCACATCCATTGAAGAACAAATCTCTATCCTCAATCATAAGACGTGCACCGATATTTTCTGTTAAGATATTACTTATCTTTATTGTAGTTTTCTTTCTTTTTTTCTATTTCTTTGTTCTTCTTCTTGTAATCTGCCCAATAGGTTCCTCTCCTATATAAGAGAACCTTGGGACATCTCATAATGCGATTCACTATTATTCCATCATCATGGTATTAGAGCGACGGTCCTAGACCTGAGTTCCCGTATCCCACCCTACCCATAACCCTACCACCTTCCTCCCCTCGCCGCGCCTCCACCGGTGCTCCGGGCCGCCTCCACCCCTTCCCAGGCTGACTGCCAGGCCGCCGCCACCCCTTCCCAGGCAAGCCGCCAGGCAGCAACAACAACCCCAGGCCGCTGCCGAGGTTGCTCCAGCTGCCCAGGGTGTCGTCCACATGCTTCGGTTGCCGTGCAACATGCTCCTAATCGCCCATGCACCCTCTCGACCCTCCGTGGTCGCCATTGACCATTCGGTGTGAATCCACACACCTTTGGGGCTCGATCTGAAGTCCGATTCAGTTTGATTTTGATTAGAAAACGCGATTTCAGACCTATAAATCATGTTTTCCGGCTGTAGAGAGCAACAACTTTTGATGAGGATGGTTGTATGAATCTACATGTACATCCAATACTCCGTATGATCGTGTAGACTCGTTCATATCGGTTTACTCCCCCGTTGAGTTCCGTTCTTTGACGGTTTTTCCATCATGTCAGAAAACAAGGGTGATATCTTTTCCTCCGGTGCCTTTAAGGGTCCATCTCCCATCGCTAAGATGGATGTGATCAACTATGAGTTGTGGTCCATGTAGTTTCTCATCCTCATGTAGTGCAACAACATGAAGCACATCCTGACATATTCAGAGCCAACGGCTAAGATTGGGGCAAATGCTTCTTGGAAGCAAGATGACGTGTTTGGCTTTGTGGGACCCTCACCACGAAGATAGCCAATGTTATTTTGAATCAACCCACGGCTAAGGCATTGTGAGACACTTTGGCTTCCACCTATGCTCATGCAAAGAATGAAGCCAAGATTCTTCAGCTACATTCTTGACATCTACAAGGCCAAGCAGAATGGCCGTCCTCTGCACATGTACTATAGTTCTTTTCACAACATGTTTGAGAAACTTCATAGCTATATACCTATTATGACATTTCTGGAGCAGTAGAAGGCATTTAGGAACTCCACGGTGGTTGGAGTTTTTATGGCCGACCTTGATCACGCACTCAGCTTCTCACTAGAGCTATTATACCTCCCATGGAGGAGGCCTATAGCCATCTCAGTCGGATCATCATGCCTCCTACGACCACTCCTCCGCCCTCGTCAACTATGGCAGTGTCTCGTAGTCGAGGTGTGATGACACCGACTAGAGATGCACCCTTCGTGGCTGAGGTGGTGGACGTCCGCATGGCCCTTGCACCTTTTGTTGTTGACCGGGACATGCAGAAGATACATTTTTTTTGAAACCAAAAGAGGGGGAGACACTCAACGGTGTTCGCCCCAAAATTTATTTGAAAAGAAAGAAGGCAAAGAGAAGCATGTACAAAAAGATATACTACATGTCCCATTCTCTCACTAATCTATTGGAGTGGACCCAAAAATTTTCCTTGTAGAACCTTTGCCCTGAAAAGAGAAGCACATTCCTGGCCAGCCACAAGGCCCAGATAATAGCAAGGGGTCTCAACAACACACGTCGGGGCCGACTCCTGTTCATCACCAAGGAGCCGTAGAAGGAGTCCGAATCCGACGTACATGTCCAATCGAGGTCAGCCCCGCCCCATATCGGAGACGTCTTCGCACACTTGAAGAACAGATGGTCAAGAGTCTCAATCGCCTCATCACACAAGAAACATATATCCGAGATGGAGCCCAGAAGCCTAGTACGACGGTCCCTTGTCAACAGTCTTTGCCTTCTGAATAACCACAAGAAAAAGCCAACATGCTCAGGGAGGCCCAAACCCCACAGGAAAGTACAATCCCTAAGAAACTCGTCCGTGCACGAGGGGGGCGGCCTACAAATCGCTCCAAACGCCTTCTTAACAGAGAAAGGGCCCCTATGCCAAACTCAACGATCTCTGTTTGCAGACGGCCTCCCCACATCCCGCAAGGAATCCGGCAACCCCAGAAATTCCTCGAGACATTGGTTCGAGAAATTTGTAGAGAAAGTGGGAAACCAGTTACCATCTGACCAGCACGGGGCAACTGATGCCTCCTTGTCAGCAGCCAAAGTAAAAAGGTGCGGGAACCGCATATTCAGAGGCCCCGCATCCGTCCAATTATCAATCCAGAAGGCGAAAGAGTCCCTGTTGTCGAGCACCGGCCTGAAAAAGAGAATGGAGACGGGGAAGAACCTCCTGCATCCCCCTCCAGAAGGGCGTGGGTGACACCGCACGAACACCAGGCCGCGACGGGGCACCACGAACATCATAAATCTGATGCAGAAGAGCACATCAAAGATCATCACCATGGCCCCAAAGCCTGCTCACCCATTTCAAAAGTAGCGCCTCATTCATTTTCTCCAGCCTCCGGACACCAAGGCTCCCCGACTTTTAGGGAGCATGACCACAACCCACTCAACTAGATACATCCCACCCGACTCATGTTCGGGCTTGCCCCATAAGAACTTTCGCATTAACTTCTCAAGACGACCGCGGATCCCCTTCGGCATGAGGCGAGCGGTCATAAAAAACACAGGGATTGAAGACAGAACCTCCTTCAGAAGAACCAGATGCCCTCCCTTGGAAAGGATGGCCGTTTTCCAGCCCGCAAGCCTAGACTCAAGCTTCTCAACAACCTGTAACCAGTCCACCAACTTTGTTCTCCCCACCGTCAAAGGTACCCCAAGGTAACTAATTGGGAGAGAGCTGCAATCCGAACCCTAGACTTGACCACAACCATGGGCCGTGACATCCGACAACCCGAAAGGGACCACCTTGGACTTGCCAACGTTGTTGAAGAGCCTAGAAAGTTCACTGAATAGATCAAGGGCCAAAGACATACTAGAGACTGCCTCAATGCCCCCCTCAATGAAGAAAACTTTGTCGTCGGCATACTGAAGGAGCGGGATCATCAAACCATCACACGAGTAACCCGCCGAAAAACCTCCATCTGTGGCCTGGATCACAATACACGCCAGGACGTCATAATCAATGACGAAGAGCAGAGGTGCCAGAGGGCATCCCTATCTCACATCCCGTCGCGGTTGAAAAAAGCCACCCTCCGGGCGGCCGTTCACCAGAACAGACAAGGAGGACGTTGTAACACAGCGTTTCATCCAAGAAATCCGCAAATCCAGGAATCCATGGCTCCGCAGAACCGACCGGAGAAACTTCCAATCCAAAGTATCATAGGCTTTCACAAAGTCCACCTTCCACATTACACCTGCCTTCCCGCACCGCTTCCAGTCCGCTATAATTTCCGACGCAAGAACCAAATAATCAGAGATGTACCTGCTCGGGACAAAAGCCGATTGAAACGGAGATATAATACACTTGAGGGTATGGCTTAGTCTTAAAGCGAAAACCTTCGCCACTATCAAGTAAATGGCGTTGGATAAAGTGATGGGCCAGAAATCCTCAATACGCTCCGCCGTTAAACTCTTCGGGAGGAGAAAGATGAGGGACCTATTTATTCTCTCGAAACCAGCATTTCCTTCACAAAACTCTGAAATGATCTCCAGAACCTCCGCACTAACCAGGTCCCAAAAGTCTCTGTAGAAAGCAACCGGGAAACCATCGGGGCTCGGAGCCCCATCTGCATTAAGGCTCCAAACCACATTCTTCAGCTCCTCCAACGAGACAACCTAAGTCAAACCATCAACCAGAGAATGCGACAGGGAAGGAGCCCCAAGCCCTGTTCACCTCCAAAGCCTTGTCAGCTTCGCTGACAAGAAGTCACAGAAATGATCTGCAATCACTTTACCCATTTCTCTGTCACCTTCCACGCGAACGCCATCCACCACAATCGATCTCAGAGCGTTTGACCTACGCCTTTCGCTTGCTACACGGTGGAAAAAAGCCGTGTTTGCGTCACCCTCTTTGAGCCACGTATTTCTGGACCTTTGTCTCCAGTCAGTAATGCGCTTCCGATCTTCATCAGCGACCCTCTTTTGAGCCAGCAAACGAACGGCCAGCTCATCCGCCGTCATCTCTCGAAGATCCTCCAGCACGCCAAGTCTAGATACCTCCGCCTCCGCCTCCAACCTAGCCGCACACTGTACAGCTCTAGACTCCTTGAAAGTACATAAATGCGTGTACAAAGACGCCAGTTTCTGCACAAACCTAGACGCAATAGACCCAGATACGTCCACGTTGGACCAGTGCGCCACCACCATGTCCCGAAAGTTCTCCTCCTGCAACCAACTCTTCTCATATCTGAAAAAACCCCTCTGCATCACTGAATCTCCCGAATCCCAAAGAATCGGAGAGTGATCCGACAAAGTCCTCGGGTGAGTACACAGAAGACAAGGCGAACAGATCAATCAGCTCCGCAGAAGCCAAAAACCGGTCAATTCGAGAATGAGAGTTGGAACTCCTCCAAGTGTAACTCGAGCCACTCGCATCCAGCACCTCCAGGTCCATGGAATCAATTGCATCGACAAACTCCTCCGAACCCGGGTCCTGCCCCCCCCCAGAATTGGGCCTATCCGCGGTCCGAAGAGTAACGTTGAAATCACCCCTAATAAGCCAAGGGATTCCCTCAAAAGCCGACTTCGCCTCTAGCAAGTCTGTCCACAACTCCCGCGGCCGAGCATGATCACACGGACCGTAGGCACATGAGAATGCCCGAAGCGAAGAAGATTGGACGCAAACCATGGGAACAGAGAGGACATGCCTCCCCCTCAGCTCTGCACGGAAGCTGAAAGCAGAAGACCTCCACGCCACAAGTAAACCACCAGATGCACCAACAACATCGAGCGCCCTGAACTCATCAATGCCACCAGCGTCAAAAGATCTCCAAACAATATCAGAAACTGATTGGAGCTTTGTCTCCTGCAGCATGATAACATCACAGCCCCACTCGCGGAAACACGAACCAAGGATTTTCCTCTTGTTCGTCTCCCCCACCCCCCTAGCATTCCAGGAGAGAACCTTCATTTAGAACACAGATAGGGACCCTGAATGTGGACCACACCGGAGACCTCTGCAATCCTAGCTTTCTGGTCCGAGCACGCAGGGGCTCCACATAGCGAGGCCGAGACCTCTGCCTCCTCCTGTATCTCTTTCTAGACTTTTTGTCGACATTACCATCTTCAAGACGCAAGCCACAACCAGCATAACACCCCTCCAGCGATATGTTAGAAGGGAGCGCGTCAAAAGACCGGCCACCCGAGCCCTCAGCAACATCCTGCCGCCCAAAAAAGAAAGATGAGGTGGAAGAGCGTGAGAGACCCTCACCAGAAGCCAGAGGGGCGCTGAAGCAGTACGACGACTCCGGCTGGGGATCGACGAAACCCCCCAAGGTCCCCCAAGATTTGACGCCAGAGCACGAGTAGACAAAAACCGGGTCGAAAGCACCAAAGGACCCAAGAAGCCCACACGACCCGAGAGCAACGAAGTAGCCGGGTTTGGATCCCCCATGATAGGAAACAGGGGGGGGGTCCGAGAGCCCGACAACGAGCACCGGATTAGGAGTCAAAGAGACAGGTGCGGAAGGCACAGAGGGCACCCGGCCATCCACATTAGCAGGCAATGGGAACGAGGGGGCGAAAAGATGCAGAATCCGAGAAGTGTCCTCCAAAAGTTGCAATGTAGCACCCTCGGGACCTGAGCTCGACAAGGTAGTCACAGGAAGCCCAACTGCCAAACAAGAAGGCGGAGCGACATCGGACGTCACCGGAGACCCTGGTGACGGCGGGGGACCAAGGAGCTGCAACTCCACCCTTAAACATAACCGGCCAACATCCAAAGCAGCGAAGAAGACGGATTCCTTAAGGAGACCCACGTCAGAACTGTTGCAATCCATTAGCAAGAGCGTGATTTCCGGGTCCGACCCCGGGCACAACCCATCCTCTAGCACCGCAATCACCGAGCCCCACCGTCTGTGGGCCTGCCCCAAGCAAGAAACCGAACGGGAAAGGAAGGGTACGCCGCGCACCCGCACTACGCATCTCACAGAGTCAGACACTGCACCATCCGCAAAGCGTAGAGCTCTCCATACGACAACATCCACTCCGCCAGACGAGAGCAGGTGGTCTTTCTGCGAAGAAGAGAGGCCACGGACACAGCACCAACGATCTCCCAGAAGAACTACGTCGCTTGAGAACTGAGAATCAAAGAGGTCGTTGAGATGAGCCCTCAGATTCTCCAGGGAGATGGACTCTCCCAACCATGGAAGGACATATCGATATCGGTAGATATATCGCCGATATATCGGCGATATATCGACGCCATATCGCCGATACCGGGATTCGGCTAGCCTTTTTTGCATGTCGATACCCGATATCGGACATATCGGCGATATATCGGTGACTTGTCGATACCGATATATCGCCGATATATCGGGATACGACCTTCCATGCTCCCAACATGGAGCCGACCACAGCATGGGTGCTAGCATCATGCATGGTGCCCGCGACCACCGACACATAACTGCGGTGCCCCCGCGCACCACCATCAGGTGAGAAAGCCTTAACAGCCACAGACCGTCGTGTCGGTCCGCGAGCAAAAACAATATTACATGAAGCACAACGGTGACCCAAGCCCCCGCATGAAAAGCACCTCGGAGGGAAAGAGCAGGAGGACGCCATGTGTCTACGACAACCACAATGGAAGCACTTCTTCCCCGGTTTCTTGTGGGAAACATGCACCCACTTCCCGCCAAACCATCCACCGACACATCGCCACCCGCTGGGTCCGGGATGACCCTCTCCCCGCTGCACGTGACCCAACGCCACACCATTCAAAAAGAGTCCAATGAGAAAGAGTCCAATGCAGAAGATATCAGAAGCATGCTTATCCCATTACTAGCCGCGCTGCAGAACAGACTGAGCCGTCAGATACAGTTGCTTCCTAGGCCGATCATCACCTGGATGATATTGTATCTCGTATCCAAGAAATGATGACTCCTGTTGCAGGAACCACCCCTACAGTTACTGCAACCGCAACCAAAACCTCTTCGAGCTCCTCTAGTATCGCTTCTGCTTTCATTGGTAGTAATGGTGCAGACATGATGACGTGGATTATAGATTATGGTGCTTCCCATCATCTTTGTGGAGACAGAGCAAAACTGAGGTCCTACAAGACCATATCACCTGGTTTATGGGTTGTTATTGCCAATGACGACCACTTACCCATAGGACAGGGGAAGGTGCATTTGACGTCGTCCATACGTCTTCAGAATGTTCTATATTCTCCTGACTTTCAGATGAATTTACTTTCCCATTAGTCAGATTACTAAGGATCTGCATTGCTGTGCCATCTTTGACCCTTCGTCTCTTGTATTTCAGGACATACCCACGAGCAGAGTGATTGGATGTGGCCGTGAGCAACGGGAACTCTACAGATTGGTCCAACCTCTTCATGGTTGGCGGCGCGAGTTCATTCACATTACCGCAGCAGCAGGCGGTGTAATCTCCAGCAACCCTCACGAACGGCAGCACTGCCCTTCTCTCCAGGGGCTCCCTCTTCCCGATTTCCAGTGCGGGCGGCACCAGTGGCGAGCCCCAACAGATCTCCAGACGAAGAACCCTCTCTAGGCAGCAGATCTCCATCGAAAGGTGGCATACCCAAATCTCCATTGCCGACCCAGCAATGCATCCGATCACGGGCTCCGGAGAGGAGCTTCTCCAAGCGATGCGCACATGCGGCGGAACTTCCAGGCGCACACAGGCGCTAATGTGGCACAGGTTTCCTCCTGCCGCAAACTCCATCCGGCGGGCCCGTGTCCTCGTGCCGCTTCTCCAGGCGCTTTTGTAGGCGGCGCCTCCCATTGGCGATGCCTCCCCATGCAGGTTCACGATCTGCGCGAGTACTCCAGATCGTGCTTCCTGGGAACCTCAAAGGGGGATGCCCATCGCACGTCTTCAAGCCCTAGCGGGGGCGGCGCCTTCATCATAGCGAAAGGGTTCCCAAGGGAACCCTAAATAATGGGTCTGTCAATATTTAAAAAAAAGGAAAAAAACCAAGTAGAAGGCCCTATTTGGCCATGTAAAAAGAGAGGGGGGAGGTTGCAAGTTTTCGAAAAAAATGAGAGATTTTCCAAAAAACGAGAAGAGAAGGAAACAACTAAAAAAAGGAAAAATATATCCGTGAAAAAAATTAGTTGTTATCCATGTCTTCACGGGAAAAAAAGATTATTTTTCAAAAAAGGCGCGTACAAGAAAAAACCGTACGCAATATATTTGAAGAAAAAAGGACAAGCTGAAAAAATGTCAACGGCTTAAAAAGAATTCGAAAAAAATGATAATGATGATTTGAAAAGCCGGAAGAAAAACGATGAATGGCTTATGTTAAAAAATCATGGTGTCTATTTAAATAAATAAATAAATATTGACAAAAAGCCACAAGTTCTTGTTTTCTCCCCATTCTTCGTATCTTCTCCCAACTTTGTCGATGTCATTTTCCGACAAGCATGGGAGAAAGGGGGAGTATTATGTAGAGTCACAGATCCTATTGTAGATTCAGATGTCAGATTCCAGAGGCCAGCCATTTTTCAGACTCTACAGATTCAGTTATTCAGACTCGACACATATGTTTCCGAGTATCCATTTTCAGATACGTACATGTTTGCGATCTTTTCAGATGAGCACATGTTTGCCTTCTTTTGTAGTAGTCCCCATCTTTTTATGTTGTTTCGGTCAGAGTTTTCATGTGAGCCATATGGACTCCAGAGTAGAGGACCATTCCCTATGCCATGTAGGCAAGAGTTTTCATGTGGTATCATAGGTACTCAAGAGTAGTGTACCATTCTCTGTGCAAGATGGGAGAGACCCAGTTCTCCGACGAGAAGACTTCTTTTAGACTCCATTCTCCAGTGATCGTGGACTCCGACGAGGATTGCACTTCCACGACCTTTTTCAGTCTCGGCGCTATTCAGAGATGGAGCAGTTATCCACATGTTGTGGTGGGCCCGAGTACTCCGACGAGGAGACTCATTTCCAGTTGCAGTGACTCTGACAGACGTAGTTCAGAGCACATGCTCTCCGACGAGGAGATCCAACAGACTCACAGTCCAGCCCGTTCGCCCTCCTCACCTGCACGACATGAGAAGCAACGTCCTCGACCACAGTAGTTGTGCGCGTTGAGTTGATATTGTCCATAGTGTCCTGTAGCGTTGAGTTGAGTTTCTTTCTGTTTGTCCAAGCTGAGCATTGCATGCTCCAATTTGAGGGGAGTGTTGGAGTATTCATTGTATGCGTCATATATGAGGGAGATGGGTAAATGGATCATGGAGAGATTCATTTATCCCATCCAGAGTTTAGTACCTGATAACCCGAAAATTCCCGAAGACCCGGGTGAAGGTAATGAAACAAGGGTCGTTGCGACCCGGATCTCAGAGGATGAGTATATCAAGAAAAATATCGAACCGCGAAATAAATCAGAGATCAAAACACGAAGTGCGGTCCTAGCTATGAGATTAACCTGGTATAGCACCCAGGGTCGAACACAAGGAGCACGGGTTGGCCAAAGGCCTACGAAGTAGTCAACAAATCAGAGGAAAAGGGAAAACATTTTTAGTGGTTTTTAATTGTTTTTTAAATTTTTTTGGGATTTTTAATATGTGAAGAAAGTGAGAAAGACTAAAAACAATCACACTTGAGCAATTTATTTAAAGCATCAAAAATCAAGCAAAAATTCAAGAAAAATTGTTTTTACGTTTTTTGGGTTTTTAAGTGTTTTTGGTGAATTTTTGGGATTTTTATAAGGTGTATTTTATTTTCTAAAAATCAAACAGTGCTAAAAAGACAAGATACTATCCAGCCAGACCCAAAATCCAAAAATAAAATATTTAAGGATCTCAAGAGGGCCTGGAGGTAATTTTCCTGTATACTAGAGAAAACGAGGAAAATTCGAGCACCAAAATTATTGTTTTTGGATTTTTAAATTATTTATTATGATTTTTATGAGTTTTGAGGTGTTTTTAAATTTTTAGGGTTTTTACTCAATGAAAAATAGCCAAAATTGGCTGGAAAATCAAACAACACACAAGAAACAGTACCTAATTTTTATAGAATTTTTAGGGGGGTTTTAATATTTTTTTGTGATTTTTCAAGTGAAACAGTGCCAAAAGTAAATGTTTTTGAATTTTTAAAAATAACAAATGCACTCAAAAATGTCCCCCAAAATTCTCAAAAATCCTACAACATGGCAGGAGCCATGTGTCAAATTTTCATTTGGAGGTGATTTGATATTTTATTCAAAAATAACAAGGGGGCACTGTGCACAGGGACCAAAGTGCAAATACCCAAAGTTCTGGGGGTCCTGGTGCAAAATACCCAAGAAATCACGCGCGAGGCGCGTGTCTGGGGCACTCAGGGACCTATATGTAAGAAAAACAAGTCCGAGGACCTTTTGGTAACTCGTACCAAAAAGTCCAGGGGCTATGTTGCAAATAACCCGCTCAAAAGGCGCACATGCGCAAATACAACACTCACAGGGGCATATATGCAAATACCAGAAAGTTTCTATTCATTAAAGAACATCCAGAACCACAGGGCTAAAGGCGCAAATACACCAAATATACACGTGACGATGCACGTGGCTCACACAAACAGGGGCATAAATGCAAATATAAACAAGCGCGAGGTCCAATGTGCAATTTACCCTACGTAAATAAAATTCCTAAAATATTTACAGGACTGACACGTAAAACAGAAACTAAGAGGGGGCCTAAGGTAATTTACCCCTTTATTACGTCGACGGCTGGATGGTGGACGCGTGGCGGATCTGACGGCTCTGGTCTCAGGCGCCTCTCTTCTCTTCCGCACGTGGGCCGATCGACGGCGCAGAGGAGGACACGTGGACGATCGAACGGTGCTCAGGTGCTGGTGCCTCTTTCCTCTGTGCTAACGGTCCAGATCAACCCTCGAGCGGATCGGATGATAACTGCTCCTTCGTGGATGAACGGTCACGATGCGAACTGGAAGGCGGGACTGATCGGACGGTGCTCGAGGACCTTCGAAGAACAGGTGGCCGGCGAGGTTCGCCGGCCTCGTGTGCGTGCTAGGGTCCTCCTCAGCTGCCTCCAAGGATCGGAGAAGATCGGCGATGACGTCCCGCAGCTGGTGGTGGCCTCCGATGGCCCAGCCGAGCCCTGGAGGGGCTCCGGCGAGGCCGGCGGCGAGAAGCTCCTGGCCTGGAAGTGAGGGGGCCTCAGATGGCCTCCTCTTGACCTGCAAAGTATACCAGAAGCTTCGCGGGTCGAGGGCAAAGTGCCTCGACCCGAAGAAGCGGCGTGAGGGTGAACTGTGGGTCGGGACGAGCGAGCTCCGGCGAGCGGAGGACGGTGGAGCTCGAACCCCAGCTCCTGTGCGAGCTGGGTTGAGTGAAGGGGCGGAGAAGGTGCGTCGAGGGATGGCGGAGGTGACTGAGTGTTCCGATGATCGAGAAGATGTACGATATAGCCGGAATCAAAAGAATACGTCGGAGCTTCGATTTGGGCGAAACTACAAATTAAGCTAAATAGGCGAGCTAGAGTGCTACCTGGGTGGAGTGGAAGACTGTGCTGGAGCTTAGCTAGCTCCTGGTCGTCGCCTCGAAGGTTGTCACTGCCTGAGGCTCGAGCTCCTGCTAAGTGGCGGAGCACGGCGGCGCGAAGTCGCCGGATCGATGGTCCGGGCACCCCCTCCTCACTGCGACAAAGGCAATCGCAAGCTGTCACCTCGGAGATTGCAATGGAGGTCACGGGAATGAGAGTGGCGAGCCAAAGATCGCGAAAATGAGCGGCGGAGCTCGGCTATATACGTGAGTGCCGACCCGACTAGGGCTGGTCGGGTAGGGCTGCGAGGAGCGCGGATCCCAATGCGAATACCCCGGCGGTCATGTCGGATGTACAAGGAATCAATAGGACCCGGGGTTTGCGGAGAAGGCGCGCGGATCAAGCGCGGAAAAAGAGGCGAAACCGGGTCGGGCGCGAGATCCGCAGGAGAAGGCGGTCCGCGGAGGGAGTTGACCGGAGGTCAACATCCGTGGACCAACCAGAAGCTGCCACGTGGAGAGGATTTGGAGCTCAAAATTAAGGCAGAAAATGGCCGATGTTGCAAAAATCCAAAACATGAAATATTTTTCTTTTAATTTTTTCTATTTTTTGGTGATTTTTAATTAATTTTTGGAAATAAAAATGAGGTATTTACATTATATAGGTATATATACAATAAGGAGGCTTTTGATTTTTGATTTTTAATTATTATTTTTATACAATTTTTATTCCCATTTTATATTTTATTTATTTATAGAATAAAATGAGGAATAAAAGGATATTTTTATTTTATTTTTATTATTTATACACATAGGTGAAATAAATAGATATATACAACTATGTACATGGCATATGTACAATATGTTTTTGTAATTTTAATTTTTGTTATTTTTATTTGATTTTTGTTGTGTTTCTTTTTATTTATTCTATTTACAAAATATACCATAGAATGTTCACAAAAAGTTTTGAACATAAATACATTTATTTATAGGGTTAAATAAATAAGGGATGATGGTTTATGCACATGGTGGAGGGATATTTTTGCATTTTTGATTTTTAAATTTTTATTTTGTTTTTAATAGTTTCTAAATATATACAGAATATGTACAAGCATATTTTTGGTTGAGGAAAATATAATTTTATTTATTTACATAAATATCTACACATGAGCTCCTATCTCTCTCTACTGTGGCTTTTATGCGGTCAGGCCCATGCTGAGCCCTCCCTTGGGTTAGGTTGCTCAATATTTATTCTAAATATTTCCCTCTTTTTCTTTTTGATCTTTATTCTTTTATTTTTGCACAAAAACATACTAATTATAAGTTTTTACACAATGCATGCTTTTGGTAATTATTTGTATTTACATATATCTACATGTATTTGCCAAGGTTTTTGTAGCTAAAATATAAGAATAAAGAGTGATGAATGGGTCTTCATCACCCCCCTATACTTAACTTTGCTAGTCCCTTAGCAAACACTTATTTGAAAAAGAAGTGAAAAAGAAAGAAAAAGAAAAAGAAAAAGAGGATGTACATGGATCAAAGTTGAATTATTAAACTTTCCTTCATTAAATTGAAATATGGAGCTCGATCAGATCTTTGGATTATTAATGTGTCGGAACCTTATTTGGACTTAAGCTTAAAACCCAACAGCCTCTAAGTTCTACCAATCTATGGACAAGACTCCTTAATAAACCAGATCAGAACAAGTCTACATACACAAACTCTAATGACCATGAGTCTTTCCATGCAGTGTAAGTGATATGTGGCTCCCCACCTCAGAAGTAACAAAGAAACAGCCTCCCTCAACTTGGTAACTCTAATGCCTCGGTCTAGCAACTCTTTCCTCGAGAAGCGGGGTATTCCCTTCTAAGTTCAAGTGCAACCGGCTCAAGAAGAGGGGGTAGAAGTATAGAGTTTTGGAAGCCTAGCCAGTGTAGCTAAGTCTCCCGCTGCAAGCTTCATGAGATGTAACATGGATACCATAAGCTTTGCTTTATTTGACTATGTACACTCCGGTGGGGTTATTAAATTTTCAATCCGACCCACCACTTTTTTGGAGTTCTTTTGCATTTTTGCATTTTTTTTTCAAAGACTTCTGTACAGCATATCTACATGGTGCAGCATATATACAAGAAATTTCCTCTTGAGCCAGTAGACTATCCCTCTTTTGAAGCTTTATTGCAACCCACAGCTTCTGTCTTTAGCCTTCATCACCACTAGACCAAGTTGAGGTGCACTTCCTTCACTAGAAGAAGAAGAGAGGTTCCGCCTAGAAGTACTACCCTCATATGCTACCCCAAGCCAAAGGAAACTGCCTCCTCACCACCTCATCCATGGAGAGCCATGTGTAAAGTGCAGGTGCAAGTCAAGCCATTGTCTCTAAGAGTCATGCGTGTATTGTTAAGTGTTCTACTTAAGCTCATCAAGATGACATATGCTCATAGCCTAGTGGACTCAAAGAATTAAGTCCTTATGGACCTGAAAAGCCTTAAACCTAAATCCTATAAGGTTCCTCTTAAAGTTAGGTGGATTAAGATCTTATTCAAGCTCCATTTCTCAATTTAATTCCAGGCTTAGTTTAAATGTCAACTCTTATCCAGGAAAAATTATATACATATATGTACACAAGATGCTATTTACAAATATTTTACAATCATGCAAAATTTTTGGAAAATGTTTTGAAATCATGGATGATGATGATGCATGAAGTGCAAGTTTTGCAAAAAGATATTTACAAATATTTACAAGCATTTACAAAAGATTTTTGCAAACTTTTGATTTTTCAAAACATTTTGGAAAAATTTTGTACTATATACATAATTTTGCTACAAAAATATTTACACAAGCTTTACACAAAAGATTTTTGAAATCATTTTTACAAAAATACTTTATACACTAGCTATGTATGTGCAAGGATAAAAGAGGTTTATGTACATGAAAATTTTTAAATTTTTGTGATTTTTAGCCATTTTATTTATTAACACACTCACACAAAGTACGAGTTATGGCTAAAGTATATATGAAATATATACACACACCCCCTATACTTAGCTCGAACGATGTCCTCAGAGTGATCAAGAGCGATGAAGAAGACATAACTCGTGCTTAGTAAAAGGGAAGTGAAAAGGAATGGCTAAGTACAGGAACGAATGAATGAATAGAATGAGAGGAACTCGGTGGTTTCCCCCTATACTTAGGATTAACTAATACTAAGTATAACAAGCTGTACATGAAGGGAAATCCGAGTGAAGAAGATACAGAGTCTGCTCCCCCTATACTTAGGGTAAAATATCCCTAAGTATAGGCAGCAAAACAGGAGCAAACCGAATGAAAAGAATACTCGCAAGTCCGACATCCCCCCTATACTTAGGGTAAAGTACACCCTAAGTATAGCATAATCATAAGATGAGAAAAGGGATGTGGGACTAAAGAATAGAATGATATGGACAACTGGATCTATACATGCGGAGGAACAGTGAAAATCAGGCGTGAGATGCAAAAGATGTGAGTCAAGAGACCACATCTCACGCAAAATGAATAGGGGCAACAATAACGTCCCGCGGCTCATGATCTAGAAATGGCTTGAGCCGCTGGCCGTTCACTCGAAAGGTGCTCTCAGAAGACAACTCGGATATATCAATACTACCATTGTCGTGCACCTTTCTGACGAGAAAAGGTCCCTTCCATTTGCTCTGTAGCTTCCCTGGAAATAATCGTAGCCTCACATCAAACAGCCATACTCTCTGTCCAATCTCAAAATACTTGTGGCTGATATGTGAATCATGCCACTCCTTGACTTTCTCCTTATAATGTAGGCTGCTTGAGAAAGCTGCATCTCTAAGCTCCTCCAGGGCAGCTAACTCTGCCCTTCTCTGGTCTCCCATACCATCTGGATCCATAAGAATATCTGTGACTGCCCAAAGTGACTTGTGCCTCAGCTCAACAGGTAAATGGCACGGCTTGCCATATACGAGGCGAAAGGGAGATGTACCAAATGGAGTCTTGAAAGACGTCCTATATGCCCACAAGACCGAGTCCAAAAGCTGTGACCAATCCTTTCGGTCAGGGCGGACGACTTTCTGCAGAATAGTCTTGATCTCCCTATTCGACACCTCAGCTAGACCATTCGTCTGTGGATGGTAAGGTGTGGCAACACGATGGTCTATACTGAACTCGCTAGCAAGGGCCTTCACCTGGTCGTTGATGAAATGAGACCCCCATCAGAAATAAGAACTCGTGGAACCCCGAACCGCGTGATGATATGTTTCCTCAAAAATCTGCAAACTGTCCTCGCATCAGCGGCTCGGGCGGGGATAGCCTCAACCCAACGACTAACATAATCAACGGCCAACAGAATGTACTCAAATCCCTGACTCTTAGGGAATGGACCCATGAAATCGATGCCCCATGCGTCAAAGACCTCACAGAAGTGAATGGGCTGCATCGGCATCATATCACGCTATCCACAAGTGCCCATCCTCTGACAGTCAGTACACCTCTTCACGAACTCATCAGAGTCCTTGAAGAGGGTAGGCCACCACAAGCCGGATTGGAGCACTTTCTGTGCCGTTCTCCTCCCAGAATGATGTCCCCCTGCCTCAAGCTTGTGGCAGTAAGTGAGGACGCTATGGTGTTCCTCCTGAGGAATACACCGACGCCAGACGCTATCCCCTCCTTCGTGGTAAAGGATGGGATCCTCCCAGTGGTAGGACTTGGCCCTCGCAAGAAAGGTCTCAAGCCTCTGTCTGGGCCAATCTTGTGGGACTTTCCCTGCAACGAGAAAGTTCACAATATCGGCATACCACGGGAGTGAGGCGATAGCAAGGATCGCCTCATCTGGGAAGGTATCTCGAATAGGATCAATCTGCTCAGAATCCTCAGGCTGCTCTAATCGGGAAAGATGATCCGCCACCACATTCTTGACTCCAGGCTTATCCTTGATCTCAATGTCGAACTCCTGGAGTAGAAGGATCCATCTCGTCAGTCTGGCCTTGGCATCCTTCTTTGCCATGAGGTACCTGATGGCGGTGTGATCTGTAAACAAAGTCACTCTAGATCCAATGATATACGATCTGAACTTATCTAGGGCAAACACCACTGCTAGCATCTCCTTCTCTGTGACCGTATAATTCCGCTGGGCGGAATCCAATGTGCGGCTAGCATAGTGTATGGCAAATGGCACTCCATCCCTCCTCTGTCCCAGCACTGCCCCCACGGTAAAATCGGAGGCATCCGTCATGATCTCGAATGGGAGAGACCAATCAGGTGGCTGGAGAACAGGAGCCTCAATAACATGCTGCTGGAGAGTCGCAAAGGACGAGAGACACTTGTCATCGACAAGGAACTCGGTGTCTTTCGTCAAGAGGTCAGTCAACGGTCGGGCAATCTTGCTGAAATCCTGAATAAATCTCCTATAAAATCCAACGTGCCACAGGAATGACCGTAGCTGCCTCAAGTTGGACGGTGGTGTGAGTTTTCTAATGACATCAACCTTGGCCGGATCAACCTCCATGCCCCTGTTGGAGATGATGTGGCCAAGCACCGTCCCTTGAGTCACCATGAAGTGACTCTTCTCCCATGACAGAACCAAATGAAACTCGATACATCGCTGGAGTACCCGGTCTAGGCAGTCAAGACAAGAATCGAATCCGTCGCCGTAGACCGAGAAATCGTCCATGAAGACCTCCAAACACTCCCCTACCATATCCGAAAAGATCGACAGCATGCACCTCTGAAAAGTCGCAGGGGCATTGCATAGCCCAAATGGCATGCGTCGAAAAGCATATGTGCTGAAGGGACAGGTAAAGGTGGTCTTCTCCTGATCCTCAGGAGCGGTGGCCACTTGGTTGTAGCCTGAGTACCCATCCAGGAAACAATAATGGCTCTTCCCTGCCAGTCTCTCAATGATCTGGTCAATAAAAGGCAGGGGGAAATGGTCCTTCTTGGTGGCTTGGTTGAGTCTCCTGTAGTCAACGCAAACCCTCCAAGAGGTGGGTACTCGTGTAGCGATCTCCTCTCCCGACTCACTGATCACAGTCGTGATGCCCGTCTTCTTGGGCACCACATGCAAGGGGCTGACCCACTTGGAGTCGGAAATGGGATAAATAAAATCTGCGCTCCACCATTTTGATATTTCTTTCATCACGACCTCTCTCAGGTTGGGGTTCAGTCGCCGCTGGAACTTACGCGACGGCTTCGCCCCCTCCTCCAGATAGATATGGTGGGAGCACACTGCTGGACTAATCCCATGGAGATCCGCTACGCTCCATCCGATCGCCTTGCGGTTCTTTTCAAGAACCCCCATCAGACGGGATTCCTGCTCTCCAGTCAACTCGGCGGAGATGATGACTGGGTACATCTCTGGCTCGCCCGCAAGGAATCGATACTTCAGCGAAGTAGGGAGCGGCTTCAGCTCTGGAATGCTAGGTGCCGGCAAATCTGGCTGCGGAAGAAACTGAGTGAAAGCGGCAAGGTCGGCCAAATCTGCCTGGGAAAGTGAAAGCGTACTCTCGCAAACTGGATCGGGAGAAGGCGGCTCAACTGCACTGTCTCTGCTCGGCTCTGCATCTACCTCCTCCTCAGCTATAGGCTCAGGTGAACTCAGGTCTGGCATCTGATCGTAACAATCGGCCCAATCAGACTCTGAATCCGAGGGATCTGCATCAATCGCGGTGGCATCAGTACCACCGGAAAACAAGGTGGCCTCAGCACCACCATCACTGAACATCGTGTAGCGATCAAGGACCGGCTCTGCTGCCTCTGTGGTATCCTGAACCAGGTCTGTGCTCTCCAGACTCTCTTCTGCTATCGTCTCTGCATCAACTGTATCTGAAAGTGAGAGGGTAGTCTGTGTCTCAAGATCTGCCCAAGCTGCCTCATCATCTGTGATCACAAAATCACAGTCCTGGTGGATGTCTGGCTCTGCGTCTGTCAGCTGCTCTGAATCGGTACTCGCATCGGAGCGGGCTCTGAGTCTGGCTCTGTAGTCCTCGACCGTCTCTATTTGTATACTCTCGCCCTCGACGCGAAAGTACACCTTCCCATTATCATGATCAGTCACCGCCTTGGCTGTGGCCAAGAACGGACGACCAAGGATGATGGGGGTATCGGTCACTGACTCAGGGATCTCCATGTCCAACACTACGAAGTCCACGGGGAATTTCAGGCCCTGAATCGTGACGATAACGTCTCGTAATAACCCCTTCGGCCTCTTGACAGATCGATCAGCGAACTGAAGGACAGTCCTGCTCTGTCGAAGAGTGCCCAACTCGAAGCGGTCGAGAAGGGCTGCCGGAAGAAGGTTGATCGACGATCCGCTATCTAAAAGAGTACGGTCGAACCTCTGCTCACTAATCTGGCATCTGACATACGGGGCCCCTGAATCTGGCCTCTTGGCTGGCAGTCGGTTCTGGATCGCAAAACACGTGGCTTTCGTCAGCACATGTATCTCCGAAGTGTGGTTCCTCCTCCTCCTCCTGACTGTAGTCCTATCTCTCAAAGAACGCTGGAGAAGGGGGATGTGCTGCAAAGCCTCCTGGAGGGTCAGCTGGATGTGGAATCGATCAATCATGCTCTGGCTGAACTCCTCAAGCTCTCTCTTTTTTGGATTTTCTTTTTTCTTCCCCTTCCCCATCTGAAGGGCTCTAGGGAAGGGGATCACTGGGTCCTTCTCAGATGAAGGACTAGGAAAAGGTCTAGACGGTTCAAGGACCGGATCCACACAAACATCATGCACCACAGTGGGACCAAAAGAAAGTAAACCTTTTCCTTTATTCATAGCAGAGTTCCGAGATACATGAGTGCGAGGAAAAACAACATCTCTCTCTGTACACACACCGGTGGCCTCAGTACCACCACGGGCTGGCTGCTCTGCTGCTGCTGCAGGTAGACGTCGTGCGGCATCAGTACCGCTGGCTGGCTCGGCTGAATGGGTGGCATCAGTACCACCTCCTCGAACTAATGAAGCGGCGGCCTCAGTACCGCCGGTGGGATCAGCATCCTGGGTGGCCTCAGTGCCACCATCATCATCTGGAGCGGCATCAGTACCGCTCTCCTCCTCCTCATGTGGCGCCTCTGGAGTGTCCTCGTGGTGAAGCTCAGATGAGGCGCCGCCGCCTGCTGGGGTCCTACCGCTCCTAAGTGTGACAAAATCAGCATCAAATAGATCCGAAGAAGTATCATCAAAAGGGTCACTAGGAGTGGCTAACTCAGTATGTACTACCTGCTCAGATTTCCTCTTAAGACTATTCGGATTCGGCTCAATCTGGGCTGGTATGGCGGCCTTCCCTCTCACCAGGTCCCGCATCTCCTGGCGGAACTCGTCCATCTCCCGTCTGAATGTGGCCTGCTGGTCCGTGAGGAGGCGGGCGATGTCATCCAAGGCGGGGCTCTCGTGGGAGCCCGACGGGTGGCCTCTCTGTGGGTGAGGCTGCTGGAAGTGCTGTGGTGGGTAAGAGGGGTAGGATGGAGGCTGCTGCTGGTATCCCTGGTGAGCCTGCTGCTCACGTCTCCAAGACTGTCCCTGCTGCTGATAGGGACGAGGACCGTAGGATGACTGCTGCTGATACGCTGGGGGCTGCTGCTGCGGCTGGTGCTGGTCTCTCTGCTGGGAGTACTGCCCTCCCTGACCTGACGGCTGCTGCTGGGGCTGGGCACCACCACTCCCCCACCTGAATCCGGGATGATCTCGTCGGATCCCAGGCTGGGGGCGGTCATACCAAATCCCGTTGACATCCATCAACGGCTCTGCATCGAAGGGGGCTGGCGGCAGTACTGCCAGAGGCTGATCCGGCTGGTAGAGCACCATCTGCATCTCTGGAGATGGTGGGGACTGGTAGGTGGGCTGCGGCTGCTGGTACGGCTCCGCCTGTACAAAGTGAACCTATCTAGGCTGCTCTGAGGAGCTGGAGCGCTGGGACGAGCTGCTGCTGCCGCCGGTATCGCCTCGCGACAGAAGACGGGGCTGTGAAGCCGTTTGTGTCTCCTGGAGACACATGAGATGGGTCTTCATGTCGCTCAAGACCTGTGCCATCTGCTCCATCTGCGTGATACTCTGGCACTGCTTCTTCTCGATCAGCTCCATGCGGTCCAACTTCTCGCTGATGATGCCCATGTCCGCAGCGGATGACTCTGCCTGTGCTGCTGCGACTGCGGACGAACTGGATGGACCTGCATCTACCCGTGCTATCCGCTGGTACTGCACGGATCCTGGCTGATGTGGCTGGGTCTTCTGAGTATAGAGCCTGGTCTGAGACATCACCATATAGTTCTCGGACATCTCCTCGTAGATGGCCCAGACCTGCTCATGGTCCTTGGCAAAGTAGGACCCGCCGAAAGAAGCGTTCACCAGACCCTGAAGCTCTGGCGTCAACCCGCTGAAAAAGCTCTGAACGAGGTTCGGCTTGGATATGTCGTGGTGCGGGCATCTGTCTAGGAGCTCTCGAAACCTCTCCCAAGCCTCGTGAAACTGCTCGTTGGGAAACATGGAGAAGTTGCTGATCAGGGCCCTTGCTGCATTCGTCCGCCCGAGTGGATAGTACTTTTTCAAGTACTCGGTGCGGAGCTGCTCCCAAGTGTAGACAAACTTCCCTAGATGCTTCAGCCAGGTGGCTGCTCTATCTGCCAGTGAAAACGGGAAGGCTATCATCCGGATCGTATCCTGGTCCACGTGGCGATCGTGGACAGTGCTGCAGATCATCAAGAACTCCTGGAGGTGAAGGTGGGGCTCCTCAGTGGCTAGTCCGTGGAAACAGGGTAGTAACGGCAAGGTGTTCGGGGGGAACTTGAAGTCCCCCACGATCGCTGGCACTACCACCCAGTGATGCATCAGAGTAGATCCGGGGTTGTGTAACGCCCGCATCGGCTGTGGTGGTCCTCCTGCCGCGGCGGCGGCAGCGGCTGCTGCTGCTGCGGCTGCTGCGGCTGCTGCGGCTGCGGCCTCTGCATCAGGCATCTCCTCAGGCTCGCTCTGCTCTGAACCTCGCTCTGCTCTGAGCCTCTCCAACTCTCGCCTCATCTCTATCATGAATGCCCCCTGATCGCGTAACTGCTGCTGAACTGTCTCGAGCGATGCGATCAGGGTGGAGTTGATCGCTCCCTGGTCAAATACAACATGCTGGTCTCCCTGCGGACCTCTGGAGTGATCGTCTGATCTTGCTGCCATAGCGACGTCTGCAAAATCAAATGAGCCCAACTCAGGTGCTGTCAAATCGGCTAATCTCTCCTCGGGCTCATGTCACTCAGTGCCGAAAGAAAGGGGGTCGAGGGGGAACAGGGCGGAATCGTACTCGGGCTCGGAGAGCTGGTCTGGGCTCTCACGAGCCAACCTAGATGATCGGGTAGACGTGCCCGAAAGCGGTGCAGCCAGAGGCTGCCTAAGAGACCGTCTACCCATCATCTTGATCTGGCGAGTAGTGCGGATGAGATCTGGAATCAACTATGATAAAAAACAAACCCCCGGTTCACCAACGCAACGCGAGCTGAAGACCGTGAAAGTTCGGTCAAATTATCTTGTCTATTTTATTTTGGTGAACACACAAAATATCAGAGCGCTTACGTGACCTGTTAGGATATCCGATGCTATCCCAACCGACTGGCCCGCACGGAAAAGTCGGTAATCAGTCGGGTCTAGCACCGGGAGGCTCTACCTAGGGTGCGGGTCACTCTCTCGCGCATCCAAACCAGACAATGAGGGGGTTGCTCTCCCCAAGACAAAGTTTTTAGGGTGAGCGGTTTTTAAGATCAAGTATGATTAGCAGTCCCGATTTTATTGTTTTTCTTTTTAATATTTTTCAGAGCAAACAAAAGGCCTAACGAATTTTTCGGTTCTCCTGATTATTAAGTCCGAAAACAGAGGGGAGAAGACGAAAAAGCCGATGCGCGATGAAATCAATGATGCATGCAAAGTAAGGAAGGCGTACCTGACTCCAGCACTCTACATGCAATATGATCCGCGCAGAATTTAAAGACAGGAAATAAACTACCTAAATGATGCAAGCGGGAAAAACCGAGTCCTAGATGAGCAATTCCTAGCGCAGAACCGTCTAACTCAGTCACTCGCCCTCGATCCAAAGAGTCCGGTCTTGGCCCACCCCTCCTCTTCTCGACAGGTCGAGTTCAGGAGTAGCGCTTGCGGGGTAGGCTCGCGGCGCGTAGGCTCTCAGGAAAGCGACTGAGTTATTTTTATTATTTATTATTAATAGGTCCAATTAACGATCTATAGGAACAGATAAGCAGTTAGGTGTGTGGATCCTACTAATTACGTCACAAGCACCAGAAATTCCTACGGCTAGGGGCTCGATCAAAAACCGCGTAAACACCGGAAAGGCAGTAAAAAGGTAGAAGAAAGCCGCGAAAACCGCGAAAAACCGCTAAGGTCCTAAAGGGTCCCCCGAGCACACCGGTGCTCGGCGAAACAGACCCGCTACGGTAGAAGTCCAAACAGTCCAAGAGTTCAAGTCCCTGTATTATTACAATAATAATAAATGAATATCCCTAAACTATCCTCACCCACTCAGCTCTCTCTCTCTCGCTCTCTCCTGCGGCTCGATGGAGAAACGAGCCGCCTCCGCTTCGCTCGGGTGCACCGGCGCTCCTAGGAATGCCGCCCTCGCTCGTCGGGTCCTCGCAAGAAACAGAGAGAAAAGTGGTCAGTCCAAAAATTATTGTCAGAAATATGAGAAAAATATATGCAACAAATCTATACAAAAAGCCGCGAAAATCAAAAACCGCGGAAAAAGCTAAAAACGACTACTAAGCCGTGCTCCCCGGCAACGGCGCCATTCTGATAACCCGAAAATTCCCGAAGACCCGGGTGAAGGTAATGAAACAAGGGTCGTTGCGACCCGGATCTCAGAGGATGAGTATATCAAGAAAAATATCGAACCGCGAAATAAATCAGAGATCAAAACACGAAGTGCGGTCCTAGCTATGAGATTAACCTGGTATAGCACCCAGGGTCGAACACAAGGAGCACGGGTTGGCCAAAGGCCTACGAAGTAGTCAACAAATCAGAGGAAAAGGGAAAACATTTTTAGTGGTTTTTAATTGTTTTTTAAATTTTTTTGGGATTTTTAATATGTGAAGAAAGTGAGAAAGACTAAAAACAATCACACTTGAGCAATTTATTTAAAGCATCAAAAATCAAGCAAAAATTCAAGAAAAATTGTTTTTATGTTTTTTGGGTTTTTAAGTGTTTTTGGTGAATTTTTGGGATTTTTATAAGGTGTATTTTATTTTCTAAAAATCAAACAGTGCTAAAAAGACAAGGTACTGTCCAGCCAGACCCAAAATCCAAAAATAAAATATTTAAGGATCTCAAGAGGGCCTGGAGGTAATTTTCCTGTATACTAGAGAAAACGAGGAAAATTCGAGCACCAAAATTATTGTTTTTGGGTTTTTAAATTATTTATTATGATTTTTATGAGTTTTGAGGTGTTTTTAAATTTTTAGGGTTTTTACTCAATGAAAAATAGCCAAAATTGGCTGGAAAATCAAACAACACACAAGAAACAATACCTAATTTTTATAGAATTTTTAGGGGGGTTTTAATATTTTTTTGTGATTTTTCAAGTGAAACAGTGCCAAAAGTAAATGTTTTTGAATTTTTAAAAATAACAAATGCACTCAAAAATGTCCCCCAAAATTCTCAAAAATCCTACAACATGGCAGGAGCCATGTGTCAAATTTTCATCGAATTTGGAGGTGATTTGATATTTTATTCAAAAATAACAAGGGGGCACTGTGCACAGGGACCAAAGTGCAAATACCCAAAGTTCTGGGGGTCCTGGTGCAAAATACCCAAGAAATCACGCGCGAGGCGCGTGTCTGGGGCACTCAGGGACCTATATGTAAGAAAAACAAGTCCGAGGACCTTTTGGTAACTCGTACCAAAAAGTCCAGGGGCTATGTTGCAAATAACCCGCTCAAAAGGCGCACATGCGCAAATACAACACTCACAGGGGCATATATGCAAATACCAGAAAGTTTCTATTCATTAAAGAACATCCAGAACCACAGGGCTAAAGGCGCAAATACACCAAATATACACGTGACGATGCACGTGGCTCACACAAACAGGGGCATAAATGCAAATATAAACAAGCGCGAGGTCCAATGTGCAATTTACCCTACGTAAATAAAATTCCTAAAATATTTACAGGACTGACACGTAAAACAGAAACTAAGAGGGGGCCTAAGGTAATTTACCCCTTTATTACGTCGACGGCTGGATGGTGGACGCGTGGCGGATCTGACGGCTCTGGTCTCAGGTGCCTCTCTTCTCTTCCGCACGTGGGCCGATCGACGGCGCAGAGGAGGACACGTGGACGATCGAACGGTGCTCAGGTGCTGGTGCCTCTTTCCTCTGTGCTAACGGTCCAGATCAACCCTCGAGCGGATCGGACGATAACTGCTCCTTCGTGGATGAACGGTCACGATGTGAACTGGAAGGCGGGACTGATCGGACGGTGCTCGAGGACCTTCGAAGAACAGGTGGCCGGCGAGGTTCGCCGGCCTCGTGTGCGTGCTAGGGTCCTCCTCAGCTGCCTCCAAGGATCGGAGAAGATCGGCGATGACGTCCCGCAGCTGGTGGTGGCCTCCGATGGCCCAGCCGAGCCCTGGAGGGGCTCCGGCGAGGCCGGCGGCGAGAAGCTCCTGGCCTGGAAGTGAGGGGGCCTCAGATGGCCTCCTCTTGACCTGCAAAGTATACCAGAAGCTTCGCGGGTCGAGGGCAAAGTGCCTCGACCCGAAGAAGCGGCGTGAGGGTGAACTGTGGGTCGGGACGAGCGAGCTCCGGCGAGCGGAGGACGGTGGAGCTCGAACCCCAGCTCCTGTGCGAGCTGGGTTGAGTGAAGGGGCGGAGAAGGTGCGTCGAGGGATGGCGGAGGTGACTGAGTGTTCCGATGATCGAGAAGATGTACGATATAGCCGGAATCAAAGGAATACGTCGGAGCTTCGATTTGGGCGAAACTACAAATTAAGCTAAATAGGCGAGCTAGAGTGCTACCTGGGTGGAGTGGAAGACTGTGCTGGAGCTTACCTAGCTCCTGGTCGTCGCCTCGAAGGTTGTCACTGCCTGAGGCTCGAGCTCCTGCTAAGTGGCGGAGCACGGCGGCGCGAAGTCGCCGGATCGATGGTCCGGGCACCCCCTCCTCACTGCGACAAAGGCAATCGCAAGCTGTCACCTCGGAGATTGCAATGGAGGTCACGGGAATGAGAGTGGCGAGCCAAAGATCGCGAAAATGAGCGGCGGAGCTCGGCTATATACGTGAGTGCCGACCCGACTAGGGTTGGTCGGGTAGGGCTGCGAGGAGCGCGGATCCCAATGCGAATACCCCGGCGGTCATGTCGGATGTACAAGGAATCAATAGGACCCGGGGTTTGCGGAGAAGGCGCGCGGATCAAGCGCGGAAAAAGAGGCGAAACCGGGTCGGGCGCGAGATCCGCAGGAGAAGGCGGTCCGCGAAGGGAGTTGACCGGAGGTCAACATCTCCGTGGACCAACCAGAAGCTGCCACGTGGAGAGGATTTGGAGCTCAAAATTAAGGCAGAAAATGGCCGATTTTGCAAAAATCCAAAACATGAAATATTTTTCTTTTAATTTTTTCTATTTTTTGGTGATTTTTAATTAATTTTTGGAAATAAAAATGAGGTATTTACATTATATAGGTATATATACAATAAGGAGGCTTTTGATTTTTTATTTTTAATTATTATTTTTATACAATTTTTATTCCCATTTTATATTTTATTTATTTATAGAATAAAATGAGGAATAAAAGGATATTTTTATTTTATTTTTATTATTTATACACATAGGTGAAATAAATAGATATATACAACTATGTACATGGCATATGTACAATATGTTTTTGTAATTTTAATTTTTGTTATTTTTATTTGATTTTTGTTGTGTTTCTTTTTATTTATTCTATTTACAAAATATACCATAGAATGTTCACAAAAAGTTTTGAACATAAATACATTTATTTATAGGGTTAAATAAATAAGGGATGATGGTTTATGCACATGGTGGAGGGATATTTTTGCATTTTTGATTTTTAAATTTTTATTTTGTTTTTAATAGTTTCTAAATATATACAGAATATGTACAAGCATATTTTTGGTTGAGGAAAATATAATTTTATTTATTTACATAGATATCTACACATGAGCTCCTATCTCTCTCTACTGTGGCTTTTATGCGGTCAGGCCCATGCTGAGCCCTCCCTTGGGTTAGGTTGCTCAATATTTATTCTAAATATTTCCCTCTTTTTCTTTTTGATCTTTATTCTTTTATTTTTGCACAAAAACATGCTAATTATAAGTTTTTACACAATGCATGCTTTTGGTAATTATTTGTATTTACATATATCTACATGTATTTGCCAAGGTTTTTGTAGCTAAAATATAAGAATAAAGAGTGATGAATGGGTCTTCATCAGTACCACATCTACCAGTACCACCTGTGGGATGTGGAGACTCCGTGGGTGCTATATGTAGAGCCCCACACCCCTGTAGTCCATTGAGAGAAAAGTGCAATAGACACATCATCCCTCTGAGGTATTCTCCCGTAGTTTCATCCCGCTCCTTAGGGAGTAGGGTTCCACGTAAATCTTGATCTTCCGTATTTTATATTTCTGTTCTTTTGCTCTGTTTATCAATTTCGCTCCCGCTTCATATTTTCTAACCGTCGGCGTTACCCAGTCCAACAAGATGATGCTTGCTCTTTGTTTTGCTTCTCCTGGATCTATTTTACTAGTAAGTATTTTGATGCATTCTTTTATGGTAACTGGATAACATTTATCCTTTTCAGGCTTCAACAAAAGAATCGATTCTCATACTAGAGAATACTAATAAGATGCTTCAAGAAAAGGTACACTTTGGACTTCATGTTTTATTCATATAGGCATTATTATTATTTCCCTTTAAAAACTCTCACTAGACTTTTTTGGTCTATGAAATCACTAAACCAACAGTTTAATAAGTTATAACTAGTTTGGTTAATTTGGGAGTGAGATTCATATAGCTGGATTTTAAAATTTAACCATTTTTACTTTTTCCTCTTTTATAAAGTTTTCCCTCATCTAACATGCAAGTTGCTGCCATTTTATCCTTTTCATCACTCCCCACCCTTTGTCTTCTTTTCAATGTCAAATTATTCTACCATTCCTTGCCATCAATCTCCATTTCATTAGCACGATGGCCTTGTCCCCTCCGCCACTTGCACCCTCCACCTCCTTCCTTGTTCCTTTACTTTGATCCAACATCCCTACATTGTGATTACTGTGACAATATTGGACCTTTATGCATCGTTTACTATTTTTTATTTCAGTGGTTGCAAATCCCTTATTTTTCAATGATCTTTTTGACTACCCTGTCTTCCCCAAAGTGCATTAAATCATTGTCCTACCGTCACCATCATGACAATCATTTCTTCACATGGACAGTTGTATGCATTCCGATTTGGGAGGAATATTTCTTAGTGTAGCTCCAACATGAGGGCATGTGCAAACTTCTCTTTTCGAAATATTGGAATATTTATGAATACTCATACCTTGAAAGGTGGAGCCTCTTCAATGTGAAGAAGGCGTTGTAGTAATTTTCATGGGTGAGCGAGGACCTTTGACATCTAATCTTGGGTTAAAATGCATGATGACGGAAGAAAAAAATCTATGATGAAGGCAAATGCTACAGCTGCAGAAGGCCACAATGAAGCATTATGGTGGGACATGACTACGATATTAAAATGGATTATGCGAAGAGTTAGCTTGAGATTCTCATGTGAATGTGTAACAGTTGAGAATTCAAGTAGGAGGATGGGAAGATAAAGGTGATTTTACTTTTAGTGGGGCATTGAGCATGGGATGAAAGTAACATTGACAGATACAAGGCTCACCTTGTTGCTCGTGGCTTCACACAGACATATGGGGTGGATTATCTCGATACATTCTCACCGGTTGCTCGCCATTCAACCCTACGGATCCTCCTTTCTGTTGCAGTTACTCGTGATTGGCCGCTATAGCAGTTAGATGTGAAGAATGCATTCCTATACGGTGACTTACAGGAGGAAGTCTACATGCAACAACCACCTAGTTTTGCTGTTGAGGGGGAGTGTCCTACGGTGTGTAGACTTCATAAGGCTATATATGGCCTTAAGCAGAGCCCAGAGCTTGGTTCCAGAAGCTCTCAGATCTGTTTGAGAAATAGGGGTACAAACCTTCTAATGCTGATCATTCCCTGTTCGTACAGAAGACACCCGGAGGTATTGTTGCTATTATGGTGTATGTAGGGGATATTCTGATTACATGTGATAATGAACAGGGAATCTAGGAGGCAAAAGAAATGCTGGGTCGTGAATCGTCACCAAGGACCTTGGGTTCTTAGATATTTTCTGGGACTGGAGTTTGCCAGAAATCCTCATGGGTTGGTAATGACCCAGAGGAAATATGTCACTGACTTGTTGACTGAAACATGAATGCTTGGTTGCCGACCTGCCACTACACCTATGGATCCCATGATGAAATTATATGATGATGACACTGATGATATGGATAAGAGAAGATACAGAGAACTGGTGGGCAAACTTCTCTATGTTACTATTAGCAGGCCCGATATCTCCTTTGCTGTGAGTCGAGTGAGCCAGTTTATGGAGCAACCACGTCAGGTACACATGGATGCTATACATATGATACTCAGGTACCTAAGGTCATCTCCAGGTGCGAGTCTGCTGTTTAAGAAAGGCAAGGAGGTTACTATATCAGCTTGTGCAGATGCAGATTACGTAGGGTGCCCCAAGGATAGAAAGTCCACCGTTGGGTTTTGCTGTGTATGTTGGAGATTCTCTAGTCTCATGGAGAAGCAAAAGCAAAAGGTTGTAGCAAGGTCCAGTGTCGAGTCTGAATATAGGGCTATGACCCAGATCAGTACAGAAATGATGTGGGTAAAGGTTGTGCTTGCATATCTATATATAGAAGTCCCCTTCCTATGGCTCTGGAATGTGACAATCATGCGGCTTCGTTGCAAATAATCCAGCATTTCATGAACAAACCAAGCACATTGAGGTTGATTGTCACTTCATACGTGACATGATTCGGAAGGGGTTTATTGTTACATCCCATGTTAGTTCAGAGGATCAAACTGCAGACATTTTTACCAAGGCGTTACTTCGAGGGCCGTTCCAGAAGTGTTCGTCCAAGCTGAGAATGATTGATATCTATGCTCCACCTTGAGGGGGAGTGTAGAGATATATTATTCACTTATGTACTTTTCTTATATTTTTATTTTCTCTTGGACTCTTTATGTATTTTACCCATAGGCTGCTCTCCTATATAAGAGAGCCTAGGGCGGATGGAATAAACAGGTTCTCTCATTTTCCCAAACATGGATCAAAGTGCAATTGGGCAGAAATGTCAAAACATTGCTGCAAATTACTTTAGAATGATCTTTTTAGAGTATACGCAAGTTTCAGCCCCTCTAACGGTCTTGAGTCTTGACCAATCGTTTTCCTCATCGTAATATCCTTGAAAGTCATTGACCCAGCATTAAAGACAGATTTATAGTGCATAACCTTGCAAATATTGCTGAAAATTACAGATTAATTGGGAAATCTGGAATCATCAACACATCAGACAGACTGAGTGGGGGTAATAGTTAACTCCTCATTTGTCATGATCAATGATAAGTAACCATCAACAATTTGAACAATCCTACGAAGGGGGATCTGGCTGACCCCAGTGTCTACTTGTCTCTAAAAAGTTGGCGAGAAGCGGCAGAGTCTACCAATCAATCAAATTCAATCGAATGAATAAAGTGCTCATGTAACCCTACGATAATTGAGGACGATGATTCTTATATACAGAGAGGATAAGTGTCCTCCTTTGTAGATGATCGAGTACCAGAAGGCATAACTTGTCTCTTCCAGCATGTGTCCTTGATGTGGCCTATCCGGCCACTGAATATGTACTGGGCTATTATTCCTCTATTGAAAAGGCTAGTGGATTGTTCTGAGAAAATCTACCACAACTTCTAGCTCGGTAATTTGGTATGAGCAGCGAGAGAAGACGTGCTTTCCTCTGTCCTATGATGGACATTAGGATGACTCATGATCATAAAGTATAGTTGGTCTTGTTTATGTTATCCATCAACCAAAAAAATGGGTTCATTATGCTACAAATGTTGATTTCATTTGATGTCGCAGCATCAAGATTGAATCGTGTATCTCCTCTTATTTCAAAAAAAGCTCACACAAAATATATAGATGTTTACACTTACGCCCGTCCAAGTTTTGGATGTTATACTTATGCCACCTACGTTTTTGCAATATCCTTTGTGCCCCTAACAAAATTATCGAGTAACACTAATACCAGTCTGGTTAGTTGTCATGTATTCTCACACACAGATGTTAAAAATGGGGGTATAAGTGTAATTAAACATTCTTCCTCCTTTTGCTGCCCTCCTACATTGACCCCTGGCCCGTTGTCCTCCCTGCCCGGACCTCTCCTCCTTCCTCGAGTTTTACCCCAACCTTCTATGACACTCTCCACGTCACCTTCACCCTTCCTCTACCCCTTGCCCTCGCCCTCGCCCCAACCTCCTCCCCTTCCCCTCCTTGTCACCTCCCTCCTCCTTTGGCCCCCGAGCCCCCTCTCTATCCTCCTTCACCCTTTGACCATCCACCTCCATCCCTTTATCACAACCTTTCTATCCCTCTCTCTTTGATACATCTCATGTGGCAAACTTTCCTACCAACCCATCTCTTCTGCTCTCCTATACCCACCAACGAAATTATCGTTTACCATCCGCCAAGCAAAACCACATCATCAACCATAGATTCCTCAAACTCACACTCATCTTCTGCATCCATCTTCTTCCTGCTAAGTTCCCCTGTAACTTATCCCAGTATTGTCAGAATTTGACCCACCTTGTCAACTCTTGTCATCTCTCTCACAACCACTAGCATCATCCATCCTTTTGTCGCCCATGAATGCCCACTCATCTCCCTTTGTTTCCATAGTTACCAAACCTTCTATTAATCATACCATACCACCATTGAGCACACCTTCTCATATGGGCTTTAACCGTATTACCACAAGCGTACACCACCGCAAGCACCTACCTTTAAATTTTTGTTCTTGGATGATCCTCCTCTCCGTTGTCGATGTAAAGGGACATACACTCGATCACCTTGAGTTCCTAGAGCTCAATGTCATCACAGGAGGATGAGCCCAAATCAAGGGTACATGTGTTATAAAATTCATTCCTAACCATGCATTAGTTTGAATAAACCATGATATGATTTGTTTAATTGATAATAAAGTAATGGAAGGGCATATCTCTTAATGTTGCAAAAAAGTATGGGCACTAGTGTTGTTGCAAAAAGGTAGGGGCATACATGTTATAGCAAAAACTCGCTCCGGTGGAGATTCAGGGATGAAAACGTGACATGCTCGTGAATGTCTGATCTTGGATCGATGGTCGCGACAACGATGAAGCAAATGTCTCTCTATCAAGCCCTTAGAGACGTTCGGTGCTGCGATGCGAAGGGTGAAACAATGGTCGATGGTCACGACAGTCGTGGGCACGGAGGGTGAGGCATCCGTTAGGGAACAATAGTGAAAATCCCAAAGGAACATATATTAAAATAACACTTTTCGTAGAACCCTATCATTTAGATATGATCGGATTATACATGGATTGCATTGTAGCAGCTACGTACTAAAATTGAGTTATCACAATCACTAGTATGACTTTTTTTTCGTGACATGCATAGTGGATATCATGAGCTTGTTAAGTTTGCACAGCTCTGTGGAAGGTACTTAGTAGAGAAAGGGTGAGTACATACTTGATAATGTGTGCACTATTGAGATATCACCAGATGTGTATAGTAGACATATTACAACTTCAACCGAGCTTTGCTATTTCCTGTTGGTGAGAAATTGGGGTAGTTTTATGTCTTGAGAGATTATTTCGAAAATATGATAAATCATGTGAGGAGTTCTCTAGTTGTGTGATCTATATATCAATGTTAGGCTATAGGTTTTTGTAGTCTTGTTAGGCTGAAATATATGATGTATAAAGTTTTTGTGCACTCACCTTCTTTGTGACGACCCTTTTTTAAGAAAAGATATCACTAACCGAGTCCATTTAACGTTGCTCCTTTCTCCTTCCATGACATGATGCTACTGGGTAATACCTAAAGGCAGTGCTAATGGGCAATATCTTGATGGTGCTTGTGAACCCCCTCGGATCCGGGTGCCTGTCTGCGCCACATTCACATTATTTCATTCACATGACATTGCACTAAGTGAAATTTTGGGAAAAAATTTTCGTGCTGAAGCTACATATGGCATTCACATTCAAATAACATTGTATCACCACCGAACAACACACCAACAAGAGCCACCAACTTTTCTTTTCATAATTTTTCATATATAAATTTATAACATGTACATGAAGCTGACAGTGCATTCACATATCCCAACATCAAACTGAAGAGGAAATAACATCTATAATGTAATAGTACAAAAGCTGCAACAAAAGAAGCTAAACCAAAAGAGATCGTACCGTCTAGTATATACACGATCTTCTAAAGTCATCAACAGCTACTGAGCAACAGGCTCCTTACCTGCCAAAATATGTTAGGAAGAAGAGGAATCAACGAGCACTGATACACCCATGATTCATATTATAAAATAAGCAGACATTTAATATGGATAAAAAAAACAAGTAGAAAGACAACAATCAAAAGTTGCAACTACTTGTTTGAGAAAGAGGTTTTCATGCTACAATAATGTATGCTTAAAGTTTTTCCATTTCCACCTGTATTTCACATTATTATGCAATAGTTTTTTTTAAGGCAATTACGCAATAGTTAATGACATGCATAATTTCCGCAATTGCCTTATAGCCTTACATATTTTTCTGTAATATTTGATGACTCATATGTATATATATACATATAGTTATTAATCTCGTGTTATATAGAAAACTAAAATATGGAGTTTTATGATGGGGATGATTTAGGTTTTTAACTTATTCTTTATTCTATTTAAATTCTTAAGTTTAGTGGATAGTCTGTGGTCTTGGTCTTTGTATAACTAACACTATGACTCTAAGACGTGAATAATGCCTTAGGGTTGGGGTGCCTCCGTAGGCATTTGGTGTTGTATAATGCATCCTAACTAAGTTCCCAACACATCCACTAGCTTATGGAGATTTCGAATTCAATTTTACTCGCTTTCTACCAACTCAACATTGATTGTAATTCCTCCAAGCCTCAGCTGTAACTGTCTCAGATGTTACTCTAGATGACTTAGATGTAGACATGGATGATTTGGATGTAGAATCACCAAGTCTGTTGGCGAAAGTAAACAAAACTCAAGCGGTGAGATAGCCTATAAAAGGGCTCTTCCGTCTCGCCCTCTAGTTGGAAGTGTGGTCCAATAAGGAAAGGTCTACTCCAAAACTATGCCCTAGAGACGGGTGAGAGAGACTCTCCGGAAAAGTCGCTCTAAAAGCTGGTCCGACCGGTAACAGGAAAACGAGCTCGTACGAAAAATTAAAACTGAGGGTCCCCCGCATGGGTATCCTAAAACAGAGGGGTCAACATATTGGTCAAAAGTAGGGATCCCAATGAGGCGTAAAAACACTGCGAGCTCGCGTAAAAAACGTGAAAAGACTGGGATCCTAGTGCTATGCACTTTTTTTTGAGGCCCAAAAAAAGAAGGGGGAGACACTCAGCGGTGTTTGCCCCAATTTATTAAAACAATTAAACAGTAAACAAACGGTTTACAAAGGACGATAAAAAGAAGCCATACAGAAAGCTAGACCAACACCCAATCTTCTACCAATATCACGCAGTGAATAAGGATGTTTTCCTTGTAAAAACGTTGACCCGAGAAGAGAGCTGCGTTTCGACCCAGCCATATCGCCCACAAACTCGCTATGGGCCATAAGATATCCCTCCGTTCTCTGTTTCTGTTGGCAACCAACGAATCACAAAAGGCCGCCAAGTCCGAAGTGCACACCCAATTCAAGGCCGCTTCCTGCCAAACCCCACTGACCTTAGGACATGCGAAGAAAAGATGTTCAATGGACTCCACTGCATTTTCGCATAAGATGCATCTATCTGAGACTCTGCCAAGCCACTGCGTGCAACGATTCCTCGTCATCAACCTCTGTCTACGAAAGAGCCATAGGAAAAATCCCAGACGTTCGGGGAGCCTGAGGTCCCAATAGAAACCGCAATCACGCACCAAAGTGTCCGATCGAGCCGGCGAAGGCCTAGAAATTGCCCCATAGGCGTTCCTCATTTTGCGTGGCCTCCCTGCCACGCCCAATGGTCCCTCCCACCTGAAGGAGTGCCGGCATCCCTGGCGGCGTCCATAAGGCCGGGAAAATCCTCCATCCTCTGATAAGAGAAATTGGCCAGGAACGTCGGAAACCAGCTACCATCCAGCCAACAAGAGGCGACGCATGCATCCTTCTCAGCGGCCAACACGAACAAGCGAGGGAAATGTGAGCATAAAGTCCCCCTCCCCGTCCAATCATCCTTCCAGAATCTGAAGGAAGCACCACTACCCAAAACCGGCATAAACAACGCTTGATTTCTCGAAAAACCTCCCACACCCCACGCCAAAACGGTGTCTGAGATCCCACCATAGCAGCCGAAGAAGGAACCGCCCCGCTAGCACCGTGAATCTCACGCAAGATCTTGGAGTAGAAGTTTACACCATGGACCCAAATCCTGCTCACCCATTTAAGAAGGAAGGCTTCATTCATGAGCTCCAATCTACGCACGCCCAGACCACCTTCACGCTTGCGCTGAGTAACTTCATCCCACCCCACCAAATGCATCCCCCCGCCATCTCCCCATTTTTGCCCTATAGAAATCTTCGCATTAGCTTTTCGAGCCGATTGCGAATCCCCACCGGCATCCGACGATTAGACAAGAAATAGACCGGGATAGAGGAGAGCACTGCCTTGAGGAGGACAAGGCGTCCCCCCTTAGACAGCAAGGTCGATCTCCACCCGACCAATCTCTTCTCCACCTTCTCGATGACCACCAGCCAATCCCTGAGTCTGGCCCTCCCTGCTACCAAGGGCATCCCTAGGTAATCAATAGGCAAGGGCCCCAGAACAAACCCCAAAACACGACCGCATTCATCCGCCTCCTCCTCCGAGAGCCCAAAAGGGACCACCTTCTCTCGAACTGGACGGCCACTGCCCGAACTGAGCTTCCTATCTCCCGCCCAGTTGAGGGTCACCGCGCCCTTGCACAGTCAGGTGTAAGGATCACCATGACTGGCACTTTTAATTGTCAGTCGTCACTGATTCATAACTCTCAAGTATCTCATATATATTTCACTATAGTGTATATTACTTAAGTTCCTTGATGTGTTAAAGCATCAAGGTTCTCGGTTTCTAAAGATTTGGCCTATTGATTGACTTAATTTTTATAAATTCATTGTATGCAATTAACCTAATATCCTCAATTCTTCTATGATCATCCGGGCAGAACTTATCAGTATTACAAATGATTTATAAAACTTCCAGATAAATTAAGATTTTCTTTATTCTATCTATTACTACTCCCTAAACAGCTTACTCCTAAAAAAATTCATATATTAACCCATCTGATTATATGTATTCATGTTTTTCCTTTTTAGACATTTTCCAAAAGTTCAATTACCGAGATAAGGGTATCTTAAGAAAATATGTAAAGATACTCAATCTAATGACCTTTGAGAAAGGGGGTTTTGATCCCGCAACATAGAGAAAAGAGGTTTTGATCCCACAACATATTGGCAAGATTACTACCAAAACAGCTCATCAATTGTCCTTGTGCAACATGGTAAGTACTTAAAAAATTATTTTGTTAAAGCATCAAAATTCTTTGATGAATTATTTATATATATTTGAAAATTTCCAATTTATTAAACACTGAGAGAGTTCAAAATTTCCTTATCACGAACGCAAATTCTTTAAATTATATACGTACATATATCTCAATTAAACAACATTTACTGAAATCTAAGAATTTAATTCTTCAAAATCACAATATAGCAAATCAGGAAATCGAGAATAGGAACAGAACACCAACCAGAACTTATAATTCAATTTTATAGTAAATTTAGTTCTTTTTAATAACTTCATAAATTTTTACATCAGAGAACAATAGTTAATAGATTTTATAATTCAGTAAATCTTTATTCTTTTGTTAAGATAAATATATCTTTATGTCTCTTTTATGTAATTTTATTTTCTTTACGTACTTATCATGTAATTAACCGAAGGGCTATTCTCCTATATAAGAGAGCCCTCGGGTACGTCTAATGCCTCTCATTCAGTTTCTCTCCTATCATGGTATCGGAGCAACGGTCCTAGACCGGGGTCTCGGTATCCCACCCAAAACCCTAACCTTACACCCCCCTCCCGCGCCGCCGCCGACTGCAACCACAGCGGCTCGCGGCCCCGCCGCCCTACCCAGGTGCCCCAGTGCCCCCCCAGCCGCCCCAGCGGCAACCCTCCACGCGCCCGAGCGGCGCTAGCCGCCCAAGCATCCCCCACGTGCCCCCGCCCCCCGAGCGGCTCCAGCAGCCCTAGGCGTTGACCCCAGAGGCCCCTAGGCCTCTCCAGCGAACCCGTGCATTTCGTTGGTGCGTGCGGGCGCTTGAACAAGGATTATGGATGGTTGTATGAGTCTACACATACATCCTATCCCTCATATGATTCTGTAGACTGCCTATTACTTCTTCCTCAGTCGGTCTGTAGCTCTTTTCCAAACATGTCAGAGAACAAGGGCGACGTTTTCACATCTTCGGGTGCCTTCAAAGGCCCGGTCCCTATAGTGAAGATGGACGGGACCAACTATGAACTATGGTCCATGCAGTTTCGTACCCTGATGCAGTGCCATAATAAGGAGCACATCCTGACTGACTTTGAGCCGGAAGACAAGACTGGGGCGAATGCGACGTGGAAGCAAGATGATGCCTATGCTCGTATATGGCTCTCTGGGACCCTCACTACAGAGATCGCGAATGATATTGTGAATCAACCAACTGCAAAAGCTATGTGGGACATACTGGCGGCTACATATGGGTAGTCGAAGAATGAAAGCAAAGTAGTTCAGTTGCAATTCGACATTTTTTCCACCAAACAGAATGGGAGACTACTTCATGCCCATTTCTCTCATCTGCGGGGCATGTTTGAGAGATTGCATAGCTTCATGCCAATCACGACTAGTACGGAACAACAACAGACATATAGAAATGCCACGATGACGGGAGTTTTTCTGTCCTCCCTTGACTTTGAGTACTATGCAACACGTATTCATCTTCTGACTGGTGAGACCAATCCACCTATGGAGGAGGTCTATAAGCGATTGAGTAGAATTACGAATGCATCGACGTCTACAACACAACCTACTCCTTCTGCTATGGCTGCTACTCGTGGCAGAGGAGGTTCATCCTACTTTCGGGGTCGTGGACCTCGTGGTCGAGGGGGAGGTCGACATCGTGGTCCTTGTGCTCACTGTCATCGTCCAGGCCATCCTGAGGAAACATGCTTTTACAAACATGGTTTTCCAGCCTCTGCACGTGTTGCTGAACAGACTGAGACTCCCTCTGCGCCTATCCTAGACGCTCGGTTTGACGATATTGTCTCCAGACTTTGGGAGATGATGACTACTCCCGCGCCTCCGTCTTCGGGCTCCACAAAGGCTGCCGCTTCTGCCAGAGTGTCCTCTAGCACATCAGGTATCCATTTTGCACTTACCAGTACTGCTTGCTCAGACTTGTCAGAGTGGATTATGGACTCCGGAACTTCCCATCATATGTGCGGCAACAAGATGCAGTTTAGTACCTACAAAGCTCTTACACCTGGCACATCTGTTGTTATTGCAAATGGGGTTCGATTACCCATTGTTGGTCAGGGGGAGATTACTCTAACACCTTTCTTGAGTCTTCAGGATGTCTTATATGCCCTTGATTTTCAAATGAATCTGTTGTCCATTAGTCAGCTTACAAAAGATTTACATTGCCGTGCCATTTTTGACCCATCTTCTTTTGTGTTTCTGGACATACTGACTGACAGAGTGATTGGACATGGCCATGAGCAGATAGGATTGTATAAGCTTGTTATTCCATCATGTGCTGGGGTTGCTACTATTCCGTCTGGATCAATTTCTCCATTTCTTTGGCATCTACGATTTGGCCATCTTCCTCTTCAGAAGATGTGCCATATCTTACCACAGATCTTTACCCGTACCGTGTTGGATTGTGAAGCCTGTCAGCTTGGGAAAACCATCGGTCTTCGTTTTCGAGTCGTCCGAGTCGTCATAGTAGTTGTTCTTTTGAACTATTTCATTTTGATATTTGGGGCCTAAGTCGTGTCCCTAATCATCAAGGACATCGCTATTATATGGTTGCTGTGGATGATTATTCCAGATTGTCTTAAGTGTTCTTATTAAAACGAAAGTCTGAAGCTGGTGCTATTATAAGAAAATTTATTCGTGAAGTCAATAATGTCTTCTCTGCCAATGTCAAACTCATTCGCACAGATAATGCTTTGGAATTTTCAACTTTTTATTTGTCTGAGTTTCTCAGTTCCCATGGCATTATTCATCAAACTTCGTGTAGCTACACTTCGCAACAAAATGGTGTGGCCGAACGCAAACATCGCCACCTTCTTGATGTCACACGTACATTGTTGATTCAAAGTCGTGCTCCTCATTTGTTTTGGGGGGATGCTGTTTTCACCGCTTGCCACCTGGTAAATCGTATGCCGTCTACTGTTCTAGGCGAAAAGGTTCCCTTCTTGATTGCATTTCCTGAGAAGGACCTATTCTCGCTTACACCTCGAGTCTTTGGATCTGTGGCCTTCGTGCGTAATTTTACCCCTGGTTGTGATAAGCTTTCACCGCGAGCTATCAAATGTGTGTTTGTTGGATACTCTCGTACTCAAAAAGGGTATAGGCGTTTTGATCCGGTTGGTAGGAGATATTATGTAAGCGTTGATGTTACTTTCTTTGAATCTATTATGTACTTCTCTCTTACAGATGATAGGTTATCCACTACCTATGAAGAGGATATTGTTGTTCCTCCACCTCCATCTCTTCCTCCACTTGAAGCTGACCAACCATCACCTTCTCCATCACCTCCTCCTCCACCACCACCACCTACACCTCAGCCAAGATTCGTACCCATTGTTTATACTCGCAGGTCTTCTACTATCTCTCCTCTGCTCATAAGCCGCCCACATCATCCATCATGCCTGAGGTATGTCATGATAATATTATTTCTACTGATGGCACTGGAGTTTACATCATACATAGGATGATTCTGACATAGAAGACAAAGGTGATGCGGATTTGGATGCTCCTATTACACTAAGAAAGCCTCGGCGTAAATTCGCCACATACCCACTTGCTGCACATGTCTCTTTGGATCATCTTTCAGATGAGTACAGGAGATTTGTAGTCGGACTTTCTGCGGTTACTATACCTCGAACATATATTGAGGCTTTACAGGATGACAGGTGGCATCGTGCCATGGAAGAAGAAATGACAGCCTTAACGTCACGAGGGACATGGAGTGTTGTCTCAGCTCCACGTGGTGCTTCGGTTGTAAGTTGCAAGTGGATATTTTCCATTAAGTAAAACGCAGATGGGAGTGTGGATCGTTACAAGGCCAGGTTGGTGACGAGAGGCTTCACCCAAATATATGGGGTGGATTATCAAGACACTTTTTCTCCAATAGCGAGACACTCTACGCTACGAATTCTACTAGCTGTTGTAGTTTCACGGGATTGGCCGTTATTTCAGTTTGATGTGAAAATGCATTCCTCTACGAGGACCTGCAGGAGGAGGTTTACATGCAGCAACCATCTGGGTTTACTGCTGAGGGGGAGTCCCATAAGGTATGCAGGCTACATAAGGCCATTTATGGCCTGAAGCAGAGTCCTCGAGCTTGGTATCAAAAGTTGTCAGAGTTGATTGAACAACATGGGTTTGTGAGGTCTACTGCAGACCACTTACTTTTTGTTCAGAAGACACAGAAAGGTACGGTTGCCATTCTGGTTTATGTGGATGACGTTATTATTACAGGAGATGATGCTCAAGGCATTCAGATAGCCAAGAAATTCCTAGGTAAAGAATTTGTGACCAAGGACCTTGGTACCCTTCGCTACTTCTTGGGGTTAGAATTTGCCGGGAATCATCGTGGTCTAGTGATGACCCATAGAAAGTTTGTGATGGATCTCCTCTCGGAGACAGGTTTGACCGAATGCAAGCCCGCTACTACTCCTATGGATCCAAGTATGAAATTGTATGATGAGGATACTGAGTAAGTTGATAGTAGGAGGTATAGAGAACTAGTTGGGAAGCTTTTATATGTTACTATCACCGGGACATATATTATGTTTGCAGTAAGCAAGGCCAGTCAATTCATGGAGAAACCCAGGAAGGTACATATGGATGCTATCTATATAATCTTGAGATACTTAAAGAATTCACCTGGTTCGGGACTCTTATTCAGTAGGGATGCATCCCTGGAGGTGACAACTTGTGCAGATGCTGACTATGCGGGATGTCCTGTGGACAGAAAGTCTACTTCAGGTTTTGCAGTGTTTGTTGGACACTCACTTGTCTCATGGAAGAGCAAGAAGCATACAATGGTTGCTAGATCAAGTGCGGAATCTAAGTACATGGCCATGGCACAAGGGAGTGCAGAAATGATGTGGGTTAAATCGGTGTTGACTGATCTTACCATAGAAGTTCCCCTTCCTGTGCAACTTCTATGTGATAATAAAGTTGCATTATTCATTGCAAATAATCCTTCATTCCATGAACGAACAAAGCATATTGAGGTGGACTGTCATTACACTCGAGACTTGATACAGAAAGGCCTCATATCTACCTCTCATGTGTCTACAGGAGATCAGACGACAGATATCTTTGTTGGGAAAAATGAACGAGTTCTTTATTCTATATGCCCTAGGCTCTCTTATATAGGAGAGTAGCCTATGGGTAAATTACATAAAGCATACAGCTGAAAATAAAAATAACAGAGAGACACAAAGAAAACCAATATATATGTTAACACTCCCCCTCAAGATGGAGCATAGATATCAATCATGCTCAGCTTGGACGCACACTTCTGGAATGGGCCTCCTAGTAATGCCTTGGTGAATATATCGGCAGTTTGATTTTTCTGAAGTAACATGAGATGTAGCAATGATTCCAATGAACCCTTTCTGAATCATGTCACGTATGAAGTGACAGTCAACCTCAATATGCTTGGTCCGCTCATGGAATGCTAGATTGTTTGCAATGAACAAAGCTGCCTGATTGTCACATTCTAAGTTCATAGGAAGTGGTACATCTATACATAGATCTGTAAGTACAGCCTTTACCCACATCATCTCTGTGCTAGCCTGGGCCATAGCCCTATATTCAGATTCAACACTAGATCTAGCTACCACCGTCTGTTTCTTGCTCCTCCATGAGATTAGAGAATCTCCAACGTAGACTGCAAACCCCGAGGTGGACTTCCTGTCCTTGGGACAACCTGCATAGTCTACATCCGCACATGCTGAGATCGAAATTCCCTTGCCCTTCTTGAATAGCAAACCTGCATCTGGAGATGATTTGAGGTATCTAAGTATCATATGTATGGCATCCATATGAACCTGACGTGGTTGCTCCATGAACTGGCTCACACGACTCACTGCAAAGGCTATATCGGCCTAGTGATCGTGACATACAACAGTTTGCGTACCAATTCTCTGTATCTTCTCTTGTCCACCTCCTCTATGTCATCATCATATAGCTTCATGCTGGGGTCCATTGGTGTCGTAGCGGGCCGACACCTAAGCATACATGTTTCACTCAACAGGTCCGTAACATATTTTCTCTGCGACATTACTAACCCATACGGATTTCTAGCGAATTCCAGCCCCATAAAATATCTAAGGACTCCAAGATCCTTAGTGACAAATTCGCTCCCCAGCTTCTCCTTCGCCTGCTTTATGCTTTGCTCATCATCTCCTGTAATCAAGATGTCATCTACGTAAACCATAATTGCAATAATACCTCTTGAAGTCTTCTGTACAAACAAGGAATGATCAGCATTAGAGCGTTTGTATCCCTGTTTTTCAAAGAGGTCTGAGAGCTTCTGAAACCATGCTCTGTGGCTCTGCTTAAGGCCATAGATAGCCTTATGAAGTCTGCACACCTTGGAACACTCCCCCTCAGCAGCAAAACCAGGTGGTTGTTGCATATAGACTTCCTCCTGTAGGTCTCCATATAAGAACGCGTTCTTCACGTCCAACTGATATAGCAGCCACTCTCGAGTGACCGCGACTGACAACAAGATCCGTAGAGTATTATGACGGGCTACTGGCGAGAATGTATCAAGGTAATCCACCCTGTATGTCTGTGTAAAGCCACGTGCAACAAGACGGGCCTTGTATCTGTCAATACTGCCATCTGCATTTTGCTCCACCGTAAATACCCACTTGCAGCTCACCCGCGTCACATTTGCAGGTATAGGAACTAGACTCCAAGTTCCCCTAGATTGAAGTGCTGCCATTTCTTCCTCCATTGCTAGACGCCATCTACTATCCTGCAGAGCATCTTGATAATTCTGTGGAATATCCACAGCTGACAAGGCAAGCACAAAGTTCCTGAAATCCCCACATAGTCTCTCAAATGGCACAGAAGCTGATAAAGGATATGAAGCGCTCTTCGATTTGCGTATAGCAATAGGAACATCTAAATCAGTTGTGTCCTCATCTGGCCCCTACAACATATCCTGCTCAGAAATATCATTAGATCCATCAAGAGAAGTATCTTCAGTACATACCATAGGCAGGCTAGGAGATGAGTCATGACCATGAGCTGGAGGAGGCCTGCGGGTATAACGGAATGGTAGTGGTGAAACAGGGATAGTACGTGGAGCTGGTGGTGGTGGTGGTGATGGTACCGGAGGTGGTGGTGTCATATATATGGCATCGGTAGTCTGTGGAGGTAGTTGCTGGTCACCTGAGGAGGAAAAATACATTACGGATACAAAAAATATAACATCTGCGCTGACCATATACCGCCTACGCAAAGGATCAAAGCACTTGTACCCCTTTTGGGTTCTGGAGTACCCAACAAACACACACTTGACGGCCCTATGAGAGAGCTTGTCAATACCAAGAGACAACTAGTGGACAAAGGCAACTGAACCAAACACACAAGGAGTAAGGGAAAACAGATCCTTACCAGGGTAGATAAGGGAAAAAGGAATCTGTTCATCTAAGACAGAAGACGGCATACGGTTAATTAGGTAACATGCTGTGAGAACCGCGTCACCCCATTAAGAATAATGAACATGACTCTGTATAAGAAGTGATTTTGTGACATCTAGTAGGTGACGATGTTTCCTTTCAGCGATCCCATTTTGTTGAGAGGTATAAGCACAGGATGTTTGATGGATAATCCCTTTTGATGAGTAGTAGTTGGCTAGGACATGAGTGCACAATTCTAGGGCATTATCACTTCTCACAAATTTCACAGATGTGGAGAAAACATTCTGAATTTCATTCAGAAAATGGATAATAATTTTGCCTGTTTCAGATTTATTTTTCATCAAAAATACCCATGACACACGAGAGAAGTCATCCACAATAACTATATAAAATTTGTGTCCCTGATGATCAGGTACACGACTCGGACCCCAGATATCAATATGAAGTAACTCAAACTTAGAGGTACTACTCCGACCTGGACGACTGGGAAAGGTAGACCGGTGATGCTTTCCCAACTGACAAGCGTCAAATTGGATAGATGTGTCAGGAAGACCCTGGGGTAACACACGACACAACTTCTGAAGCGGTAGATGCCCAAAACGCAGATGCCACAGCAAAGGAGATACTGGTCCAGTGGGAAGGGATGAGGTTCCAACAAATGGAGTCTGATTTAGGCGATAGAGACCTCCTTGCTCATAGCCACGACCAATCACGTTGCCCGTACGTATGTCCTGAAAAATAAGAGAAGATGGATCAAAAATTGCCCGACATTGTAAATCCTTCGTAATCTGATTGATTGATAACAAATTTATTGAAAAATCAGGTGCATGTAACACATTCTTGAGCTGCATAGAAGATGTCAGTCTAATCTCCCCCTGACCAGTGATGGGAGAATGTGTACCATTGGCAATGACCACTGTTCGGCCTGGAGGAATCTGAGAATATCCTGTAAGTAAACTCTAATCGCCACATAGATGATGTGTAGCGCCCGAGTCCATAATCCAAGGTAATGTATCTGATCTACTATTGGTAAATGCAAGTATGCTACCTGAAGCACTGGTAGACGCAGAGGCAGATGCAACAACATCAGAGTGACTCTCAGTAGTAGGTGCTGGGCCAGATGGGGGAATAATGCCCCTTAGACGGGCAACTAGATCATCGAACCGCTGATCCAAAGTGGCAGCAGTGGCGGCTCTATCTGCTCAGCGACTCGTGCAGATGCAGGAAACCCATGCTTCGAGTAGCATGTGTGTTCATTGTGTCCGACGCGATGACAATAGGTACATGTTGGTCGAGTGCGGCCTCCTCTGCCACGAGGTCCACGTCCACGGGTCTGATGATGAAATCCGCGACCCCTGTTGGCGGCCATGGCTGAAGTATTCTGATTCGTGGCCGTGGAAGGAACGGTGATGCGACTCAGTCTATGGAAGGCTTCCTCCATGGGAGGTATAGTAGAATCGGCCAAGATCTGGGATCGTGCTGCCTCATACTCTGGATCAAGTGCAGCAAGGAACACGCCCACCATAGTCGCATTCCGATACGTCTTCTGCTGTTCTGGCATGGCTGTCAGAGGCATGAAGCTGTAGAGCTTCTCGAACATCCCTCTCAGGGATGTGTAGAGTGAATGTAGAGGGCGACCATTCTGCTTTATAGTGAATATATCATGCTGGAGTTGCAGAATCTTTGTCTCATTCTTCGCCTGAGAGTATGTGGCCGCCAGAATGTCCCACATGTCTTTGGCCGTGGGCTGATGTAGAATGTCATTGGCAATCTCGATCGCCAACGTTCCAGATAACCAAACTTTGGCGTATGCGTCATCAGCCTCCCAAGAGGCATTGGCTCCAGTCTTCTCAGCGGGCTCTGGTTCGGTAAGAATATGCTTCTTACCCGTTGACTTCATCATGCTTATGAACTGCATCGCCCACAGTTCATAGTTTGTACCGTTCATCTTTACAATAGGTGCTGGACCACGAAAGGCGCCAATGGATGAGATATCCACCTTGCTTTCTGACATACTGGAAACTGAAGACTGGAGTGATTGACTGAAGATATGATTTGTTTACAATGACATAGACGGGTTTAGTTGCATGTGTAGACCTCAAGCAACTAAACCTATGTTGTTGACGGTGTGCGCTTTAGGGCTTAGCACACGCTTAGGGCTATACGATGCCCTCTGAACCATGCGAGGACGCAAGGCAAGCGCTCAGTCGCGCAGCGTGAGGATGAGCGCAGTTGCACGTGAAGGTGCGCGCTAGGCGCACAGGCACAGGCTCGGAGATGCGCACAGGCAGGCGCTCGTGTACAGGCAGGAGCTCGGTCGCGCACAAGCGCTTGCACGAAGAAGCGCTTGGCGCAGTCGCACAGGATGCGTAGTGGCGCTGGCGCTAGCGCAGGAAGCGGGGGCGTTGCGCGAGGATGCGCACAAGCGCTGGCGGGTGCGCAGTGGAGGCGCAGAGGCGCCGACGGAGGCGCATGCGGTGCGGAGGCACTGGCGGAGGCGCCGCCGATGAGGAAGGGGCACGCGGGTGGGTTAGGATTTCGAGAACTCCGGTCTCGGACCGTCGCTCTGATACCATGTTGGGAAAAATGAACGAGTTCTTTATTCCATAAGCCCTAGGCTCTCTTATATAGGAGAATAGCCTATGGGTAAATTACATAAAGCATACAGCTGAAAATAAACATAACAGAGAGACACAAAGAAAACTAATATATATGTTAACAATCTTCACCAAGGCTCTATCTCGAAGTCTTTTTCAGAAATGTTGTTCCAAGCTGAGTATGATGGATATATATGCTCCAGCTTGAGGGGGAGTATTAAGATAAATATATCTTTATGTCTCTTTTATGTAATTTTATTTTCTTTGCGTACTTATCATGTAATTAACCCAAGGGCTATTTTCCTATATAAGAGAGCCCTCGGGTACGTCTAATGCATCTCATTCAGTTTCTCTCCTATCATCCTTTATTACGTCTACGGTAGAATAGTGAGCGGATCTTATAATTCAAACGAAAGTGATTTATATTCCTTTAATAACCTTCAACATTTCACAGGTCAGTGAGCCGATCTTTTAATTAGAATTTAAAGGTCAAGGGATAAGTGTTATGTATTTTACTAATGTTTCTGTTAAGATTTAGGAATTGTGGAGAATTTCTTTAATTAAGAAGTTAAATATTGACAATATCCAATGTTCTCATAGTATGGAGAGTTTACCATCCCTCTGGATTAGAATACTATTTAAGAGATTTTCATGAATAGGATTAACAGAGTACCATCTACTTCTTATTCCGGATTTCAAAGAGAAAAAAATAGAGATCAGACCACCCAAAGATCCTCCCAGTGAATAAGACAATTCATGGATTTCCATACCAGATATTAACATACTGCACTGCAGTATCCATGGTGAACTAGATTGATTATTTTATTTTATTTTTGCCAATTGGGACTTGGATGCCTACTAAATTAAATTCTTAAACTGATCATACTCCAACCTAATAACACATCTTATCAGAAATTATAGTTCCTTTAAACATTAGAACAATCCCCCAATTTGTAGCACCAAGTAATAGAATACCCTGATTTCCCTCATACATTATCCAAGATAAATCATCAACCAGTGGATCAAGATTGCATAAATCAACAAATACGACAACCAAAAAGAGGGTTGGATTAAACATTTAGGGCAGCAAAAGAAGGAAATTAGGGTTGTGCATATGTATGGCAGCAAGAGAAAGGGGTAGGGAATGTACCTAATTAAATCTTTGACCTTGGAGAATTTGATCCTATGGTAGGGATGCACAACAATTATGGGGAGTTCCCAACAGCTGATCAGCAACTAATTGCTTAAGAAAAGAAGGGAATTTGAAGGGAAAGAGGGCTGGAGATAATGAAGGATTTGGGGGAAAATGGGGGATTAGAAATTGGAAGGAAGTGGGAGAGAGGTAACGTTGGGTTAGTTTAAATAGGAGAAGGGTAAGGGGAATTTAGTAATTAAGAATTAGGGAGAGGGAAACTTCCATAAAGCTTCCCAATTCTTTTTTCTTTCTTTTTTTATACAAATATGACATCACTTCTAGTGATGTCATTGATGTTATCAACTCCCTTGATGTCATCCATGACATTATTCACTAAAATTTATTTTATATCATTCATGTATAATTACAGTTTTGTACTTTTGTGAAAATCTTAAAAGTCACACGTACACGTGCCTCGAGTGTCGGATTTCGACACGGTTTGGGGAAATTTTGCGATTTAAAAAATATCAAATGATCTCTGATTGACGAATCGTCGATTTCGTTGGTCTTGGTTCTGAGTGATCTCGGTTTGTTTTGCAATTTCCAAATTTGCGTCGCGGTTTTTTCGAGCACGCATTACGATGCGATCGATTTTTGGTCAATTTCACCCGTACTACTTTTGATTTGCGATCAGTTGATCGATTTAAGTTGTTTAGCATGACCAACAACTTTATTGGGTTACTCAGACCCAAATCAGATCGGATTTGAGTTTGATTGGAACAAGATATTACAGTGCTTGTCGATTTCTCTTGGTGGAGCTAGGTCTCGGCAACCTTTTAGGCGAAGCTAGATCATTAGGCCCCAATGTTTGGGCTTATAGTTCATCATTTGCCCTAATGTTAGACAATGGTTCCTCTGGTCTAGTGATATGGCGATGGCCTAGCAATACCCTACTAGTTTGACAAGACCTTGCTGATAGGCGATATTTATAACTCTTCTAGCCATGGTTTTTAAGAAGTAGGCTAGAGCCCTAATGCTGGAAGATGACAATGGCAAAGAAAACCAACACGACATTGTAACTCCAACAACATGCAGAAACAAATCAAATAGTTTGCATGCTTAAATAAATTCTGATGCCATTGATTAAAATTCATCGCATGTGGGTAGTAGTGGTCCAATCAATTGTAATTCACCGCATGTGGGTAGTAATGTCATGCATCCTCATATCTTCCTTTTTGCATGATAGTCTCCACCTAAACCTCGGATGTTATGGAACAAATTTTGCTATTTACATTGTGGTTATTTGCGATGGAGTTGCCAATGATGGCATCTTTTATTATTTTTGTCGAAAATTAGTGTGTTTGTTTTATTCCTTGATAGCATAATTGTAGAGAGAATTATGTAGTCGATGTACCGTTTGTGTTTTTTTATTTTCTATGTTCCATCTTATGTAATTTACCCATGGGTTTTCTCTATATAAGAGAGCCTAGGGTTCCCTGGAATAAACAACTATTTTTCTTCCAACATGGTATCAAAGCGAAAATCCTAGGCTCCTTTTCCAACACCCGCCGACCCCTCTCTCTCTTCCTCGGCATCGCCCCTTCCTCGGCACCGCCCCGCCCCTCCTAGGCGCCGCCCCGCCTCCCCCGCCGGATCCCCGCCATCTTGCCGCCCCTCCTCCTACGGCATCGCCTCGCTGGCTCCTCCCTAGTCGACGACAGCCCCCTCCTCCGACCTCTGCCGTAGTCGCCACCTTCGCTGTATCCATGAATTTGGGTACGTAACGTCTACATACACACTCAAATCCTATGAAGTTTGTGTAGACACTTGTTCTTTTGTCTACAAGCCCTAGTTCTTCATCTCCGACGATATGTCAGAAACCAAGGTCGATATGCCCTCCATAGGCGCGTTCAAAGGTCCCGCGCCAATAGTCAAGATGGATGGGACGAACTATAAGCTCTGGGCGATGCAGTTCAGGAGTCTCATGAAGTCAAACTGTAAGAAGCATATTCTTACCGAGGAAGAGCCAACAGAGAAGACTGGGATCTATGCCTCCTGGGAGGTTGATGATTCATATGCCAAGGTTTGGTTGTCAGGCACATTGTCGATGGAGATTGCCAATGATGTCCTCCATCAGCCCATCGCTAAAGCGACGTGGGACATACTAGAGACGACATATTCACATGTGCGGAATGAGACAAAGATGTTACAACTTCAACATGACATATTCACCCTGAAGCAGAATGGACGATCACTTCATTCCTTGTATACATCCCTAAGGGGGGATGTTTGAGAAACTCTACAGCACTATTCCTCTCACGGCCACACCCGGCAACAGAAGACATTTTGGAATGCTACCATGGTAGGAGTCCTGCTTGCGGCTCTTGATCCCGAATATGATGCGGCCAGATCACAGATAATTGCAGATGCTACCATTTCTCCTATGGAGGAGGTCTACCGGAGGCTTAGCCGCATCTCTGTCTGATCCAGTGCGTCTACACCACCCCCTCGACGATGGTTGCTTCTAGAGGGAGAGATGGTTCGTCTTCTTCATTCCGTGGCCATGGATCTCGAGGTCTAGGTGGTCGGTTTCGTCCGCCCTGCAGTTTTTGTCACCGTACAAGTCACTCTGAGGATACATGTTATTCTAAGCATGGATTTCCAGCATCGACGCAAGTAGCAGAACATGTTGCATCCCCATCAACATCTACTACGGATCAGAGGTTTGAGGAGCTAGTTGCTCGATTACGCGATATTATGCCTCATGTTTCTACAGATTCTCCTGGAGGTCCTTCGGATATTGTTGCGTCAGCTTCTGCTAGTACTTCTGCCACGACTAGCACCTCGGGTAGTACCTGTGCTGTTACCACATGTTATAGTTCATGTCGTAGATTGGATCATGGACCCTGGTGCCACGCACCATCTCTGTCACGACAGAGACAGACTTATGTATATAGGGAGATTCCACCAGGGAGGTCGGTGGTAATTGCTAATGGGACTCATTCACTCATTGTTATACAGGGGGAGGTTATGTTATCTTCTTCCATGCATCTGAAGAATGTCTTACAAACCCCTGATTTCTCGATGAACTTACTCTCTATTAGTCAGATTACAAAAGATTTGCATTGTCGTGCTATATTTGACCCATCTTCTCTTATATTTCAGGACATTCTAACGGGCAGGTTGATTGGTTGTGGTTCTGAGCAAGATGGACTTTATCGTCTGAACCAGAGTTCATATGATGGAGTCTCTTCTCATGTAGCTGGATCTGTCTCTCCCGATACATGGCACCTACGCTTTGGTTACCTTCTCCTTCAGAAGAAGCGTCATCTTTTACCTCAGATATCTCCAAGTTCTTCCTTCCAGTGTGAAGCTTGTCAGTTAGGGAAGCACCACAGATCTAGCTTCCCTAGTCGTCAGAGTTGGAGCAGTAGCTCCCCTTTTGAATTACTTCATGTTGATATTTGGGGTCCCAGTCGTGTCGTTGATCACCCGGGGTACATGTTTTATCTTGTATCGGTCGATGATTTCTCTCGTTTGTCGTGGATTTTCCTGTTAAAGAATACATCTGAAGTTGGTGATGTTATCATAAATCTTATCAGTGAAGTGGAAAATGTTTTTTCATCCCATATGAAATATGTTCGTACTGATAACGCTTTGGAATTTTGCACTCGCTCTCTCTCCCAATGCTTTTTTATCAAGAGGCATTATTCATCAAACCACATGTGTCTGACATTACTCGTCATCTTCTTGACACTACTCGAACTCTACTTATCCAGAGTTGTGCTCCTATTTCTTTTTGGGGAGATGCTGTTCTTACAGCCTGCTACCTGGTTAATCGTATGTCGTCCACGGTACTTGGTGAGAAAATCCCTCTTTCTGTTGTTTTTCCATACAAGGAATTGTTCTCACTCACCCCTCGTGTTTTTGGTGTTGTTGCCTTTGTTCATCAGTTATCTCCAGGTCTTGACATGCTCTTGCGTAGAGCTGTCAAATGTGTCTTTGTGGGTTACTCTCGGACTCAGAAGGGATATCGTTGCTATGATCCTGTTAACAAAAAATACTTTGTCAGTGCTGATGTTACATTCTTTGAGTCTGTTATGTACTCTTCTCCTGCAGATGACAGATTGGCCTCAAACACATCTAATGATGAGGTCTATATTCCTCCTCCTGCTACTGTGAGTCCACCATTGTCCATTCCAGTTTCTGAGGTCACGCCAACACCACCACGACCACTACCTCCACCACCGCCACCACTACCAAAACCACTTATCTCGCCATTACCAAAATTTTATACTCGTCGAGCGGGTCCTGCTCATGCTACACGCCAATCATCCAGCACGCCCCTGGTATGTCCGGATGTTAATACTAATGATGGGTCGGATAGTGTGTCTGTGCAGGGTTCATCATTGCAGGAGGAAAATGAACAGACGAGTTCTTTGGTTGATGATCTGGATGTCCCTATTGCTATGAGAAAGCAGAAACGCACTTGTGCTTCGTATCCTCTTGCCTCCCAGGTCTCCTTTCATCGCCTCACATGGGACTTTTAGAGATCTGCAGTGGCTTTGTCTTCTGTGGAGATTCCACAGAATTATCAGGATGCATTGAAAGTTGATTGCTGGCATACTGCAATGGAGGAGGAGATGGCTGCCCTACAATCACGGGGCACATGGAGCTTGGTTCCCGCTCCTTCAGGAGCATCTGTTGTTAGCTGCAAATGGGTTTTCACTGTCAAGTATCATGCAGATGGTAGCCTTGATCGTTACAAGACAAGGCTAGTGGCGCGAGGTTTTACTCAGACATATGGCGTGGATTATATGGATACCTTCTCTCCAGTTGCCTGCCATTCCACTCTTCGTATTCTTCTGTCAGTAGCCGTGGTATGTGATTGGCCCTTGTTCCAACTTGATGTTAAGAATGCATAATTGTATGGCGATCTGCAGGAATAAGTCTACATGCAGCAACCTCCGGGGTTTGCTGCTGAGGGGGAGAATCATATGGTGTGCAGACTTCATAAGGCAATATATAGCCTCAAACAGAGCCCAGGGGCATGGTTTCAGAAGCTTTCCCATCTAATTGAACAACAAAGATTCAAGAGATCCAATGCAGATCACTAACACTTAGAAGACTACTCGAGGTACAGTTGTCATCATGGTGTATGCTGATGATATTTTGGTTAAAGGAGATGATGCTCAGGGGATAGAGATGACAAAAGCATTTTTGGGTCGTCAATTTGTTACAAAGGATCTTGGTACACTACAATACTTTTTGGGTTGGAGTTTGCCAGGAATGCACAGGGTCTTGTGATGACCCAAAGGATATATATTACAGATATGCTTATCGAGAGGGGCATGGTTGGATGTAGACCTTCTACTACTCCTATGGACCCCAGCATGAAATTATATGATAATGATACAGAAGAAGTTGACAAGAGAAGGTATAGAGAAATGGTGGGTAAGCTTCTTACATCACTATAACTCGACTTGATATTGCCTTTGCAGTTAGTCGGTAAGCCAATTTATGGAACAACCGAGACAGGTACTTATGGATGCCATATATATGATACTCAGGTATCCAAAGTTGTCCCCAGACACAGGGCTGTTGTTTAGAAAGGAAACCAGTTTATCTGTTTCGACATGTGCAAATGCTGATTATGCAGGATGCCCTACGGCTTTGCAATATTTGTGGGTAGCTCTCTAGTTTCTTGGAAAAGCAAGAAACAAACAGTTGTGGCTAGATCCAGTGCTGAATCTGAATATAGGGCCATGGCACAAGCAAGTACGGAGATGATGTGGGTTCGAGCTGTACTAGAAGACTTGCATGTAGATATACCTCTACCCATGCAGCTACAGTGTGATAATCAAGCCACATTGTTCATTGCCAATAATCCCGCCTTTCAAGGTTGCAGAAAGCGGTAGTCGGTCGGCGGGGTCATTGACTAAGGATTAATCGACAGTCGGACGACTAATCGGATTTAGTCGGTCATTAGTCGATTTTGAATTTTTTAATTATCTTAAATATATAAATCATTTTTATACATAGATTTATACATTTTATATACTTTCATGATGAAATAAAAGAAGTAATTGACTTTAAATATAACATTATTGCATATTAGAATAACTTAATAAGTTTACTTATGCATTAATATAGATTTGTATATTTTCTATACTTACATACGAAACAAAAGAAGTAATTGACTTTAAATATAATATTAAGCATATTTAGAATAAGTTTGCTTTTAAAAAAAGTAAAAAACAAAAAAAGTATAAAAGCTTGTTGTAAAAGTCGGCCCGATTAGTCGGGCTGACCGACTAATGGCCGACTAGGCCTAGTCGAGTCGGCTACCCCCCCGACTGGACTAGTCGGACCGACTAGTCGGCCTAGTCGGTCTATTTTTACAAGCTTGTCGCCTTTCATGAAAGAACCAAACATATTGAAGTAGACTGTCACTACACCAGAGACATGATCTATAAGGGCCTGATATCTACTTCACATGTTAGTTCTTGAGAGCAGATTGCCGACATCTTCACTAAGCCATTGCTCAGAGGACCATTCCAGAAGTGTACTTCCAAGCTGAGCATGATTGATATCTATGCTCCATCTTGAGGGGAAGTGTAGAGAGAATATGTAGTCGGTGTACCATTTGTGCTTTTTTATTTTCTATGTTTCATCTTATGTAATTTACCCATGGGTTTTCTCTATATAAGAGAGCCTAGAGTTCCCTGGAGTAAACAACAACTCTTTTTCTTCCAACAATAATTAGTTGCATATTAAAAAGTTGTGAGAACCTTCTTTGTAAGTATGATTATATGCTTTTCTACATTGCAAGGTTCGAAATATCGATATCGATATCGTATCGATAAGCTCGAAAAGGGAGATATCGGGATATCAATGATATTGGTGGAAATAATGAAAACAACGCAAAAAAACAATATTTTCACAAATTAAGATCATATTAGTTCTTGAAACAATAAATAACGTACAAATACATGCTTATAGGCAAGAATGACGTGTATTTAGCATACCAATAGAGATTATGTCGCACATATCATTGTTGTCAATGCTAACCGTTGACTATTGATTACTGAGAGGTACTATAAAAGAAGCAATGAAATTTAAACTATAACTTAGTAGCGTCAAGGAGGTTTTATTAGCAAATTAAGTCTACATCACATCACATATTATATATAAACAAAATGACAGGTTATATCAGATATCATATGAACAATCTAATGAGCATAATAAAAATATGTATGGAAACATTCCTTGATTAGCTCTACAGTTGTTTCATCTCATCGCAAAAGGGGGAGTGAAGCCCCATGTTCAAGTGTTCCTAGTCCCAATATATATAAGTTGTAATGTGCTTTTGATACCATGAATAGATAAGTAAGCAGAATTCCAAAAAATCAATCAAAAATTTAAAAAAAGGGTGATGTTGATTATTGAGCAACATCGGCACCAATATATGGTATCAGTCGATATCGTCCAATATCCAAAAAAATTTGTACCCTCCAGTTATTGATATTTCACCGATATCTTGGAATTCGATATACGATTGAACATCGAAATCCTTTGTCTAGTGATATCACAATATTTTCAACCATGCTGCAAATCATAAATTTGATTAATTATTTATATCAGATTTGTTTCCAAATGTATTAATACAAGAGGTGGTTAGAAAATCTCAACAATTTAACTGTTAAAGCTTGAAGAATAAAAAATTACATTCCAAGATTCTTTAAGTCAACTAGCATAGTTGATGTCAATGATGGAGCATCGATATTGACATGATACCTGCACTATCGGCAGTTGCTTTCTTAACTGGAAAAGTCCGGCGTCGGATGCGCTTGGGCGCGAATAGGCCGACTTCTCGATACGGAGAGGAGGGACTAGACTAGGAGATGAGCATAACTCGAAATTATGGAAATTTTGTATTAAGTACTTAAATATTCATCAATATCGATGGTACTAGATGGCATATCGTGGACATATTGCTTGATATTGGTCGATATCTCCAGGGTAGTATCGATATCCCCGACTTGTCAATATGGATATATCGCCGATATATTGAGGATATGTTGGGATATTTCGATCCATGCTATATTATGTTGATCATCATTCTTAGGATCCATTTTTTAATTTTGAAGTAGACATGACCGGTTTTGTTAATTATGATCAACATTTACTTATAAGAGATGATAAGTACATAATAGAGCGGAGAAGATAACAAAAGCCCACCAGGAAAAGGCAAGCAATGATAGCGGTACTTTGAGAATATACACACAAGGACAAGGGGTGGTAGACGTATACCAAACATAAATTACAAGGTTAAGTATAGTTGCATAACAAAAAGGTAAAAATGGCAATGATGTGATAATAATCAAACTCTTGCAAACAACCTTAAATGGCTACCTCTAGGTAATGCTACACTACTGAAAACTCAAGCTAAGTCTACGAGTACATGACTTTCATGGGAGGAAAATATCATTGCCTACCTTTCCTGAACTTGAGCACGAGCGTTGACCTCCAGACGAAGATCTTGTTACCGATCTAGCACATCAAAATCGACCGCCTCAATCGTGATTTTTGTATAAAATAAAGGGATTTTTACTCTCGTGATCCGTTATACTTTCAATATTTTGTACATAACCCTCCATAATTACGATTTGTACCCAGAACCCTAAATAGTGCTTACCTCTCAGGGAGTTTTACACCCATAACCATATATGCTTTTGCGGGATAAGGGTTATGGGTGTATAATTCGCAACTATGGAGGGTTATGTACGTAATATGAAAGTATACAAGGTTATGGGTGTAAGAATCCTTAAATTAAACCATGTACGTGTTCTTATGGAGAATAAGACAATACATCTCAAGATTTCTCGCATCGCATTTTCTAAAGCATGGATTAGCCAATTCTTACTTCTTATTCCACAACTGGTCCACTTTCCCTTATCCCTTCATATATCTCCAGTTCACACTAATATTTCATCACTACCACTTATTCCATATTCTCAATAATACAATCAAACAAGCAACTTGGGTAATTCCTCGTTATTCCACTTTTATCCACCAACAGAAGAACACTTGAAAGAACAGAAGAGGGAATAAATCTCATTATTCCTTACCACCTCCTTACTTCACCTTCCTTATCCAGCAAAAGAACATGTTCTTTTCTTCCCATGGTGGGGACCGTGACCCAAAAATGAAAAGGGCTTGCAGTGTGAAATTTCTGTAGAACTACTCCCCTTAATGTCTTTTTACAAAAAAATGTTGAGTTTTGGGATGTTAGAGCTGGCTAAGAGAGGATAAGAAAGACCCAAAAGTGTTGGAATGAGACTTATCCAAAGGAATCGTAGTTTTTTGGATCTAAGATTGAGAATGGTCCAAGATAGATCTGAATGGAGGCAAAGAATCCATGTAGCCGACCCTACTTAATGTGGGAAAAGGCTTTGTTGTAGTCGTTAAATAAACATTGGTCAATCTGAGATCTCTAATTATGTAATGGTTAATTATTGTATTTGTTGGAGCATAGGTGTCACATGTAGATGGGTAATTGGATCCCCACAGAGTCCAATTACCACATCCAGTGGTTTAGTCCCTCATCTACCATCTGTGGGATGTGGAGACTCGGTGGAGGCTATATAAGAAGCCCCACACCCATTGTATCAATTGAGACAAGTGGATAGAAAACACAATCCCTTTGAGGCAGTTCTATCGTGGTTTCATCCTGCTCCTCACGGAGTAGGGTTCTATGTAAAATCATGGTGTCCTGCCATGTTCTTATTTTCTTTTCTCTGACAACTTCCGCATTTTTGTTTTCTAACATGGTATCAGAGCGTGTTGGATTTTCGAGGATTTATTTCTGATCATGTTTTGTTCAAGATTCAATTAAGAGAGCAAATTTGATTCTTGTTTATTCTTGAAGATTTATTATTCACGATCAATTTAAAGTTCGAGATTTAGGGTTTTTCGCCGTAAACATGTTCTTTGTTCTTATTCAAATCGATTCAACTGTAGCATCATAGTTCTAGGGTTCTCTTGAAACCCTAATCCTGCACGAAATTATTCAGCCTTGAAGATCATCGCCATATTTTTATGATTCTAGATTCAATTCGAGTTCCAGTACATGGAACCTTAATGCTGCGACGGTTTCTCCAACGGCAATCTCTGCATCACAAGCAATGATTGGGGTTCCCCACTGGAACCCTAGTTTTTATGCATCAACAGAAGGCCCTCAAGCTCCAATGTGCTGCCATCTCGAGTGATGGCACACATCCTAAGATCCTCCATGCGGAGGTCACGAAGCACAAGTCTAGTAATCTGTAGAAAAAAATAGTCGTGCGACGACAAGTCGAAGAAGAACAGAGTGCGACTCTTCCACGCACATCACCGATCAGATGCGCGATCAGAGTATCTCATCCATGCGGTGCATCCAGGTGGCACTGCTCTCCCAGCAGCCCTCCTTGCGCGAGGAACCCCATCGACAACATCCCAGTTCCAAGCGCAACCTCCGCCTATCTGCAAGTCCATGCGACGACGACCCCTCTCCAAGATTGGTGCAGCCCTCTCAAGCCCGTAGAGGCACAACACCTTCGCATGCATACGACGACAACATTCTTCAATCCTTGGCAGTGGCGGCGATCTGGGAAGTGCCTCAAAAAGAGGCAGCGATGATATCAGGAACCCTATTTTTCACGAGTTTAAAAAGGGTCTCGATGTCCCTTTTATTTAAAAAATCTCTTTGTTGCATATTCCATGTCCAAGAGGGTTGTGTTGATAAAAAAAAGAGTCAAAAGTTGGGTTGATATAAAGAAGGGAGAACGTACCTAGAGAAAAAAAAGGAAAGAATGGCCCCATCATTACAAAAAGGGAGAAAAGGCCCAAGGTCCAATTTGGGGCCTTAAGTTAAAAAAAAGAATGATGTTGATACTGTTATGGGATCGAGTTATGGGCCCAAGCTACTGCAAATAAAAAAGGAGGCTGAGTTTATTTTAGGCCCAAGTGGGCAGGGAGTATTAAAAAAGGGTGCATTCAAAAAAAGAGTAGAAGAGAGGACTATAAAAAGATAGGGATAACCGAGAAAAAATTGATTTGAAAATAAATCTTGAGATGAAAAAGTTGAAGAAAAATGAACCGCTTATTTTTTTAAAAGGAGAGGCGGCTATTGAAAAAAGGGAGAAAATAGTCACGGAACAAAAATCATTTGAGATTGTTTATTTTTTCCCATTTTCTTGTTTTCTTCTAATTTTGTCTGTTATTGTTTTTCGACAAGTACGGGAGAAAGGGAGAGTATTGTGTAGAGTTCTACGGCTTTAATGATTTCAATTCAGATTCAGATTCTCTAGTGTAGTTGCTAGGCTAGATTTCAGACTTTTCAAATTCAGACTCGACGTTAAAATTGATTCTGAGTCTTCAGTTTGATGCGCACATGTATGCAATCAGTTGAGAGGTCCCCATCTTTGTTTTTGGTCTCAGAGTTTTCATGTGATACATATGGACTCCAGAGTAAAGATTGCATTCTCTATGTTATTGTGGGCTAGGGTTCTCATGCGGTTTCATAAGGACTCCAGAGTAGGGATCCCATTCTCCGAGTCAGTATGGGAGAGATCTAGTTCTCCTACAAGGAGACTTTCAGGCTCCATTCTCCTACGACCGTGGACTTCAACGAGGATGTCTCCACGGCTTTTTTCCAGTTCAGGCCCTTCAGAGAGGTGGAGCAGTTGCGGACCAGAATACTCTAGGTGGAGACTCATTCCAGTTTCAGTGACTCTGACAGGTGCAGTACAGAGCACATATTCTTCAACGAGGAGACCCAGTTCGACTCACACTCCAGCCCTTTTGTTCCTCCTCGCCTGCACGGCATGAGAAGCAATGTCCTCGACAACAACCAACAATAGTATATGCGTTGAGTTGATATTGTCCGTAGTGCCTTATATTGTGAGTTTGTGATTTTTTTTCTATTTGTCCAAGTTGAGCATTGCATGCTCCAGCTTGAATGTGAGTGTCAGAGCATATGCGTCACATGTAGATGGGTAATTGGATCCCTCTAGGGTCCAATTACCACATCCAGTGGTTTAGTCTCGCATTTACCATCTGTGGGATGTGGAGACTCGGTGGGGCTATATAAGAAGCCCCACACCCATTGTATCAATTGAGAAAAATGAATAGAAAACACAAGCCCTTTGAGGCGGTTGTCCTGTGATTTCGTCCCGCTCCTCACGATGTACGATTCCACGTAAAATCTCGGTGTTCTTTCATGTTCTTATTCATTTATCTTTGATACATTTCCACATTTTAGCCTTCTAACAATATTTATATAAGAGTCCATTAGGATTTGTTATTGTTGAGATATTTGTTATCATTATTATTGTTTTGTTTATTTCCTATTTCTTTTGACCTCATCTTGTAATTTGCCCAATAGTTTCTTCTCCTATATAAGAGAATCCTAGGACCTCTCATCAATGCATTCAATTCTTTTCCACCAATATGGTATCGGAGCGACTGTCCTAGACCGGAGTCCCCGTGTACCACCATAACCCTAACCCTGCCGGCCGCCACCGCCCAATCGCCTCGGCACTGCCCAACCCCTCCCCAGTGTCGCCCACCCATCCCAGTGAATGATATATCGAGATCCTTAAGCGCATCATGGAAGCATGAGGATCACATCGTATGCGATCAGGAGCGACTAATCGCACTAGTTGCTCGAGGCAGCATAGATTACAAATTTTCATGTGATGAAACCACATAATCCAAGAACAATTCTCGGATCGTTTCATCTAAACTACAAATAAGTATTAGGGTTACCTCTTGAAGCGTAGTTGCGATCAAGTCTCTAAACGAAGAGACCTCTTGTCTCAAGTCCGATCCGACGGAGGAGACGCTTGCAAACGTGTTGATGAAACAGGATCTTCTCGCAATCCGTGTTGATGATCCAAGCGACGAATCTCCTGATCTCGGCACACGAGTTCTGATATCTTCATCACGAGTGAGGTGCATCGAAGGAGACAGAGATCCACGAGCAAATAGTCCGGCAACATAACGGCAATGTTGCGGCGAGAACGACTCTCTCTAGGGCTCCATGGTGGACGACCACGAGAGAGAGAGAGAGGGTGTGTAGAGAATGAGAGAGAGAGTGCATATGAAGTTGTTGTTGTGTAAAGAATAGCGAAGGGGATGCCTCTCCTTTTATAATATTTTAGGATCCATGGATCTCAATCCATGGACAAAACAAATCCAATGACTCACATTGATTTGTGTTTCTTTTATGGCCAAGATTTTGTTGTAAAACACATCAACAATTAATTTAATTAGATTAAATATATATCTATAAATCAATATAAATCAATTCTAAAATTAAATCAATCAAACATGGAGATTATGGAATGAAGATTGTCTCCTTCCATAATATGGGAGTTGGTGGCAATCTCATGTAGAGAATGTCTCCTTCCATAAGAGGGTGTGTAGAGAATGAGAGAGAGAGTGCATATGAAGTTGTTGTGTAAAGAATAGCGAAGGGGATGCCTCTCCTTTTATAATATTTTAGGATCCATGGATCTCAATACATGGACAAAACAAATCCAATGACTCACATTGATTTGTGTTTCTTTTATGGCCAAGATTTTGTTGTAAAAACACAACAACAATTAATTTAATTAGATTAAATATATATCTATAAATCAATATAAATCAATCCTAAAATTAAATCAATCAAACATGGAGATTATGGAATGAAGATTGTCTCCTTCCATAATATGTGAGTTGGTTCTTCAATCTCTTCGCCTTTTTTGCTGACGCGTGATTCGGGCTCCTCGGAGGGCGCCTCTTTGCCTCACTCGATCGCGACTGATGATGGTATGCTCTCCCAGCTTATTAGCCAGCCGTTTTTCTCTAATCGGTTTTCTAGATCAGGCAGCGGTCCTTTGGGCCCTTCGTCGGACGCTTTGGTGGACTCCCCGAACCGCTCTGTTGCTGCTTGGAATGCTTGGAATGCTGTGTTTGCCTTCCCGGCTAGATTTGGAAATGTTTACTCGAGACGCTTGCAGCCATCCATTGAGGGATCTCTTCCTTCGCTTGGTCACCTTTCTCGTGAGGTTGTGGCGGAGGCGGCAGGTCTTCGCCGCGCTGGTCAGCGCCCTGCTCAGGGCTAACTATGCTTGGGCCTGTGACCACTTTTTTTGGAGCCTTTTTGAGTTTTTAATGAAGCTTCTATCTTGGAATGTGCGTGGACTGGGTGACCCAGCGCGTCGCCGGGCTCTGGGCTCTCGTTTGGCCGAATGGGATTGCGACATCGTGTTCCTCCAGGAAACAAAACTTTCAGGGGTCGATGATGCTTTGTGGAGATCTTTTGGGGCGGGGGCTGTCGACACCTTTTGCTCGTTGGACGCGGTTGGCGCTTCTGGTGGAACTATTTTGGCTTGGAGATCATCGAGATTTTCTTTCTCCTATTCACGTATTGGCCGTCACTCTATCACTGTGGTACTTGTGCGTGCGGACTCTAATATATCAATGGCTTTTACTTGTGTGTATGCGCCTTTATGCCATATTGCTCGTCGCGTTTTATGGGAGGATCTGCATTGTGATGCCGCGACTTTGGGGGATATTCCTTGGATTTTGGGGGGCGATTTTAATGTAACTTTGCATTCCAACGACCGCCCACGTGGTCGGGGGGGGGGGGGGAAGGGATCCGGGCTCTAGCGACTTCTTTGATTTCATCCAGGATTTGGCTCTGGAAGGTCTGGTGGCTAGCGATATTGTCTACACCTGGCGTAATAACTCCTCTCGATCGCGGCTCGATAGATTTCTGGCTAATTCTCGTCTGATGGATGCTTTCCCCCTGTGCTCGATCTCCTCTCGGACGCGGGCATTCTCTGATCATAATCCCATTATTTGGGACGATGGTGTTTCTTCTCGTCCGCGTGGTGTTTTCCGCTATGAAAGGAGTTGGTTGCTGGAACCTCATTTTAAAGATCTGGTGCGGAATCATTGGTCCCAGAATTCCTTTGCGGGCAGTGCGGCTCGTCGTTTTGATCATAAGCTTTCATCCGTCCGAGGGGTTCTCGCATCCTTTAAATATAACAATCGTCAAGCAAGACTTAATTCTCGTAACGAGGCTGACGCGACTATTCTTCGCTTGGATCGGCTGGAGAGCGAGAGGGAGCTTTCTTCGGAGGAATTAGACGAACGTTCTTCAGCTTTGCATATCGTATCGGAGGTGGACAGGAAAAGAGCCATCGATTGGAGGCAGCGATCGCGGCTTCGATGGATCAAGGACGGGGATGCAAATACTGCTTTTTTTCATCGGGTCGCTAGCGCACGTAAGCGAGCTAATACTATCTCCTCCCTTGTAATTGGAGGTGCGCTTTTTCAGGGGGAGCAGGAGATGGGCTCGGCTCTGGTTAACCACTTCAAGATCTTTTTTTATCGTCAGCCTCCGTCGTCGTGGCGGTGGTTGGCCAGGGGGGCCCCCGTCCTTTCCGCTTCGGATGCAGCCTTGTTAACTCGGGCCTTCTCGCTGGAGGAGCTTCGGGAGGCGGTCTGGGACCTTAATGTCAACGCCTCCCCCGGTCTCGATGGGTTCCCCATCTCCTTCTACAGAGACTTTTGGGATGTTATCGCCAATGACGTGCTGGATGTGGCTCTTGATTTCTGTGAGGGGAACAGGGGATTCAACAAGATTAACCGGGCCAATATGGTCCTCATCCCGAAGACCCATGGGGCTAGCCGTATTGAAGACTTCCGACCAATTGCGATCTCTAATGGCTTATATTTAATTATTGCTAAGGCTTTGGCTAGGAGGCTTGCGCCCCTCCTTGGCTCTCTCATATTTCACTCTCAAGCAGCTTTTATCCAGGGAAGACAAATCTCGGATTGCTATGCGCTGGCCTCAGCGATTATTGATGGATGGAACAGAAATGATACGAAGGGGATACTTTGGAAAATCGACTTTGCTAAGGCTTATGACTCCTTAGACTGGCGATTCTTATGGTCGGTTTCGAAGCTTCGAGGATTCCCCCCTACTTGGATCTCGTGGGTTCGACGGTGTGTTACTACTGTCTCCTTCTCCTTATCTCTTAACGGTCGGCCGGCGGGGGGGCTATTCCAGCCTCGCAGGGGGGTTCGCCAGGGATGCTCCCTAGCCCCACTTCTTTTTGTTTTGGCGGTGGATGTGCTGCCACGTATGATTCATGGCGTGGCCGATGCTGGGCTTACGCGCGGATGCTCTCTTGGCGAGTTTCATATCCCCCTTCTTCAATTTGCCGATGACACTTTATGTTTTATCGAGGGGGATCGGCCCCAGGCTTTGGGGATGGCCACTACTCTCCAACTTTTTTGCGAGATGTCGGGGCTCCGCATTAATGGGGCCAAGTCGAAGGTCGTGCCTTTTGCTATGCCGCCTTCGGAGGCGGCGGCGTGTTCCTCTATCTTGGGCTCTCCCCTTGGTGGTCTTCCGCTGGAGTATCTTGGCTTGCCTCTCTCGGTGGGTCGTGTTCGCTTACGTGATTATCAACGGCTGGTGGAGAAGGTGGAATCCAGATTGGCGGGGTGGCGCGCGTCTCTGCTTTCAGGGGGGGGGGGCGTTTGGTTCTTCTGAAATCGGTCATCTCTGCAATACCCATCTATTTCTTGTCCGCACGCGGGTTACCTAAGGGGATCCGGGAGCGTTTGGAAAAATGTATGAGGGGCTTTCTTTGGGGTAAGAATGGCGATGGAAAAAGGGGAATTCATTTAGTGAGTTGGGAGGATGTTTCGCGTCCAAAGCGCGATGGGGGCCTGGGCGTTCGGCGGCTGGAGGTGGTGCGCGATGCTATGCTTCTCAAATGGGCGGTTAGGCTTTTGGGTCGGGATGATAGCTTCTTGGTGCGGTGCCTGCGCGTGGCGGCGGGGAATGCGTTTGATTCCGCTTTTGGCGGGCGCGCCCAGGGAAATTCGCCTACCTTTTAGCGCGATGTCTTCTCAGTGTTCAACAACAACCGGTCCTTGTTCAAGCCGTCTCTTGGCGATGGGAACTCCTTCCGCTTCTGGTCGATGGATTGGTCTGGGAATGGTATCCTAATGAACATATTTCCTAGATTATATGCGCTGGCCGGAGATAAATTTGCAACTGTGGCTTCATGTTGGTCTGATGGGTGCTGGTGCCCTTTATTGGCGGGTAATCTTTCCGATCAGCGGCTGCATGACTTCTCGGCTTTGTTGGCTCTCCTTAGGGACGCCCCTTCGCCCGTCGGGGGCCGTGATCACTTTGCCTGGAGGGAGGGGACCTTCAGTACGCGGAAGGCGTATTTTTCTATCCTTCCCAACGCCGCGGGCCCGGATGCGTCCTTGGTTGGTCACTGCAAGCTCATTTGGGGCTTGAAGCTCCCTGAACGGGTGGGTATCTTTTTGTGGATTCTTCGGCGAGGAAGATTGCTTACTCGAGATCGCTGTGCTTCAATTTTCCCCAATATTTCTCATTTCTGCGGCCTATGCGATTCCGAAATTGAGACACCCGGTCACCTTTTCCTTCAGTGCGTCCATGTGCGTGCCATTTGAGATGATATGGAGTGGTTGAATCTCTCTACTCTTGAGGCTTTTTGGGAAAGCTTATCTATCGCTGCGAATCGATCGAGGGACAAAAGAATTGCTCCCCTTGCGCGCCTTTGGAGTATCTGGCTGGGAAGAAACGAAAAACTTTTTGCTGGGCAGAGGTTTTATAAGGAAAACATTTGTATCACTGCTAGTCGTTTTTGTTTTGATTGGTCATCGTTGTAACGGGGTTCGGGGGCCGGATGATATCTATCTTGATATCATCTACCCCTTTTATTTCACTTTCCTACTCCTCACTGTAAGTTCTTCACACTTTTTTTAATAAAATGGGGCGAACACCTCTGAGTGTCCCCCCCTTTTTTTAGCGTCAAAAAAATATGGGAGTTGGTGGCAATCTCATGTAATCTCATGAGATTACATTATTCCATGGAAATCTTGAAGATTTCCAACAACACTTGTTGTACATTATTCTACAAAAATAATTCATAATTATTTTGTGAATATTGCAATCTTGCCATTGCAAAATTGTGAATCACATTCACAAACCAAAATAAAATGTGAACTACATTTTCAATTAATTGTCCAATGTAAATCCAATTCACATCAGCATTTAATTAACAAATATAAATTACCAATAGTTCTCTCTTATATATTATAAATCACATTTATAATATATATATATAATTAATATGGACAGTGTTATCCACATTATTCATATCCATGATAATTAAATCACATTTAATCATCTTGGATCTCTATTCTCATATGCCCAAATAATATGAATGTCATTCACATTATTCACATCTTTGGTAAGTAAATCACATTTAATTATCTAGGACAACTCTCCTTATAATATTAATCAAATTCATATCACTCATGATAATTAAATCATTTAATTATCCATTTCTCAATTCTCGGACATATAATATCTACAATGAAATTATCCATGAACTCTTTTAAGGATAATACGCTTTCTCCGCAGATACTTGGAGATATGGACATGGCGATTGTATTGTTCCCTGCATACTGACTTGGATATTGAGTTCATATCTCAAATCCAGATCTTGTGGACCTCTTATAGATGCTTGATTAAATCAAGACCACAAATCTAGTCTTCTCATTACATTTGAATCATGTTCAGATCAATGTCCAACATTTGGACCACGATCAGATTACTTCTCTAATGAGGGAGTCACTAAAATCCAGACCCGTTTCATCATTCCCTCGAAATGGAAGCGTCATGGTTATACAACCGTTTATGATCACATCACCCTTAGGTATTCCTAATACCTCTACATCCTGCATACTGGAAAACCTAGAATAAAGAAGTATAAGATCAATTTTATGTTGTCTACTTCAGGGTTTTATCATTAAGTTTCTCATATGATCATTGGGAGTTGGTATCGATCATATACTTTCCAAAAGCATATATCATACATAGGACTTGATCATATACTTTCCAAAGTATATATCAAATGTACAAATTCAGTCAAGCTTCCAAACGAGACGACCGTGCACGAAATTTGATTCTTCCCAATATGAGTGAGCTCATGTCTTCCGATTCAATAATGAACCTGTATGATCCCTTTGAGAGATCGTATTACTCATATGCCCTTGCATGCACACCAGCGTGTCGGTGTATAGAAGTCATCAATCTATTGGTTTGCCAAATGTACATACTTAGACATATAGTAACACATTTGTCTCCGGTTAGAGGATGCACGCCTATATCGTGACAACATACGACATAGGACTTTGGTTATCTCGATCTCGTTAAGTCAACTCTTTGACCTAACTTATCTAACACCTCCGAATCTCTATTCTTATGCAGAGGACCTGCATCAAGAGGTCGGTTAGATATCAACCAAAAGAGAAAGGATTGTCATCTCCTACTCAGGCTGGAGATCATCTCTTAGCAATCATTTGACGGTACTTGATGAGTCCTCAATCTAACTCTTTAGATATTCATCCAAGCACCAGTCTCTATGACTCAATAATTGAACCAACATCTGTATGATCATTAAGATTGCCATGATACGTAACCCTAATTGTAGTAAGGGACCTATTATACAAATTATTTATTCTTCATTTCAGATCATGTAATGATTTTCGCAATAACATTTATTGGATAATGGCTCACCGTGGGCTCGCATGTCTAACACCCAGACGCCGCCCAGCCCCCCCGACGTCGCCCAACCACCCCCCCCTCCCGACGTCGCCCAACGCCCCCCGACGTTGCCTGGGTTGTTGCCCCGGCCCCTATTGCCGCAACCTGGCCTCCAGGGCCATTGTCTTGGCTGCCATGCTGTTGCGTTGGCACCCAGGCCTCCGCCTCAGCTTCCCTTGGCAGTCGCCTTGACCGCCCAAGTTGTCGTTAGCCCTCCCGTACGCCTCTGTGCTTATCTGCGTGTCGTTCTGCAGTCTAATTTTGATCGGAAAGCATGATTTCATACCTATAAATCATATTTTATGGTCCTAACAAGCAACGAAGATTGGTAATGATGGTTGTATGAGCCTACACGTACAACCAATCCTCCCTATGATCGTGTAGAATCGTTTATATCGGTCTACTCTCCAGTTGAGTTTCGTTCTTTGGCCGTCTTTTCATCATGTCAGTTAATAAGGGTGATATTTTCTCGTCGAAGCCTTCAAGGACCCGGCTCCCATCGCTAAGATGGATAAGACCAACTATGAATTATGGTACATGCAGTTTCTCACCCTCATGCAGTGCAACAATAAGGAGCACATCCTGACAGATCCAGTGCCAACGGATAAGACTTGGGTAAATGCTTCTTAGATGCAAGATGACGTGTATGCGCGTGTTTGGCTTTGTGGGACCCTCACCACAGAAATAGCCAATGCTATTCTGACTCAGCCCATCGCCAAAGCGATGTGGGACACTTTGGCATCCTCCTATGCTTAAGCGAAGAATGAGGCCACGATCCTTCAGCTAGAGTTTGATATCTACAATGCTAAGCAGAATGGTCGCCCTCTGCATGTTTTTAATTCTTCGCTTCGCGGCATGTTTGAGAAGCTTCATAGCACATGCCTATTACGACATCTACTGAGTTGCATAAGACGTATAGGAACTCCACGATGGTCGGAGTTTTTATGGTTGGACTTGATACAGAGTATGATGCTGCGCGTACTCAGCTTCTTACTGGATCTACCATACCTCCCATAGAGGAGGCCTATAGCCGTCTTAGTCGGATCATCATGCCTTCGACTACCATTTCTTCTCCTTCTTTAGCGATGGATGTTTCTCATGGCTGGGGGGGCGATCCAGTCCAGAGGACGCGGTCCTCGAGGCAGAGGCGGTGGACGCCAGCGTGGTCCTTGCACCTACTATCGCAAGCCTGGACATGCAGAGGATACATGTTATCAGAAGCATGGATATCCTATTTCTGGTCGAATAGCAGAGCATATTGTGTTTTCAAAGATTTCAGCCCCCAGGTTGATCCTCGCCTGGATGATATTGTCTCTCGTATTCGAGAGATCATGGCAATCCTACCTCCTCTTGTACAAAGGGGCTAATATTGTGTTTTTAAAAGACAAATCATATAACATGTTGGAGTATTTATTTATATGCGTCACTTGTGGGAGATGGATAAATGGATCCCATCCAGAGTTTAGTCCCACATCTACCAGTTTGGAGATGTGGAAACTCAGTGGGGGCTATAAATAGACCCCCACACCTATTGTATCCAATGAGAAAAAGCAATAGACTATCAACCCTCTGAGGCGTTCTCCCGTGGTTTCATCCCGCTCCTTAAGGAGTAGGGTTCCACATTAAATCCCTTTTTCTTCATGTTATATATTTTTATTGCACCGATACGCTTCTGCATTCCTATTTTCTAACATGGTATCAGAGCAGGTTCGATTCTTGAGTATTTGTTCTTAAAGATTTGTATTTATGTTCGAGATTCGTGTTTTTTATGTTGAAGTTTTGTTGGTCTTGTTCGAGATTTGTTCAAGTTAGAGATATGCTTGTTGGTCAAGGGTTTCTAACGAAACCCTAATTCAGACCTCCCATTCAATCTCCAGGCAGCATCAGGCTGCACCTCATCTCCAGTTCTAGGCGGCGAGATGCCTTCAATCCAGCCCTAGGTACCTCGTCGCGCCTATCCAGGCTGCGACATCTAGGAGCGCACATGTCGACAACAATAGGTTTCCACGATTGGGAAACCCCATATAGTGCGCTCGACTCTACTTCACGAACCTCCGCCTAGGCTGCTTTCCAAACTCTAGGTCACGTACAGGCGCCTAACTAGGCTGCGGCATTCGGTCCATCTCCAGGAGCTTCATCGCAATACTCCCCCTTTTTTATGTGTTTGAAACTGAAGATTCAAAGATTCTATGTTCCTTCATTATTTTGTTCGAGATTCGATTCAATTATTATTTGTTCTTGAAGATTATTGTGTTCGGATTTGTTCAAGTTCAAGTACAAGTTCTAGGGTTTCCTTGAAACCCTGATTCTTCGACATTGTCAACACAAGCAGATTCAATTATCCGAACAAGTTGGGAGTTCCAATGGATTCAATTATTATTCATCTTGTTCTAAGTTTGGAAATTTTGAAGTTTTTTCTGTGCATGTTCATGATCTAATGATTCATTCAAGATGAAGGTCTAGGGTGGTGGGATTTCCAGCAGTTGTTCCTTCTCTCATGACGGCACTTGTTCTTCACGTGAAACCCTCGTTGGAAGCGCGAGCCCTTCCTCATCTTGAAGCTGCAAGATCCATCCAGGAGGCGGCTAGATGCACAGCTCCATTGAGCTCCTCAACATCACACATCTCCAAGCAAGGTGGCACCTCTCCCAGGCACAATAACCAGTGGCAGCACATTGCCATCTCAGAGGCAAGAACCTTTCACTCACGAGTCGTTCCCAGGTGGCACCTCTTTCACGATCACCAGGCAGCGGAGAAGCATCCGCCAGCCGCAGGTCTTCCCCAGATCTGTGCGCGAGCCCTCCAATCGCCGCTCCCATGCGACGTTCTTTCCAATAGGCGGAGCTCGATGCTCCTTCGGCGACTCACTGCTAGAACTCTGTGCCCTCCAGTGGCACCTCCAGAGGATCGTGTCGTAGAAGCTTTCCAAGTGGCACTCACGTCGTGCGTGCCTCTAGTGATGGCACCCGAAGCTCTAGGAGGCACCATGTTCGATGCTCCAGGCGGAGCATCCCTGCTCCAGACCACGGCAGAAATAGGATGTCCCTCGGGGGGGAGGTTGCGATTCAGAGAGGGTTCCCATAGGGGAACCCTAAATAAGAGGCTCCCTAAATTGGGTCGTGCGTGTATTGAAAAAAAGGAAACTGAGGAGGAGAGCGAAGGTAGAGGAAGCCCAAATGGGTTGATCTATCTTAAAAAAATGAAATAGTCGAGAAGAAAATTTTCATTGAGAAGAAAAGTCGAAAATGTGACATCTTATTTGGTTTTGTTTACCCCCATTTTATTGTCTTCTTCCAACGTAGTCGATGTCATATATTCCGATTAGTATGGTAGAAAGGGGGAGTATTGTGTAGAGTTCTTCGGTATCATCACTTTGACGATTTAGATTCAGTTTCATTTCTGGATCAAAGACAGATTTCAGATTCCAATCCAGATGCCCATTCAGATTCCAGACTCTACAACGCACTTTCAGACTCGACGATTGATTTCGAGTCCTCAGTTCAGACACACATATTTATGTGGTCCTCTTTTTAGATGTGCACGTATTTGCCATCTTTTGTCGTGGTCCCCATCATTCTTGTTTTCGGTCAGAGTTTTCATGTGAGCCATAGGGACTCCATAGTAGAAGATCATTCCCTATGCCACGTTGGTTAGGGTTTTCATGTGGTTCATGGGGACTCCAGAGTAGATTACCATTCTCTGTGCTAGATGGGAGAGATCAAGTTCTCTGACGAGGAGACTTCTTCATATTCTATTTTCAAGCGATCGTGAACTCTAATACGAGATCCCTCCGAGGTTCCTATGAGAGAGAATCCACTTCGAGGTCCCTATGAGAGAGACTTGTCTTCAAAGATCTGCGTATGGATAATTAGCGATGCTTTTTGTTTGGCCTTTTTCAAAGATGGAGCAGTTGTCTGAATGTTGTGCTGGGCCAGAGTACTCCGACAAGGAGATTCATTTCAGTTGCAGTGGCTCTGACAGTGCAGTATAGAGCACATGCTCTCCGACGAAGAGATTCAGTTGATTCACACTCCAGCACGTTCGTCCTCCTCACATGCACGACATGAGAAGCAACGTTCTCGACAACAACCGCCAGTTGTGCGCATTGAGTTGGTATTGTCTGTAGTGTCATGTATTTTGAGTTGAGTTTCTTTCTGTTTGTTTAAGCTGAGCAATGCATGCTCTAGCTTGAGGGGGAGTATGTATTTGTTTATGTGTCGCTTGTGGGATATGGATAAATGGATCCCTCCATGATCCATTTACCTCATCCAGAGTTTAGTCTCACATCTACTAGTTTGGAGATATGGAGACTCAATGGGGCTATATATAGACCCCCCGCCCATTGTATCCAATGAGAAAAGCAATAGACTATCAACCCTCTGAGGCGTTCTCTCGTGGGTTCATCCCGCTCCTTAGGGAGTAGGGTTTCACGTTAAATCCCTTGTTGTTCATGTTCTATATTTTTATTGCTCTGATACGCTTCCGCATTCCTATTTTCGAACATAACGAGTTGAAGAAAATTTGGAGTTTGATTTCCATTCTCCCCGCTTAATTTTTTAGTGGAACCTGCTCTCTCCTCCCTTCTTCTTTCTATTCCCTAATTTATGTCTGCTTCTGCATCTATGAATTTTGTTTTATTTTCATTTTCTCTTTGCAATCCCACCTCTTTGTACAAAGGGGCTAATACTCTGTTTTATAGACAAATCATATAATGAGTTGAAGAAAATTTGGAGATCGATTTTTATATTCTCCCCTCTTAATTTTTAGTGGAACCTAACTCTCTCCCCTCTTTTTCTCTCGTATAATAAGTAGAAGAAAATTTGGAGATCGATCTCCATATTCTCCCCTCTTAATTTTTAGTGGAACCTTTGTGAACTAGTATATGGTGAATGCTTGTTTAAACCTTTGAAAGTTGAATATGTTATACTGATATGCAATCTAATGATTGGGGAAAGTGGCTTGAGGTTTCAAACGTCCTTACAATTCATTTACCATCACACGAGGGGGAGCCTACCAGACAAAACAAGATGTTTACATGATGACACAAGGGAAGTTAGTCCCGCGAGTTTCTTGGACCCATTTAAGATATATGTGCGATGGAAGCCTTAGCACTAGAATCTTGTCATTCTGCTGAATACTCCCGTAGATTACTTACTTGGACTTGTTTAAGATATACGTAGGAAGGAAGCCTTAGTAGCACACGAAACTTTTCCTTCAGATGGATAAAATTAACAGCTTATTATTTGATGTTTGTAAAGAAAATGAAATGGATTGGTAGTTTTGTATTTTTTAGCTGTCTCATCCTAATTTGAGATGTATCCATCCAAGTTCCAACTATACAATAGAATATGTAGGAGCACTCGCAATATTGAGAAATATGCTTTGATCTAGAATCGGCCACTTTAAGCAAATGGGCTTTCAATGTGTCTGATTTCAAATATTTAATAACAAAGCTTCACAGGTTATTGATCTGGAGGAATTTAGAGAACATCTTGTTCAAGAAAATCAATTATTGATTAGCAGCATTTCTCTTCTACAAGCACGGGTTCAGAAGCTTGAGGAGTCTTCTTTAGTGGAAACAAAGAAGGAAAAGGTTAATTTCCCTACTTTTTTACTCTCCAACTACTTTAATATTTCCCTTTAATTCATCAAGATGTTTAAGTACTATAAATCACCATCGATGAGTGCTTTGTCATGAAACGGGTGCAAACTTAAAAAACTAGATGGGTAGTCGATTTAAATCTATATTGCATTTTGTTTATTTTCTATGTGGTTATTGAAAAGTCCAAATTCAAGTTTTATACAAGTAATTATTAATGTTTGAACGTTGCAACTCTGATAGGGCTGATCTGAAAAGAATGTATATTTACCCCCCTTATTAATGTTGTAGAAGGGATGTCGAACATGGGGAGGCTCTAGATTGCAGGTGAATTCCTAGGGATGTATTCTCAGTTGGTTGGAATTTTGGTTTAATGGTTGGTTCTTATTTCTTTTTATTTTTTTAGTTTTTAATTTTTTATTTGGTTTATATTTTTGTGAACTATTATGCTGTTAACTTGATATTTTTATGTATTTTTGGTGGAGAAGGTAGTAGTACTTTATAGCACATGGTGTACAATGAAACTCTATAATTTTATTTTTTAGGACTTTTGATTAATTTTTATGTTGAGTCATTATTTTTTTAAATAAAAGAAAAGGATATATTTCAAAAACTTATTTACTTTATATGGTAGCTATGATATATATTTATATGTGATACTATATAAGTAGAGACGAGATGTTTTTGTGAATGATATAATGAAGTGAAATGAATGTGAGTTTGAGTGAGATGAAGAGAAAACACTCACAAAACAACACCAAAAAAAATCAAATCTATCACGATCTTCCAAAAATCCAAACAAATTCAAACGATGACAAATTCGTAAGAAACGACTCGAAGCAAATATAGGGAAAATATTATCTTCTCTAAAAAAATCGACGGGAGAGTTTTCTAGAGTGTGCAAAACTGTTTTAATTTTGAAATACACGAGTACAATAATAAACAAGGAAGAGGAGAGAAAAGAACATGAGATGCGTCATGGGTTGGGAGAGAACTAGGGATTGTGATGAGAAAACCTAGATTATAGAGGAGAAGGGGATTAAATAATGGTGGAAGCACTTTTAAAAAAAATATAAATCATGATTTCATAATTTGTCCTAAACAGTGGACTACTATCTTCTTTATATATGGAGGGGGATTGATTAAAAAAATAAAAACAGATCAAATCAAAACTCTAATGGACCCTAAACTAACTGACCAAACAGAAGAAAACCCCGATCAATTTTGAGATCCTAATTTAATATCAATTTATTTAACGAAAATTAAATAGAAAATCAGAAATCGATATTGAATATTCAGTCGGAGGGATCATTGAATAAAGAATATTCATTTTTGGGAGAATATTTAGAATTATTCAATTATGCATTTTTAATTATTTTAAATATAAATATTGTTCTTGATATATATTCTTATATATATATATGGTCATCAAGCAATAAGAATCCAAGATGAAAGTACCAATTAACAAGTCATATATATATGGAGCTTTAATATTTGTGGTGATACCGGGATAAGTGAGAACCTTTAAAAAATAAAAAATAAAAAAAATCAGTATCATGTTGCAACAATTTGCCAAATATTCGACCGAATACCCGAATATTCAGGAATATTTGGGTTGGATCGAATATTGATCGATTAACGATATTCTATTCGACCATCCTACAAAATAAAAATATTCAGCCGAATATTCGATCTATTCGGAAGAATATTGCAATAGATAGGCAGTGTTGCAGAAGTCGGTTTTCAGTATTCAATTGGAGGGGTCACTGGATAAAGAATAATCGGTGTTCGAATGACTATTCGGGATTATTTAGTTTTGTATTGTTTATTATTTTAAATATAAAAATTATTTATAATACATATCTTCTTATATTTTTATACATATACAGTCATTAGTTAACATGAATCCATGATAAAAGTACTCATCAATAAAATAGATATATAGAATTGGGTTTTTATCAATTGTGCCCCTCCGAGATGTTGCAATTTCAGTTATACCTCTCCCTTTTTGGGAATATCAGTTGTGCCCCCAACGTCAACGTCTTGTCGTTCTATCACTTGTGCCCCTCCGTTACTTTGACCACCAACAAGTTAAACTTAACCATGGTTTAAACAAACCATGGTGTAGTTAAGAGGGGCAAATCTGGAAAAAAAAATCCACATCTCCCTCCTTCCCACCGTCCAATCCTTCCTCCTCCTACCACCTGCTCCTCCATCCCCTTCTCTTCAGTTATTCACCATCAACAACAACATGTCAACGACGAGGTCGCGGGTTCTTGGCTACCGTGATACGTGAGAGGGTGGAGAGACATGAAGCTGGTTCGGGGGAGTCAAAGTAGGGAGGCATGGGGCGGAGGAGGATGGGGAACATGGAAGGAGAAACTGGCGGTGGAGAGGGGTACGGTGGAGGAGCATCGAGCAGAGGAGGAGGAGGGGGTGCATGGAGGATCAGCGGGCGGAGGAGGGGGGGGGGGGGGTCAACAGGCGAAGGAGGAAGGGGGTGTTGGGGAGAGGGGCAACGAGAAGAGGAGAAGGATGGGGCAGGGGGAGGAGCAGGCAACAGAGGAGGAGGCATGGGAGTCAGAAGGAGGGGAGGAGGATGCTACGACGGAGAAGGAGGTTGAGCGTGGAGGATGGTGGTAGAGAAGGCTGGGAAGGAGGGGGAGGAGGACAATGAGGCTGGGGCGAGGGACGGAGGAGGAGGACGATGAGTCCGGAGCAGAGGAAAGAGGGAGGAGGAGGTGGTAGTGGTGACGATCGAAGGTGGAGGTTGGGGGCAGAGGAGGCATGGCTGCAGCGGGGAGGGGAGGGAGACGAAGGGGATGATTTTTCAACCCTCTTTTTTCAATTTAATTTCTCCTGTATCCTTTAAGTTAACATCCGTTTGTGTTTGATATGGACGGTCACTAACTCGAGGGGCACAAGTGATATAACGGCAAGAAGTTGGGTTTCAACTGATATTCTAAAAAAGGGAGGGGCATAACTGAAATTGCAACATCTCAGAGGGGCACAACTGATAAAAACCCCATAGAATTTGACATTTGTGATGATATCATGGTAAAATGTAACCCATAAGAATTAAAAATTTAAAATAAAAAATTCAAAAGTTGAACACCAGTCGGTCGAATAATTGACCTCCTGTTGGCCAACTAGATGCATGTTCAATCAGGGACTCCTCCTGCACCTCATAGTCTGAATCGACTATTCGCTATAGTCGGTTGACTATTGCAACATTGTTGACAGGAAACCCTAATTTTCGAATTCGTGCTTACCTTGATTCTCTCCACTTGAAAAACTCATCTCCTGTTGATTTATCATCGATCATGGCAAGGGAGGAACCCATTTAAATTTATAGACAATTCTTACGAATTTTAATGCCTTCTTTTTTTAAGCATTACATTTGTAATTTTTTTCTGTTGCGAGGCATTCAATTAAACAAACTCTTCTTCTTATATAATCCCTTACTTTAATCTTTTACCAAAAAAGGGCCTCTTTGCCCTAAGCTGCTGCTAGAGTTTCTTCCCCCTATAAACAATCGTAATGATGACATCTTGAGATTGGAAGGACCATGTTGTGGTGCTAATATCCGCATTCATGCTCACGGGGCATTCAATGACGCCAACATTCATTGAGTGGACGATGATGCCAACTTCGGGAGCCCGAAAATGGAGACTCTCTAGTCGACCTTCATCGTGGAAGCTACAAGAGATGCCATTGGTCGAAGATGGTTGGCGGCGACAATGGGCTACCCTATCCCGAGAGAACATTAATTTGGCCATGGCTTTTGCCAGTATTGATCGACTTTCGCAGCGTTTTCTTTGGGACAAGGCAACCATAGATGGGCTGCTTTTCTATTAGGGAGAGAGGTACTGTTTGTCTTGATCGTCAAGGGGCGCAAACATGCAACCTCGACCATCATAGCTATTGAAGTATATTTTGGGTTTACATTATTTAGTTCATACTTGAGGGGTGTATGTGTAATCGTTTCAGTCTACCGTAGCCTCCCCTCTATATATGGGAGAGCTATTCTAGTGAGAAATACACAACATTTTTACCTCATTCTTCTGGCTAACTTTGAGATGGTATCGGGGTCCTAAAGAGGGGCTTCCTCTTGAGGGTCCTGAGACCTAAAAGTTACAGAAAACTCCAGTCATTCGTGACTTCCGTCTCCAGCATCCATGACTTCCGTCTCCAGCATCCATGACTTCCGCCTCCAGCACCTTCCAAGGCACGCTCTCCAGCACCTTTCGCCTCTCCAGCCACTTTCGGTCGCTTCGCCCTCGACTTTCACATCTTTATTGCTCTCCAGCTCTCTCTATCTCATGTGCATGGCCTCCATCTCGCCTCTAGCACTGTCAGGTTCCCAACACTTCCCACCGATTCGAGGGTTTCAACCCTCCCAGGGGACATATCATGCATTGCTGAGGCATCCAAGTTTTATATTTTCTCTCTATCACGAAGTTACTATTGTTATTTGCGCCATACTTTGATTACGATTTGAAGAGGTCATCATTACCTAGATTGCTTGATTCGAGATTATTTTTGTTGATTTTGTTTTCCTGTTACTTCTGATGTGATTTTGTGGTTGGTTGTCTAATTGTTGAGAAATTATGTCCGACGTAGTAGATTCATCTACTCATGAAGGGGAAACAAATAATCCCTTCTTTGATTCCATTACCAAGTTGGATGGTACAAATTATGTGTTGTTGTCACAGTCTCTTCTGAATGTGATAGAAAGGCATGACAAAGAGCACATCATTACCAAAGAGGAATCAACCGAGAAAACCGACACGAATGCAACATGGAAAAAAAGACAATGCTATTGTCAAGATATGGATTATGCATAGTTGCATTTCATGCAGTATGAATGATATTGTGCACTACAAGACTACTTGATGCATGTGGGATAATCTTCGTAAGACATACTCAGAAGAGAAGAATTATGCTAAGATTCTTCAGAAATATGTGGATATGTCTCAAATCAAGCAAAGTGGTCGTCCCCCTTGCCCAGTTCTATTCTGCATCGAACTCAGGGATCCAAAGGTTGAAATACTATATGCCCATTTGCATGTGTCCAACGCATATTGCTTTCAGAAATTAATTGATGGTTGGACTATTCTTTGGAGGGTTGGACATATATATGAAGCCACTCAAGCACAAATGATCATTGCTTATGAGATTCTATCTATGGAAGAAGCCTTCAACATGCTTAGCAGGTTGTCTATATCCCTTCCAGCAGAGAGTCGTGTTGAGACCACTACTGTTATGGCAATACCTTTTTGGCATAGGCCGATGGACATTCTTTAGAGGCAAGGGACGTGGTCGCATGGCCTCAAATTTCAGCGAAATTCGGCCGAATTTCTGTCGAATATCGATATCCAGTCGAAATCGAAATTCGACCGAAATGACCGAAATATGGGATCCTAGTACAAAATATGACCGAAATTTCGGTCGAAATTCTACCGAAATTCCATCGAAATTCTGTTTTGGTCGGTACCGAAATGGTGACCGAAAACGACATTTAAGGCCTTGCATGGTCGTGATCTCGGATGTGGAATGCCCCTGTGTACCTTTTGTGGTCGTATGAACCACACTGAAGATCGTTGTTGGGGGATGCATGGAAGACATGTGATGGCTTACCAGGCCATACCAGTACATGATGATATCGTGAGTATCCAGAGTAGCGTATGAGGATCTAATGTAGAGACTAAGACATCATGGAGTTACACCACAATCGTCTTCATCAGGAGCTACCATGGGCACTACTTCTACCGAGCCTGTAACTTTTGTAATTGACATGTTCTGGATGGAGGACGTAGGGGTCTCTGTTTCTGACGAAATTGGAATGACATATAGGAGGGATATATAGATGAATATACATGGCGGTATTTTTCGGAAAAGTAAAAAAATGTGGGAGTTATAGGACCCGATGCATGTAGAATTACATGCACCTGGGTGCATACTCCCTATCATATATATATATATATATATATATATATATATGGTTTGGATCGGGTGGATCTAAACCATGGGTCACCCATATATAATGTTCGGGTTGAATGGGTGGGTTGGGTGGACATTGTCAAACACATCAACCAACCCAATACCCATATAAATTAAATGATTTGGGTCCAACCCGACCCGAAAACCCAAATAATCCCATTCATTTAATCCATTTTAAATGATTAGATTGGGTTATTTGGGTTGACCCAAACAGTGCCCACCCCTACTTGGCCCTCAGCTTATTTATCACCTACTACAAGTCTACAAGTTTCATCGAACTCAGTTGGTCCAAATTGCCCACCCAAATATCTCAACCAAATCCAATTTGATTGGATGGTAGGTGGGACTTTGTCAACCCAAATGGAAAGCAACCTGAACCTATTCAAATTATCTGAATACCAACCCATACACACGGGAATGCTTTTGGAGCTGTTTGAGTTTGGTTTTGGTGGGGACCCGGCTATATTGAGAATGTGGTTGCTCACATTAATGCTCGTGTGTCTTAACTTTTGTGCTTGTAATTTGTGATTAATTGAAGTTTAGGGTGATCACCCTTTTTTTCTTCAAGTTATGTGCGTGTATATATTTATCTGTATGTGTATTTATGAACAGTCTGGCAACTGGTTAAAGTTTTGATCCTGCTGGTGCTTGTCTAATGAGCACATACCTTATAGTTATGCTCTCTCTAAAAACACTGATAATCCATGCCCACTATGGAATTTGAAGCACAACTGAACAAAACAAAATGCTGTCATTTCCAGAAGTTTTTGATGCCTGTTTCTGGGCGTTAAAAAATAGAAACAGGTGATGAATAGCCAAATTCATCCACATCTATTAAGTTTGTGTCCCTCCTGTGCATTTTTTTATCATGTCTGATCCACGATTATCTTGAACACTTGCAACAAATTTTCTCCTGATCTTTGCAGTCAGATTCACCTAAAGAGGAAAACACAACCTGTAGAGTAATGGAAGACCATTCAGCAGAAGAGCTGGTTGTTGGATGCAAGGATATCTTCGAGAAGGTATCATTCTTATTATCGTTCTTATATGTTTTTGTTTGATAGGGGAGGGTGCTATTCCCGAATGAAAATATCAAAATACTTCATAGAGGAATTGGGTTGATAGGCATCTGATAAACGCATTGTTCTTTGATACCAAACTACATATCGTAATGGAAATGGTCTGACATTTGATTTACGGAAACTAAATATTAATGCACCTCTTAATGTGAGAGTCTGCAAATCCTTCCATTTACATTAATAACAGAACTTTTCAGTGGATCCTCCTTGATAGTTTAACAAAAACAAGTATTGCCACTCAGTGTTCCATAGGTGCTAACTTGCATGCACCACCTGCTCGTAAGTATGAAGGCTGACAGTTATCAGCAACTCGTGTTATTTTGATCATGAATTCCCTTACCATAAGTTCTTTTCACCGTAGTTGCCAATAAACTTGTTATGCATTTATAAATGGGGTATTCACCAGCCCTGCTTATAGACTTGGCAACTTTAGCTAAGGGTTGGTAGAGGGGATGGAAAATTTCAATGTGGCTGTCTTTACTTTTCAGGAAAAAGAGCCTCAGGACTTAGCTGCCAATGATAACCTGACAATTAGTTTATCACCGGAGCATGGTTCGACAAATGAACCAGATAAAGAACTGACACGGGCAAATCATCTAGCAGGACATGATGAATCTTCTGCTCATGCATTTGAGTCGATACCAATTCACGACGCCATGAGCCGGGAATACCTCAGTGACCAACTTTCACCGCTCTACGTAAGCAGAAGCCTGGCACAGCACTCATCGGAAGACGAGATCCAAGTCGAGGAAGTGAACAACCAGCCCGGTGAAATTATTGAAGAGTCCAACACGCCGTTATCTGATGCTCCTTTAATCGGGGCACCATTCCGCCTCATTTCCTTCATGGCCAAGTATGTTAGTGGTGCTGATTTGGTGAAAGATCAAGGATCTAAGTTTCGCAGATAAGCCCGCTACAAGCCATTTTCTCTTTATTGTTACACAGATTAAGCTTTCATTTTTTTGTATTTTTTGTTATTTAATCCGAAATCTTGTAAAAGAGACGTTAATACCATAGGCACCTTCTGGAAGAGCGACAGACGACTGTTCTTACAAAGAAATGATAGGATTTTTCTGTATGATGCCATCAAGGGAGATGTGCTCTCTCTCCTTTCACAGCCGAGGTGGGATCTTCTAATCTAGTAAAAATTTCCTATCGTGTAATTATATCGGACTAAGATTAACACGAACAAAATCAAAACCAATGGGTTCTGGAGGAACCACCACCCAATTGCTTCTCAAGAACATCAGGTCAACTGTTTTGTCTCGATCATTTATAGCAGGGAAAAATCATAGTCAAGAAGGGTGGATTGCAAGATTCAGTCAAAAAGATAATTTAGTCCGATCAATTGGCCAACATTATTCGACACTTATTGTGTATGTAGATAAGGAACAGATGACTGACTCGATTGTAACCCTGCCAAAAACGTTATTGCTTGCAAGCAATGTCTTGATTAATAAAAAGGATTTTTATCAGTTGTGCTCCTCTGAGATATTACGACATCAATTATACTCCTTTTTTTTAAATATCAGTTGCGCCCCTACTTTCTTGCAAAATTCATAGTTCTCCTTCTGTTTAGGTAAAGTAAGGGCATAACTGATATTACAAAAAGGCATGGATGTGAACTTTGTAAGAAGGTAGGAGCACAACTAATATCCTAAAAAAGGAAGGGGCATAAATGATGTTGCAATGTCTGAGAAGGGCACAACTGATAAAAACCCTAATAAAAACTTGACAAGGACATACTTTGTCGACCAATGTGATTCCTAGTTGACAGGTAGAATCAACGGTCACACTCTTGCTCCTTTCTAGTAGACTTAAGAATGGAATCCATTGTCCATGCATTAAGGGAATCACCACAAGGGCATCAATAAGGCATCATGATAACAATAACACCAAACACCAATCAAATCACTAAAGTTACAAGACACACATCAAATGCATAAACAAAATATAAACTTAACTACAAATCTAATCCAATATATGCCCGTTTCCCTCTGGAAACTTTCTTTCTACGAGCTGCCAACTGTTAGAAAACAGAACTTCGCTACGCTTCATCCATGGGAGGCGTGACGTTCGCGTCCTTCGACCGATCCTCCGACGACGGCCTGTTGCCCGAGTCAGGCTGCCGCACGTCTTCCATCATCTTGATGACGTCTTCCATTCTCGGCCTTTGGTCAGGAACTCTCGCCACACACGCCATCGCGATTTGAAGCATCTGCACCATTTCCTCTTCGATGTTCTGGACCTTCATCAACTCTGGATCGAACACCTCTGCGGTCCACTCTTCACGCACAACGGACTGGACCCACCTTGGCAGATCGACAATCTCGTCATTGCCAGGGGATTTAAGTGGAGCTTTACCTGTGAGCATCTCCAGGAGGAGAACACCAAAGCTGTAGACATCTGATTTCTGGGATGGTCTTCGGTATTCTATCACTTCAGGGGCTCGGTAACCCACCAAGCTCCGCGGAGATATAGGGACGTTCATGAGCGTTGCTAGACCGAAATCAGAGACGCACGCATGCAGTTCTTGGGTGAGCAGGATGTTGGAGGATCTGATGTTACCATGTACAAACTTCCCACCACCTTCGGAGTGGATATGGGCGATTCCACGTGCTGCATCAAGCGATATCTTTACTCTAGACTCCCAATCTAAGGGAGCGCCTGCACCACTCCTGGTCCCTGCTGATGAATGTTACGAACATTAAGAACATGTTAGAAACGGAATCATTGTCATTGCCATCCAATAACCACCTATTTTCTCCCCAGAAGTATATTAGATTGCCAATCAATTTTCATATCTTTACAGTTTGAAGTGCGTGAGAAAGTTCAGCAAATGCCTTACCGTGCAAGAGAGAAGACAAGTTTCCCGACGGAACATGGTCATACACGAGGAGCTTCTCGTCTTTGGAGTAGTAATAAGCTCTTAGAGGCAAGACATTAGGATGCTGGCCAACCCTCCCGATGATCTCCATCTGTTGCTCAAACTCCCTCTTTCCAACAATGACCTCCTTCAACCTTTTCACCACCACTATCGTTCCGTCTTCCAGAACCGCCTTGTACGCAGTTCCGTAACTTCCTTTCCCAAGAACCTCCGCAGAAGCCCTCAACAGATCTTCCAGGTCAAAGTTGTACGAACATCCTTCGAAAAATATGAGCTTATTTCTTTCAGCCTCCTGAGCACCGCTGCCAAACTGCTCAGCTGCCTTCTCGCTTCTACCACCGACGGAGCTCTTCCCCTTCACTGATCGACCATCTTCTCGTTTCCTCCGCAATAGGCACAGCAAACAGATCACTGCAAGTAGAACTAACAGCAAGAAACCGCCAGCAGCAATTGCAATAATGATTGGAGTGGAGAGTTTTCTCCCGGATTTTGTTGGCGGAGAAGGCGGTGGTGACTGATGGTGCGGTGGAGGCAATGGGAAACATGGAGCGAGAGGGATCCCGCATAATTTGGAGTTGCCTACAAATGATGAGTTTGGGAAGTTTCGGAGGGACGACGGAATGGACCCATTAAGGTTGTTGTAGCTCACATTCAGTTGCTTTAGCCCAGGGAACTTCTGGTCGGGGATGGGCCCGGTGAGAGAGTTATTCTGAAGATTAAGCTTCGTAAGTTGAGTTAGATTCCCAAACTCCTGTGGAATTCCACCGGTGAAAGAGTTCAAGGAGAGGTCAAGAACACTAAGACTGCTAGAAGCGAAGGTTGGTATGGTTCCAGAGAAGTTATTGCCTTGTAGGTAGAGGTAACGCAAGGAAGGAATCCGCGTAATATCGGAGGGAATAGGTCCAAAGAGACGGTTAGAACGAAGGCTTAGAACTTGGAGAGCGTCAAGTCTACCAAGTATTCCATCAGGAATCTGCCCAATTAATCCTATTCCTGGTAGCCGCAGGGCGACTACACGAGAGTTATCTGGCAAGCATGTGACACCTACCCAATCAGAACATATTGAAGATCCGGACCAGTTAAGCTTCCTCTGATGACGAACCGAGGAGTCGAATTGAAGCAACGTGTGTCGATCGGCGATCAAGTCAGCAAGAACAATGCAAGGGATAAGTAGTAGAATGAAGACGGAAAATAGTGATGCAAGGGATTTTTTCTTGATATAGATCTGTTCCATGGCAATATCCCAAGCTACGAACAACGCTTAATTGTTTTACTCTTCGCCTCTCATCGGGACGACGTCAAATTATAAGTGAAACCTGCAAAGAAGTAACAAGTGCCCTTCTTTAGTTGCCTTGCTCAAGTACAAACAAAGATAACATCAACCATATTCATACATAAAATACTTAATTCTACCACATAACAACGGACAAAGGACTGAAGAAGAGATTGATGATTAAAACAAAGTGCACACTCAAACTTTTCCAAATCTTGGGAATTATTCTCAGACTGGAGACAAAGCAGCATCCTCGTGAAAGTCAAACCCACAATTAATCTCTCTATTTCAAGTGACGCCCAACTTGCTTGGACGTTTAAGGCACATTTGGGTCAAATTACAAGGCAGGAGAAGTTTTCAGCTCTTGCAAAACAAAAGGAAAGAAGAAAAAACTCGGTCACTTGTTTTTATTAACTCAAGTACCCATAAGTTTGCAGCCTCTCACTCTCAAGTCTCAACTTAGACATCACTGCTTCCATTGGTGTGCACAAACAGCAACACCACCTAATCTTATCTTCTCTTCTCGGCACAGCAATATAGTTATCTAAAGCCACATAGCAAAATCAAAAGTGGAGATGAAAGGGGATGTGCACACAAAAATTAAAAGCAAAATCGGTCTCCTGCAAAGATAAAAGGAAAGGATCAAACAGACACGAATAACACATGGAATAGAAAACACATACACACAAACAAGAGAGTGCCAGAAAGAGAAGATGCGAAAAAAGAAAACAAACGAAATACCCACTTTTTCCTTTCACCCAAAGGAGAAGAAAAAGGCGGAGAAACTCTTAAATTCCCACAATAAAGAGCTAATCCTTCACCTCCTAACCCTAACGAAGAATTTGTACCCGTTTAAGGGCAAAAAGTTCGGATCTTTGGAGCTCACCGGAGCGTCTACAACCTCGACAGATCTGAACCATCCTCCAGTGACCTCCCCAGCTGCAGCATTGTCGATCCTGGGGGCTCTGGCATCCACAGGGCCGCTCAAGACCCCGTTCGACCTCGAACGCGTGAGGAAATCGACCACCTAAGCTTCGGATCGAGGTATCGGCGACCGATGAGCTCGAATTTCGTAAAGGATCGACCTCGGGATGGATCAAGAAGCCGCATTCCGCGGCATCAGCGTGGTTTGGGAGGAGCAGAGGAGATGGAGAACAGAGGTGTGAGCAGAGGGAGCGAGAGAACTACAGAGGGAGGTGCGAGTGAGATTTCGCCACCAGTAGTCACGTAGGTTGCGATGAGGACTACACGAATGCCCCTCGCTTTCGTAGGAATTACGAGATGGGCAAACGTTTTGTGCCGAGTCGGCAGGCGCGAAGCGGTTGCAGAAAAGGACGAGAGTGCCCCTGGGATCGGAGTGGATCTGAGCCGTTGGATGGTGGAATGACGAGCTTAGGAGTGACGTGAGGGTCTGACAGTGATGAGAGAATGGGCGAGGACGACGACGGGGGAGTTACGTCAGACGGAGGGATCCATTTGCAATTTATCCTCAATTGTTGGGGGTAAATCGAAATCCTGTCATGAAAATTTGTGGTTGGATGGAAGGATGTTTTATTAAAATCACCAAAATATCTGCAACTCAACAAAATTACATAGGGTTCGTTTGGTTGCAGGGTTGGGCAGGGTTGGGTTAGCCCAACCTGGATACCCCTCCTTCCAAACATCCCAATCCTCCTCACGGTTTACTATTCACAGGAGTACATCAATCCAACCCAATCATGTCCAACCCTGCAACCAAGCGAACCCACAAGAAGTCATTATGTCATTAGAGAAAAATAATTTTTATTGCACAATGATGGTGGTTTGCCATGAAAGCTCAAAATCGCCTTAAAATAATTATTCCGGTTAGTTCAAATGAAATCATAGAAAGTAAACGCAAAATGCGCATATGTAAAAATTCATAAAAATATGTATGATATATATGGTATTTATTTGAATCGAACACTTGAATCTTTTCTGTGATTTATGCAAACAAATGTCAATATATATAATTGCAATTAAATAAATAGTCGCCAGTAACTCACATTTGGATAATTGGACAAAATCTTAAGTGTTGTATCTCGAGCTTAGGTCTCCATATCTTTATCGAGAAAAATCTTGCATCGATAACTTGTTGAGTCAGATCCGATTAAATTTATCGATAACCATCAAAATACTTAAACTCTAAGTTGTCGCGTTGCCATCCTCTACTCTTATGACTCGATCTAAAACTTCATGAATTTTTTATGCAGCAAAAAATCCAGAACTTACTGCCAATCTTACAAATTGATAGGACACTGCTACATTTCGTAGGGATTATTGGACTTGGGAACGAGAAGTTAAGCGTTTTCGATCAAGTTGACATTTGAATATCAGCTATTATTTGACTAATAACTTCTTCATTGATGCGGTGTTACATTTAGGTCTTAAACACATGCTTTTATACATTCTAAGGATTTTTAAGATAACCAACTGCAACCACGGTTTTATCTTTTTTTTTATTCCAAACATAATCATATGTACATGTATCTTTAAACATAGTCTCACATCTAAAACTCACGAAGTGTGATAGTGAGTTATAAGTGATGGTGATTACTACTTGACAACTTCGGGCTTAAACATTTTGGGTGGTGTCAACGGATTCGTTCGGACTCGAGCTCAATAAGTTGTCATGGTTGGTTTTTTCCGTTAATGAACCAATGCCCTAAACCAGGGACATTGCAAATGATATCAGAGCTGATTTCCCTCTGATACGGAAAGGGTTACCTGAGAAGTTGAGTCGCCCCTACAAAGAGGTAGGAGGAAAATATTACCTGGAGTGTGCAACCGCCACTATTATTGGGAATAAGTGATGGGCCGTGTGACAATGAAGACGTTGCGAATATTAGGCGGGGGTGTTGTAACACCCGTAACCCCAAACATAGTGCCACATCCAAAACTCACTATATGTGAGAGTGGATTATAATCGATGGGGATTAATACTTAACAACTTGGGCTAAAGCATTTTGGGCGGTTGCCAACATGTCTATTTGGGCTCGGACCCAACAAATTATTAGGAGTAGTTTTCTTTAATAACGGACCGATGACTTAAGTCCGAGACGTTAAAACATATATGATTCACAAGGTGCAAGAGTGTATAATAAGAATGAGAATAACTACTTGACAACATGAACTTACGCAAGTATTAAGCCTAACAAGTTGCCACTTGTCAGTGATTATTTTCTTCAATATAGGTCCGCACATTCCATATGGAGCTTTTATACACTTTCTATGCTTGACTATTACCCTTTTTTTAATATTTATACATGTTTATATAGAGTCGAAATGTGAAAGATATGAATTATTCATTGTTTTACCAATTTCCCATATTGAATAAAATGGGAACACTCCAACCCCAAAACATAGTTCAACATCTAAAATTCACGTAGTGCATCTCGGATTGAGTTACATCGTTGATGGCCTTCTGAAGAGAGAGAATGAGAAATGGAGAGAAGGAGATGGTTAGATATTTGGGGTGATAGCGGGCTCCTGATTGGCGAGTGCATATCCAGCTTGAATAATTCATTTCTCTCCCGAAGGAGGTACTTATATGACGTGAACAACCTCACGTCGTCCACCCCCTCTCCCATAACTGGCGATTATGGTTTCCCGTAGAACTAGTCTTACCACAACAGCCAGAGGCGGTTCCTTGACCACGTAGTCACGGAGGTCATTTTACAGTGCGGGTGTGGGTTATAAGTGGTGGAGAGAACTACTTGACATCTTAGATTTAAGCATTTTGGATGGTTATCTATGGGTCCGTTTGGATTTGAGTCTAACAAGTTGTTTAGATAAATTTTCCTCATTAACGGATCAGAGTTCTAAACTTGAGACATTAAAAGATAGAGTTAGAAGAATGTTTGATCTTTCGATTGATGATTAAACATGAGACTAAACCTTTTACAAAGTCGTTGGAACCATTTTGATCTGAGATTCTGAGGTGGTGATTCGTTGAAATTCTTTCATGATTATAGGGTTTCTTAATGATTGTGATGTTCTTCGGTTCGAGTGGTACACCAGATTTTTATTAAAATCCACGTGGATTTTTGGTTTCTTAACGTAGTTTTATTTTAAGTGGCTGCACATGCACTGTAAGGAATTCTAATTTCTATTTGACTCGGTTTCCTTGGGATTCGACCAAATTTGATGACTTGCTCTTTAACTTCTAATAACATGCAAATGGTGAAATTTAGGAGTTATTGATTTTGAAGTTATTTTTTATGTTAAAACAGCAACTCTATGTCTTCTATAATGGTCTTCTATATGCACGCATTATTTTTGTATTTTCAACATTCAACTATAAAATTGAACGTGAGTAACATTATACATCGAAAATTATGTTTTTCAAATGTGCTGTGCAATCAAAAATCGTCTTTGATTGATAAGGAACCGCTTTGGCCGACCTTGATTGGTCAAAAGACTTGACATACCAAATTACCAATCATGTTAATAACAACGCCTTTAACTAGATCTTCGATAAAAACAGCAGTTTATTAAAAATCAAACAACGCAAAATGTCGAAATTGTGAGCGTCTGCACGGTTTAAGATGAGACAAATTATCTCGTCTTATATATTTAACAAGAAAAGATATAGTGATTGCTTAACCAACAGAAAAAATATATAAATGTATAGTTTGAATTTGTTGAGTGTGTTGTTATATTCATAGAAGGTCGTATTGGGATATATCGGTGATATGTCGCCGATATATTGATTTCGAGACGAGACCGATATACGAATACCGATATGACGATATTTCCTCTTTTTCAGGCATTTCCTTTACAAAAGAGCGTTGATGTGGATGATATATTTCAGCGATATATCGTCGAAATATCGAATCGACACGATATCGAAATCGATATGACCTTCCTTGGTTATATTTCACCTACTCTTTAGGTATATTAATCTTTTAACTAATAGGAGTGACACCTATGTAACTCTAGGCTTAGGAGCCCTAGGGTAGCGTAATACAATAAGCAATTCTCTTCTCTTCTACGATCCGAGTCTTTCTAACTTTGAATTTCCGATCAACTGGTTCATTATATTGAGTAATGTTTTATTTATTCCAATTTGTTAAGCCAATTCAATCATTTTTCCTTCACCGGTTTGATTCAATCCAACTTTAAAGAATGATTAAATCATCGCTCAAATGAACCGATGTGCTTACATGATTTATCACATATTCGACTATTTTAAAAAAAACAACATAGATGCGAATTAGGAAAGATTGGTCGATGAAATATGAATCGAAAACTCAATTTTATATATTTTTTATTCATCTATAAAAAGGTGGGGGAGGCCCTCCCATTCATATAATTACATACTACGTCCATCATATTACTTGCTACCCATTCTACACGTGAAATTAGGGTCAAAACACCAAGTCGGGATGGGTATCCCTTATCCATTCATATAATCCGAGTGTTCGTTAAAAGCGGGCACCGATTAAAATAAGATGAATCGACCTGTGATCCGATAATGATGGGTCGGAGCAATCGTATATGGTAATGGTATGTACACTCCGAGTAGGTATGTCAGCTAGCTGCTAGCCGCTAAATCGTCCCTATAATCCCTATGCTTATGTAGATCTTAGTTGCTCCCTGAAATATTCATATAATAATATCTTAATCATACGTATCTGGTGATTGACGATAAAAAGGTTTGGAGGAACTTTCACGTGCCGTGGTACAGGTCATGATTTAAATTAAAAGTGGCACATTAGTTGGCCCTTCTGGTTGGAGTATCTAAAGCACTAGTGCTTGCACGTTCATTTGTTGCCCTATTCTACCAACCTGTCGCTTCCACTCGCTTCTAAGCATATGTGATAAAAATATGCAAGTTGATTTATTATAGGCCTAGAATTTTGTTTAAGTTGTATCCTTCTCAAATGTTACGTTGATTTCGGCTTAAGCTTTGGCTTTCAGTTCCTAAGGACGGGGTTCATCGAGTAAAGGAAGACCGGATTTGACTAGTTTTTTCCCACTTTTTTTAGGGAAGAAGACGATAGTTTCGCTTCCAAACTCCACTATCTTTACAAGTGCATGTATTGTTGCATATATGTTTGTAGTTTGTTGTGTGTATGCGTGTGCGTGCGTGTGTGCGTGTGTGTATACAAGGATGGGATGTTATTCTGTGTAACAGCCAAGTTGACAGTTACACGGAGCAATTTCCTCTTGTTTTTTTTATTTTTTTCAAAAATTGCATCATGTATATTCATATATATATCCCTCTTATATGTCATTCGAAATTCGTCAAAAATATAGACTCATATGTCCTCCATCACGAAGAGGTCGATTACAACAAATTTGAGACCGTTAAAATTACATGTTCTAGATGGAGGGCATACGAGTTTCCGTTTTTGATGAAATTCGAATGACATATAGAGGGATATATAGATGAATATCCATGGTAGAATTTTTATAAAAAAATAAAAAAATTATGAGAAATTGCTTGCCAACTTTGTTGTTACAAGAAGAACTTTCCTGTTCTGTATATATATATATATATATATATATATTGGAAAAATTATCAGAGCTTATATTATTTACAATTAGTTATTCATTGCTAAATTATTTTTATACTTAAGTCAGCATAGGTGCCATATCTGATCTTATATTATTAACAATTTGCTTATTATTAACAATTTGCTTACGTCTTGTTGTTTTTCACAATCTTTAGCCATTCCTCGTCGCTGATTTTTTGTCCAATTTCAGCGATGAGTAGTTATTTTTAAGGGCATGTTTGGTTGCAGGGTTGGGTTGGCCCAACCCTTCTTAACCCTCCAACCAAACATCCCAATCCTCCTCACAGTTTACTATTCACAGGGGTACCCCTGCCCAACCCAACCCTGTCCAACCCTGTAACCAAACAGGCCCTTAGAGAAATAGCACTAGAGTGACTATAAAGATCGTTGTAAATGATATAATGACAACTATTACAATCGTCGTTAATTTCAAGTATGAAAAATAATTTCGTAACGAGTCCTTATATATATGTTAAATAGTGGGTGATATATAATCACTATTAATAAATTTTGTTGTAGTTGGTATTGCAATCTAAATATTTATTAATATATTATCATGTTAATTAATGCCTGAATTTGTTTTATCTGAACCTATGGGCAAGGTTTTTGGTAATCCATGTATTTATATATAAAAGAAGTTTTGAAAAGCGTCGAAAGTTTTTTGAATTTAATATATCTATACGACAAAAGGTTGACCGAATAAAGGGCAATGAGAATAAAGTAGAGAGCATATTGCTTGTAAAAGAACTTTCGTCCAATTGGTTAACTCACATAATAATTATATTCTTGCAAGTACCTTCCATGATTCTCTCTAATAATTCAACTATCTAATAATTCAGCTAAGCAGTGGATTGATATCCTTGCATTCTTTATGCAACTGCTCGTCTAAGCAAAGGAATCACATCCATGTGAGTTGTGACGAGTCACTGCAAGGAAAACAAGTTGTGGCTACAGAATTATGCCCACGGATGTGGGATTTATGGTCACGGAGTTGGGCTCTGTCCACAACACATCGTGACCAGTAACCGTAGTTATAAGTCTCGTCGCGATAGTTTTCCAACCATGGATATGTCGTGGCCACTACAATTGATCATAGAACTTGTCGTGGTCATAACTCTTGTATGAAGACTTTGATCACGGATTGTAGTTACGAGAAAATAGTGGATACGGAATTATTCTGGCCACAAGTTTTCGTAGCCATATTCCGTGACCACAACTCATTTTTCTTGTAGTGAGTACCTCCATCGGTTTGCGGAACAAGTCACAGGAAAGCCCCTAGGGAGTGAAAAATCATCCTCACTTTTTACTTTCAGAATTAAATCATTTCCTTCGATTTTATGTAGTACAAATTAATTTTTCTTATTTTACTTGGGTTTTACTCATTTCATGTTTGGAAACCCTTCCAGGCTTCCGGCAATTGCTTGTAAAACAAGAAGGGTACACTAGGTCTCCTCTCTCTAGGGATGGATGTTTGACTGGTTTAGGTGGGTCTGGATTATTCGGTTTGAGTTGATTCGATTTGAATTGCTAAAATAACACCCATCACATAATCAAATTAGATTGGATTGAGATGTTTGGGTGACCGGTTTGGGCCGATTGGGTTGGGTGAAAATCAAGTTACTCATATGAAAAATGTTATTAATTGAATGTCAAGTAATGATGGGACCATTGATGTACAAAAAAGATGTCAAAGTAAGCATGTATTAAGCTTAATATAGAAGAAGATGGTTGGAGGAAGATGTTCAACATGGATAAAGAAGGTTAGGATATGTTCAGATTGATATAGAGTTGTTCAATTATGATTACTGGATTTTCAAGAATAATTTATGTCACTTGAAGTGGATAGGGATTGGAGCATAGTTATGTGGTAATTAGGCAAGCACTCAGTTGTTTATAATATGTAATGATAATATTAAGGATGGTAGAGAAAGGATATATTGAGTACAACACATAATAACAACTGAAATATTGTTTAGTGAGACAAAGTTGTTAATAAGTTGATAACTTGGATTAGAGAATCCGAATTGTACATTAGAAATATATGTGAGTTTAAACTATTGATTATTTTGCAATAAATATGTATCGGTTGGATTGGGTGGGATTAAACCTTTTGTCATCCAAAGAAATAGTTTGGGTTATTTGGGTGGGTTTGGTGGAAGACATTAGACCCACCAACCGATCCAATACTTGTTCAAGGAATATAATTTGAGTCCAACTCGACCCAAAATCCAAATGATTCCAATCATTCTGTCCCATCCCATTTTCAACGATTTCATTGAGTTAAATGGGCTATCCCTCTCCATCAATGATGGTCCAAGTGAAGTGCGGTGATGACCTCGGAGGTTGGATCATTGGGGACCTCGACAATCCTTTGTTACTAAGCTTTTTGAGATAGGTTTATTTTCTGCTTAGTCTTAACTTTTTTGTTGCGGTGTTTATATCACCATGTACTCAGCCATATAAGCAAGTTTATCTCGTCCTCTCGTATCAAGGACAACGATGGTGTCTTGTTATTTTAGAATGAACTTTGATCTCTTTCGAAAAAGAACTTACATAGATTTTGACGAAAAGATGAATGATGTTCAGAATAAAATAGTATATTTTATACTTATGTGATATTTGATGGGTAACAATTAATGGTTGGAAATAGTAAGTTGGGCTGATGAGATAAGTCCAATCATTTTATTGATGTCGAAAGTGATTTATATTGAGAAAAATTCGAATGTAATGCTTGATTGTGATGAGATGGATTAGAGGAGTTAATAGAGGTGAAGTAGATTGATGGTTAACATGTCCCTTATTATGGTAGTTATTTCTTCCATTAATCAAGTTATTATTTATCAAAAAAGATATAACTCTCCCTCTAATCCAAGTCGAAACCTAGGGCATGATCTGAAAGAAGAAAAGAAAAATCTAAACCATAAAGAAATTTGCATATAATCCTTAAAAGCAACAAGAGACATATTAGCTTATATACGAATAATGTCGTATCCAAATAGTGGATAGAATGTTATTAACATGATCATTACGGCATATATGCAACAATTTTTCGGTTCCATACAAATCAATATAAAAGCATTACAGATTTATAAGAGAACAATCATGTATTTCACATTAATAATCTAATCAAATAACAAAAATAGGAACTGGTTTATTATGGAGAACATAAAATTATGACGAAATCTAGGAAATGTAAAGCAATAAACATATAGTGGCAAACAAAACATTAAATAGATTTGATTAGATATCAACGAAGCCTTCATGGCGAATTGTCCTTATAAAGGATATCACCCCTACAATACCATTACATATGGTACTAGCCATTAGAGTTGTCAGAAAATTTTCAAGTTCGGCATTTGCTCAGATTCAGCTTGCTAAAAGTTTGATTCAAATTCGATTCGAAAATAAACAAACCAAATCTGAACACGAGTTTGGATTCGATAAAATACATGAACCGAACCACAAAAACATAGATTCGCTCAAGTTCGATTCGTTAAAAGTTCGATTGTATACACATATACATAAATAAAAGTATAAATACATACATATCGTATATATAAGAAAAAAATACATTCTATATTAACATAAGGGCATTCACTTATTTTTCCAAAGCCATCCAGTAGTCTACTCCCTAAGTCCCTATTCCCGAAAACCACAAAAAACCCTCCCTACAGTTGCGTTTTTCCCTTTGAAGAGAAACGTATGCACAATATTTATTCTTAAACTAACCTTTAATGAGCTGAACCGAACCTTTACAAACCTTACACGAGCCGAACCAAACTTTATTACAGTTTTCATTTCATCGAGCCGAACACTACAAGAAATTAGACCTAAGGCAACGAATAATTTGAATATTCGTTGACATATCTTCCCATGTTAAAGATATAACAACGAATATTATTCGTTGCTAAATAATCTTTTATACTTGTAATTAGCAATGAATATCATATTCATTTTAAAGGTTCATATAACGACGATTTTTTCATTGAATTATTCGTTAATACTAATCGTTGCCAAATTTAGCAACGATTAGAAGAAAACGGCAACGAATAATCGTTGTTATATGATTTGTTGCGAGGAATATAGCAACGAGTACCATTATTCGTTGCGAATTTAAAGAAGTAAGCAACGAATAATATTCGTTGTTATATATTTAACTATGGAAGATATGGCAACGAATATAAAATTTTTCATTGTCTTTGATCACTTTCTTGTAGTGGAACCGAGCTGGAAAGTATGCTAAACGAGTCGAATCGAGCTCGGGTTGGTTCGCTCAGGTTCGGCTCTTTTACACCCCTACTAGCCATTCGCTCCCAAGATATGTTAGCACACAATCATCATCCGCGTACACTGCGAGATCATCTTCGAATGAACCTTAGAGAACTGCAGCCGAGAGAAGAGAAAAACCCCGCATTGCGGTGGAAGAACAGAGGTCGCGAGAGATGGGTATCAGTTTTCGAGAATGCCCCTCAATCGACGCCTCTTCAGATTCTGAAACGGCGGCTAAGTCCGAGCTGCTGGGTCAAGTCGAATTTCCATAAAGGTCTAATCATAATTAATCCTTCAAAGCAATAAGAGATTTGCATATAATCCGTAAAACTAACAAGAGACAAACTAGCTTATGTATGAATAGTGTTGTACGCAAAGAAACTACAAAAAATGAACTATAGTAGCATTTTTTCAAAATCCCTCACTAAATTTGTCGTTGTTAAATATATAATGACGATATTATTCATCGTGAAATGATTTTCCGTACTCGAAATTAGCGACGAATATCATATACATCATTATATAATTAGCAACGGTCCACATAACGATGCTTATCCGTTGCTATTTTTCAAACTTTTTATTAATCATCTAAAGTTTGAATTAAAAAGCAATGATTAGCTGATATTTTGAAAAATAGCAACGAATAAGCGCCGCTATATGGACCGTTGTTAAAGATATTACGACATATATGATATTCGTTGTTAATGCTGAGTATGAAAACTCATTTCACAATGAATAATATCGTCGTCGTTATATATTTAACAACGGCTAATTTAGTGCCGGATTTTGAAAAAAGTGTCACTATAGCTCAATTTTGTTGTAATGTGGATAGAAGACCTCGGATGCTTACATGTAGTGGGCAATTTTTATTTCCGCTACAACACTCATTTAGATTTCATATCCTCCATCTTATAATTCTCAACACATGCACCAAGCTACATGCTTGACATATTTTGGGATCTTGCTAGTGATAGCATTTGTGGAAGCTACATTCATGACGTATTTTGTTATGTGGTTGTTTCTCCCCATCTCTTAAGTGCACACCCGTCTTAAGAATTAGGAAGGTGTAAAGTGACCTTATCAAACACTTAACTTGAATTCTTGATTGGTGAATTTGTTATCTTTATCTTTTTCACTATTGACTTTAAAGATTTTGAGAAGGAATATTTATTGTTAAAATCATTTAAGTTTGAAGGGTTTGTCTGGTTGTGATAAGAGATATTGGATTCACTCACACTCTCTATTTCAAATGTCAAGAAACTATAGGATGGATGTTTATCTGGAATAGGATTTGTATGATTAATATTCAAATGATCTTGGATTGAAGGACCATTCTCTTATGAAGATAACTCCTCCATCGTCTAATTCGTATGATCATGTAGCTAATTATGTTCTTTTACTAATAAAACCAAAGATTTGGATTTAATCAAAATTAACTACATATTAAGATGCAAGACTACGAGGATATGTGAGATCATGAGAAATAGGATGATAACTGATTTGATGAACCTAGTCCGTCAATTCTAAGTTTTAACGAATGAATAGAGAGAGAAGGAACAACCAGAGATCTCCTTTTTCTTCCTTTAGAGAGAGAACAAACGAGAGAGAGAGAGAGAGTGATCAAGAGAAAAATAAAGAGAGAGAGGAAGATCCGTCAATGACAATACTCTATATCGGTATCGAATGTTGATTCGACGGAATTGAAGGAGCATTGACTTGGTTTACTATAGTTCAGATTGGTGGAATCAAGGTATCTTCGTGGGTGGCCTTTTCACGTCTTCGAGGTAATCGATCAACTCTCATTCATAAATTGTTGATCACAAATATGCACGATTACCTTGCCGCTTACCTAACAAAAGAGAGGACGACCTTTAGTTTTAGTTGTCATTATAGCTTTTCTTGTTCCCAGAACATTCTCACGAATATAAGAATCTAGTGACAAATCGTTGGCTTTGTACGCATGTCAGAAAATTATAGTTCTAAAAGTTTAATTTCGAATGTACTGAAGCAACTAATAACGTAATGGCTTATAGTTTGAACAAGTTTGATTCCGGTCTATTCCATGAGATGTCAATGTACATCTAAACTTTAAATAAGGTTTTGATGATTTGTGGATCAACATTGATTAGTTTCCATGGATGTGCAAACATCTCCATGCAGATTGATATCGACCAATTCAATTGATGCAAGAAATAAATAATTTAAATTATTCATGTGAATTCAAAAAAGAATTAGTCTTTTGCTAATACTTTTATTTGCAAATCTATGTTGTGTTAAACGAATCTCACAGCAAAATAAAAACAACTGAATTGTTAATCTTCGTTCTGTTAGATTCAATCTAAGTATTATTAAATATACAGTTGATGACATTTGTTTTGATTGTTGTTATGTTCTTAATATACAGTTGATGACATTTGTTTCGATTGTTGTTCTGTTCTTAATCTTTAAATTATAAGTCTTATCTGATAATACACATTGGTAAGAAGTTAACCTAATCTTTATGTATGTAATCAACTATATAATCTATGCATAATTGCCACTTGAATGATATGCCATAATATATGCAAAGATTGGATAGGCTAAAAGTTCCATGGTTGTAATATGAGATCCATCCTTTCCCATAATTAAAGAAACTCTTTTAAGATTTGTGTGTTGGCCGTCACTAACTAAGATAGTTAACTCACTACAATACTATATGAGCATCCTTGCTTCTAATTTCGTTTTATGATATAATGTTGAGATAATAACCTATTATATGTCGTAGGAACATTGCATATAATAAGTTATATTATATGTGGTAAAAACTATGGTGCATTATGTTTTTGAATTTCAGATGTATATTTTATATAAGTATTATAATTTTTATTTTTGTTATTATTGTTAGTGGGGTGTTGAAAAAGGTCAAGTATTCATGTTTATCGTTAATAAGCTGCCATCATAATCATATAGTATCAATTGATCATTAATATAGTTATTAAGTCATTAAAGTTGACTACAAATATTAACACCGACTTAAATTAAGGAGAGTTATTCTCAACATTATGAGAAAAGATCGGTTATTGAAAAAGGAAAGGATGTATATGTATGTACGTATGTATGTATAGGCTATGTATTTTATACAATGAAAATGGCTTTGATTAATGGAACAAAACATTTCACATGAACCACTATTATGTGAAAACAGAAATAATTTTAAAGAATTGAAATTTCCTTAATATGAATAATGACACTTAAACAGTAAGTGGAGATAAGTGTTACATCTAAGGTGGGAGTCACATCTAGAATCCGTTTATCGAGGGCCTAAAAGTCAACACCTTTTGGGGGTATCAGAATCTGTAAAACCTAGTGGAAAGTTCATAATTGACTCGATCCAGATAATGAATAAATCATGTGGATATGTATGATCTAAGTGCTTAAGTGAAGTGGTCACGCGACAGCCAAGTGCTCATGTGAAAGCTAAGTGCTCATGTGAAAGTTATGTGCTCATGTGAAGGTTAAATGCATGTGTAAAAAGATTATTTGGGATTTAGGCGCATATGTGAAATTAAATGAATATGCAAGTGTATATGTGAAAAATGGTATGTTCTAGAATATGAATACCCTTTTCATGCATGAAAACGATTACGAGTAAGTTATATCATGAAATTTTTCATATATTGGGTAAGGATATAATTGTAAACATTGATAATGACAGGAGTATGTATGTAAAACATCTATTTATACAAAATTGCTATTTTTAAGGTAAAATACATGATAAATTTTCATGATTATGAAAGTCCACAAACTTCCTTTTTCTAATCAATTGTGAATATTAATAAATTGTACTCATGGATAATGTATGTGAATATTATTCAGCAATGCAATACATATAATGCTCTTCTGTTATGATTATATATGTTATGAATGAAATTGTTTGATATAGCTTCATTGAGATTTGAAATCTATGCTAGTCTGTTTGACATTATCTCGATATATATTGGACGTTAGGCCCATACCATACATTATTGTGTTTTATTGCGCGTTAAGGTAAAAACAAATTTAGTTGCAGTTCGAGACTTTTAGGGTTTTGAAGGAAGGATATCGTTGTGCTCAATGGAACAAAGGATCTTGGTCTAGTATTAGAGATACAACTTTTATGGAGAAAGAAAAATTAAGATGATTCCTTATTGTAAATATGATATCATTGATGTTTAGGAGTAATACTCGGATTCCATGTGACATTTGTTATGTTTTCGCTGGTCACTGTTGAACCATGCTGTTATATAGGTTTTGTCTCGAAGACTAATAATCTAAGTTTGGACGTGGATCTGATTTGAAATAGGTAGTTAAGTGCTTGAGTAGTACTACTCTGTACTCTCTACTAGGACTCCTCAAATCTCACCGATGCATGATTAGTCTTTACCAAAAATGAATGCAAAATGATAGCACCCTAACAATCCAAGCCAGAGAAGGTGAACCTCCATCCCATTACGCTGCCAAAGATAGTTTTCATTCTCTTATGATATTCCACTAATTTCCTATGTTACACTATCCACGGTTGACAAGTAAGAGGAGTGCTGCTTCCTACCACTAGTGACAGTAATGCAAGGGATGCAAACGGAATTGATATATTCGTATTTGATTCGTCACCATATTCTTTTCCTAGAAATTTTGATATTCGTATTCGTTCTAGAATGGATAGAGATATAAATATTCTTTTGATATTCGCAAATATGTGTATCTGTATCTGTATATCATTTTTCATATCTAAATATAGTCAAGAAGATTTATTTTTAGCCACATATAACATAACTTATAACTTCTTTCACCATATTTGATATAGCTTTTATGATATAAACACATTTTAGTGCATTCTATGTCATGTATTTTTCATCCAATACATATATATTTAAGCTAACATGTAGATTATTATGATCAGTTCTTTTTATATCTGTATCTATTTTTTAGAAAAATATGATGACATAATTTTAAAATTCAACGATATCCATATCTATTCGTAATTAGAAAGAGATAAGCGTATATTGATAACAGAGAAAGAGAAGGGCACATGGGGTCATCGTGAAGGCAGAGGAGCACACGATTCCCATCAAAAGCTAATAATAATAACATTAATTAATTAATAATTATGAGGTCCCACCAGTCAATGCATGATGATACGGAAAAGGTTTAATAAGGAGCTTCTCCTCTCTGTCTCGGGAGCGTTCCTGTCTGCCCATTTGCTTCTCGATTGATCCGACCAGCTGGATTCATAATGCGGTTGCCATAATCAAGCAAAGCGGTACGACCACTTACGAGGATGGATCGATCGTAGATGATCCACTCCTCCTAAGAAAGCAACACGTATCCTATCGCAGATCACGATATCATCATCTCTTCCTCCTACCCTTGCTTCTCCCAATCTGCTGATGGAAAGTTACACGTGATTAATGTGCAACCTTCCTAATCACGGTATCCGTAGGAAAGAATATGCATATAGTATTAAGTATTTGGTTGCTGGGTTGACATGAGGTAGGGTAACCTGATATAAATAGTAGTTGCTTGAGATGCTTACAAGGATTGGGGAGAGTTAGGATAAAATATGTGATGTGATATTACTATAATTTGTGATGAAATTCCAACTCAAGAATAAAGAGGGATAAATCGACCCCACTTTTTATCTTTTTAAAAAAATTAAATAAATCAATTTTTCATCATCAATTCCATCAAAAAATAATATATTATACCATCATATCATATATAAATTATAAACTATTCCACTTCTAATCACTTTTCAAACTTCAATACAATCACATCACAATATTACTCACTTTTTCAAACTTCAATACAATCATATCAGAACAAACCCACTTCTAACTCATCCTCAATTTAACCCTTTATCCAAATACCAAAATTCAAAAATAGATTACCCTCTCTGTCAGTTTAACCCGCTTGAATCCGCTAAGCAAATGCACTCTAATGGTCGCAAAGTAAATGGGTTGGTAAAAGGATTATTTTTATCTATACGGCAGTTAGGATAATCTTTTTACTCATTACAAATGGATGTCAGGTAACATTTCCTCCGCTTGTTAAGAACATGATTTTTTTTTAGAAAAATATAGTGAGGACCACATTCTTCTCCTCGTCCGTGTTTGTAATCATTCTTTTACTCTAGCAACCACCGTCGAATAAAGTGGTGACATCTGCATAGGTGGACACCTTGGAATATATTAGTTTTATGAACATCATAAAAGCGTAAATGGGCTTGAGTTGACAAAGGAGGTTAGTTGTCTGAAAAGGTGGCTTATGAGATGGAAGATCGTGTTAATTTCGATATCCGGTCGATACGATATTTCGACGATATTTCAGCGATATATCGTCCATATCGACGCACTTTTATGAAGGAAATGTCTGAAAAAGGGCAATATCGATGCACTAAAATTATAGTAGTCATGGTATGATCACAAATATCACAGGAGTTGCAATGTAATTGAATAAAATTCGAAGAGCCTCTCATCAGCAGTGACGGAGAGGGGGGGGGGGGGGGGGGGTTGGGGGCGGGTGGGGGCTTAGCCCCCCTGGCTCTCAATTATGCCCATTAATATATGTTTAATATATATATCATCTAAATACACATTTAGTAATTAAATTTTATATGTTATGTTATAATAGCCCCTCTCATATATCAACAAAAAAATAATATATATAGAGAGAGAGATTAATGAGGTTGCCCCCGTGTTATTTTCGGCGCTTTTTTATTTTTTTTTCAAAAAATATCGTAATGTAATTCATCCCTATATCCCTCCTAAGTGCCATTCGAATTTCGTCAGAAACAGAAACTCCTACGGCCTCCATCCAGACAGTCATTTTTTAACGGTAACAGGATTTTTTAAATCGACACCATCTAGATGGAGGCCGTAGGAGTCTCTGTTTCTGACGAAATTCGAATGACATATAGGAGGGATGTAGGGATGAATATACATGGTGATATTTTTCAAAAAAAAATAAAAAAGCACCGAAATAAACACGGGGGCAGCCCCATTTTTCTCATATATATATATATATATGGGTAAAATGGGGTTGCCCCCAGGGAGTAGCCAACTTGGCTACTCCCACCCCTATTTTCCCCTTATTTTTTTATTTTTTTTGGAAAATACAAATTTGTATATTCATCATTATATCCCTCTCACATTCTATTAAAATTTCGTCAGAAACAGAGACTCCTAAGCCCTCCATTCTGACGTCATTTTTTTAACGGTCGCAGGATTTTTTAAATCGACCATGTTTGGATGGAGGCCGTAGGAGTCTCTGTTTCTGACGAAATTTTAATAGAATGTAAGAGGGATATAATGATGAACATACAAATTTTTATTTTCCAAAAAAATAAAAAAATGAGGGAAAAATAGGGGTAGGAGTAGCCAAGTTGGCTACTCCCTGGGGGCAGCCCCATTTACCTCTATATATATATATATATATATATATATATATATATATATATATATGATGCAACTACAATAATTAACTGTTAGTATTATATGATGTGTATAATCGAACACTGTATATCCGTATATGTCCATCATCATACCCGTTTATAAACCGTCACGAATATATAATTTTTATTTTAGCATATATGGTATAGATAAAAAAATTCTTTTATATTTCTTTGCATATACGGATATGGATTTGGATACCTCTTTCATTTTTTAAGATCTTAAAATGGATATGGTTACATATTTTTCTAGTGTATACATATATGGATACAAATACATATTTGTATTCGCATGTTTGCAACCTTATTTTTATCTACGTCGATTTTAAAATAGTATGCAGGTGCATGTACACATGTCAAAATATGTATAAACAAATATGATAAGGGATTAGTACACATATCTATATAGTGTTACTTGTTTGAACATATTAAATCTAATGGTATTACTTAATATCACATTAATAAATGTGTATTTCAGTGATATGAAGAGTTTTGTAGGGATCTTTGGTCAATATGATGTTTATAGATATTATTTATGTTCGATTATAACTTTATATGGGTATTTTTTGTAAAAAATACCTTCCCAATATTAGTTTCAATCAATTATGGAATTATTGGAAGCTCGCCTTATATATTGAATTCGTTTCCACAAATCCAACCTCATAAGTTGAAACTTCCATTAATGTTCTACATATGCTTCAAATTTTGCTCAAATCTGATGACATTTCCTAATTTAACTTAGTGGTTAAAAGTTCAATCAATATTTAAGCAACTTAAGTCCCATTTAAAAGAGAATCAAACTTTTATCATTGGTATAAAAGAGCAAATGATCTTGTATTTGAGCGAAATTAGGAGGATATGCATAACATTATTCGAATATTCTATCCATAAGGTTGGATTTTAATAAAAAATGAAAAAAAGTTACAACACCTCTTTTGCAACACACATTACAACAAAGGAACCCCTCCCCAAATATTAACAATTAAAATGATAAGATAAATTAGATAAATAATATCTAAATAATTTGCCTCCCCCCTCCAACCCCCGTCCGAAATAATTTAGCCCCCCAAGAAGAATTTTTTGGCTTCGTCCCTGCTCATCAGGGCTTGATCTACGGTTAAGATGGATATGTTCTGATTTTGCTAAAACAATGTATTTGGAACTAAGCTAATCATGGTATGATAAGCCACATAAACACGCGGGGTGAGTTATATGCAAAAGACGCGTCCATTTTTTTTGAAAAAATATATAGAAAAATCACACCCGAGGAACATCGACACCATGTCTAGCTGAATGTGATACTTATTCCAGCAACACCATGTAAACATTCTTCATGTTAAGTCCACTAGTTTTAATCCCTCTATTAACAACTATACCGAGAAGAGACAAACTCAATAAAGCCACTACACTTGTTCTGCATTTTAAATATAGATGGCATATTTGCGTACAATAAGATATACACATTGACTATGTACTTTATATCTATTTCAAATAATTTGAAGTGATAAATTCATAATTGTTTGATTTTTTTCGATTTAATCAGTTGGTTCAACTACTTTTTCTTTATCGGATGGGTTTAATTCAATTTTAAAAAGGGATTTTTTACAATTTACCTCTCTTGAATTATGTAATATTAGCTATACCCCTCCATTTTTTGCAATACATCTTGAAGTCGACTTTGGAAAATGATGATGTCATCGTCCTATCATCGATTTGAGTTCAAAGTTCAACCCAGATCCAATCTTTCTAATATGTTATCCGGTTGGATTTTTTAAAATTATCTAAAAAATTGAAATTTATTTTAAATGACCCAAATAAAAATTAAAATTATCCGAAAACTAAAAAAACAACTCAACTAAAAAGCGCCAACTCAAATGCGGTAGGAGCTGAGGAGCGAACACCAAACATCATGTGCTGCTGCAATGGAAAGATTCCAATCCCCATTAATTAATTTTGGGAATAGTGGAGCAATTCCGCACCTACGAAGAGGCTCTTTTGAGCAATAAATTGCAAAGGGGTGAAATAGATAGGAGGGGAGGGGCCCATACCTCCATTTATGTCTGATAATGCCAAGAGGTTACCCTTCGCAACATGCAATCCCTTATTTATGGTCCAGCGCATTCACATTCAGGATCTATTGAACCGGTTTGGAGTAGCTGGCTATTTATTTCGGTGCCACATTTCACCCATCCTTTGGGGAAAAAATGGTTCGCTACGGATATTCACGGAAATTGTCCCTAATGCATCGCAGATGTATGCACTTTCTTTTCTGCAATATATTACTCTTAAACAATTAACTTTAACTCCTTTTTTTTACCTCCTCGGGGATTCAAGGGCACTGGCAATTTATCTAGAGGAAGGAAATCATACAAGATCAGCCTGAAGTGAGGTCAAAGTTTCTGAAAGTCGGGCATGATCAATAGAGAATGCCCCCTAGATGCCAAGGTTCTAAGTTTCGTAGGACATTAGGCCTCGTTTGTTGTGTAGGAATAGAGAGGAGAATTGAATCACCATTCCTTTGTCGATTCCATTCCTGTGTTTGTTAGATCATATTAAGACAGGAATAACGATTACAAAGGAAACCCGATTCCCTCACGTGGGAATCGTCATTCCTAGGTACCTCATTGGAATTGAGATTCCATTCCTTACGAATATCAATGAACATTTTCTTCTTCAAATTTTTATTAACATATCATTGTTACAAATATATGGTTATCAACATAGATGTGTTTTTCTTTAATAGATATTTTTTTCGACGCTAACTTGGATATGATTTTTTTGGACACGGATACAAATATATGGATGCAAATTGTCAGATAGATTACAAATATATGCATATATAGATACTGACAGAAATATGAGATTTTTGCATGTAAAGATATAAGATACGGTTCAATTTTTTTGGATATGACAAATATGATTACAAGATATTCAAGCCGATACGAAAACACACACACACATATTAACTATATCTATTATATGAATAAAATATATCGGATACGATTTTTTTACAGATACGAATATGGATATGTATTTTTTATTTTTTTCGGAAATGGATATGGATAGGGATATGTGATTTTTTTCTAATGTGGATATGGATACGGATGCACTTTCTAATTCTTGTAAGATATGGATATTGATTATATTCTAACGGATACATATACAGACATGCATATGCATTTTAATTTTTTTTTGAATGCAAATATGAACATGGATAAGAACTTTTTTATGGAAATGGATATGCACATGGAAATGGGTTTTTGCGGCTATAGATATAGTTACAACCATCTTTACTTTTTTAGGATATGGATATATGTTATATTTTAGTGGATGCGTATACTGACATGGATATGTGTGTTTATTTTTTGCGAATATGAATATCCACAACATTTTCAAAAATTTTAGGACATGGATACGGATATAATAATAAAATATTCTAACGGATATGGATACGGATATATTAAATGTATCAATTGTATGGAACAAATTTGACTATTGATTCCTTATATGAAATATATCAATTATATGAAAATTAAGTTCGACGATACCGATTATTTTTTCTACTTAATGGAATATATTAAAGGAATGTTATTTTCTTTTTATCTTTTCCCTTTCCAAATATAAGAAAGGAATGTGTCTCATAACAGATATTTTAATTCCTAATATGAACCAAACAATGGAATGGAAAAACTTATTCCTTTTCATTCCATTGTTAATTCTATTCTTGCCTTGATTCCATTCCATTGTAATTCCTTTCCAACCAAACAAACTTGGCCTTAACTTCCCCTCTGACCTTAGTAGATGAGTGAAAAGAGTTCAATAATCATTGGATGAGAAGCGTAGGAGAATGCCTCGTCGTGAGTTTTCTCCTTTCTTCGTCTATATATAGGTTGTTTCATGCTCTTCTCCAAGGAGCCATACCATGGAAGAGTATAGAAGTAGAGCGACTGTCCCTAAGCATGCAGGTAAATGAGGTTTATTTTTTTATGATCAGCGTTGTATTATAAAGGTGGATTGGCTATGAGTATAATCTTTTTCAATAGCTCCCTCGATATATCTATGATAAACTATCCATATCGTAAAGGCCCAAATGCAAAGAAGTCCATATAAAAAGAACTAACAGTAAAGGCCCAAATGCAAAGAAGTCCATATAAAAAGAACTAACAGAAAGGTAAGAAATCTGATCAAAGCTGTGCAAGGCGTTAAAAACCAAACTGAATTGACTGGTCCAATTGGTTAAATCAAGATCATGAAGAGGGTTTAACTTGGTTGGATCACTTGCCTTGGTTAAATCACTTGTACCAAACCGTCGGTTCGACCATCTTTTTTTGAGAGAAAATAATTCTTAATCATTAAAGAAATGCAAAATTTGAAAACTATTCATAGTCTAGTTTTATTCTGACCAATAATATGGTACTTTATCTCTTCTCTTTCCATGTGTGTCAATACTCAATATTGCTTCTCCCTTCCCGCTTTACGAGCATTGTCTCTCTTTTCTCACATTGTGCATGAGGGTCAACAATAAACAACATCAAGAAGAAGTTGTCATAATTAAAGTATGAGAAGTAGTAAATTATCAACACTTGTCATCAATTAGACTTCGAATAGTTTTAAAAATGCTAATTTTATATATCACATCTATGTATTTATATAAATGATTTTATATCCCTAACTTTTTTTGTGCTTGTATATTATTAGAAAATCACAATATTGTTATTATGTTGCTCTAGTATAGGAACACAAGTGTACCAATACACGGCTACTACTATGAATTTTGTAAAAATATAAGGGACACATGTAATTATAAAAATATAAGTATATAAGTATTGCTGGAAAAACTTAGAAGGATACAAGTGTAAAAAATCTTTAAATACATGATGTCGTGTATTCATATTTCTTTGTATGAAATACCAGTTTAGCTCAGTTTGATCCGATTGGACCATACAAATCAAATAAAAAATACAATGGTTCGACATTTTTCAGTTTTATTATCTGTTGAGATCAATGTTGGTTCGATCCCATTGGTTCGATAATAAAAACCCGAAATTGATACGTGCATGCTTTGATGAACGGCTCGATTTTTAAAACATTGCTTCTATGGACATGCACTCGCTAGAAATTGTTTATAGAATAGCATGTCAACAATCAGCACCATGTCGCATTGATCATAGTAACTATAACATGAGTTGCTCCTTCTCTAACAACCTTCAAAAGGAATATAGTTGTATCCGTTCCGCCACCCATATCAATTTTCACACACACATATGGACATTTGTATTTTCATTAAAATAGAGAAGGATGTGAATATCATCATGTTTACCCACAAGTATGTGTATTTATATCAATATATATGTTTATATATATAATTATAGTTGTAGATTTTTTAAACTACGTGTAACATAAACTTATAAATTCTTTCATCATATTTATTATGTTTAGCATCCACCACATGTTTATCTAAGTTATTCTAAGATGTATTTATGCTAATATTCATATTCTTTTTTAAGAAAAATGGTAGCCCGGTTTTCAAATATTTATATAGTCATATTTGCAATTGTTTTCATATTTAAAAATGATTAAGAATGTGATAATATCTGTGTTTGTATCTGACCTTTTACATCTACACTGAAAGTGAAAAGTCCTTTAACTGTCTAGGCATTATACCCTGTGCTCACAACCACCATAGGCCCTCTACCACTACAAGAAAAAATAGATTCTACTACTACAATTGTAGTAGCAAAAGAGTGGTAAATAGTTGCAAAATGGTAGCAACACAAGTTTGCTACCACATGTGGTAGCAAATTATGTAGTCGTGTCGAAATGGTCGCAAACTCTTCAAGACCACATTGTAGTAGTAGTTGTGGTCGCAATAATAGTCGTAAAATAATGGTAAATTTTCAGTAATTTACAATTATTTAGGCACAACTTTGCGACTATTAAGGGACCGCATATACACGAGGGCATAACGACCTTATGAAAGTTGTAACAGCTGTTTACCACCACGTTGGCACTAATTTGTTACTACTTTACCGCTATATTTGTACAATAGTAGTAGCAATGTAGTGTCATAGTAGTCACAATTACTGATTATAAAAGAAAAAAATATAATCTAAATATGAAACCTCAAACTTGGTCTTCTTTAGGATTTTTATCCTGTAGATATTGAACAATAATATAATACTATCCATTCTAACTGCTTACGCTATCAAAGAAATCATCACAATGTAGAAACACAACTCACATAGAGACATGCATCCAAAATTATAATGTGTAATATCTCATGCAAAGTTACATTAGTCATACATATTAAAAACCAAAAAGACAAGACTCGAAGTTTATAACATCAAATTTTAGAAGATAAAATAACTAATACTAATGTTTCCTTTTCCTGCACTTGCTAAAGACACTATCTTTTTTTGACCTTTCCTTTGTCCTCTGAATTCTCCTTTTTCTTCTTCTCCCTATGTTCTGAAATGATAACCCCCTTCCTTTGTGATACTCTGTATGTCGTGACATCATCCTCGATCTCCTCATTGTCGCCATCATCTTCCTCATTTTCTTCATCCTCTTCATATTCATCGTCCTCCTCTTCCATTTCATCGTGATCAAGTCTTGATTGCAATTTTCTACGAAGCATAAAAGGGATATTTAAATGATAGGAAATAACTCATTTATTAAACTATGATCTAAATTTGCATGATGATGGAAATGTTAGTTATATACCTCAGATGGTCAATAGCCTTAACAATCTTGTTGAAAGAGCCAAAATTTGAATGAATGTCATCCACCTTATTCACCAACACACTCACTGTTAGGGATGCAAACGGATACGGATATATCCATATCCGACCTGTCACTATATCCATTTTATACATATTTTTGACATCTGTATCTGTATCCTTTTAAAATGGTTACGGATATAGATATCGTTTTGATTTCCGCAAACATCCGTATTCGTATCCGTATATCCATTTTCGTATATAAATATAGTCATAGATTTATTTTTAACCCTATATAACATAATTCTCTATCTTCTTTTATCATATTATATAATTTTTATGATACAAACACATTTATTGAATTAATATCATGTGTTTTCCATCCAATTCTTATATATTTAAGTCGATTCTATAGAGTATTTCTAACATTACTCGTGTGCGATCAGTATCCGTTTTACATCCATATTCGTTTTTAAAGATATGGTAAGATAGTTTTAATATCTATTAATATCTGTATCCGCATCTGTATTCGTATTAAAAAACGAATAAGGATACGGTAGCATCTAAATCCGTATCCGTATCCGACCGTTTGCATCCCTACTCACTGTCTGTGTGAGTTGTACAAACTCAGTCTTGGATACATCGAATGCCGGCATGTTGCATGTTGAGGGTGTCTCAAAAAACCAGATGCTCCATTAGAACTAGTAGAGGATGTGAACTTAGGTGGCAAATCACCCAAAGTCTGCCTTCTATTAGGCCCCCACCTCACGCTAAGTCTATTTCTTCATCGGAAATGGAAACACCAAACTTGGATCTATACAAGTCCATGTAACGATCCTACAAATTATTTTTTTTGTTTAAATAAATAAATATATATATATAAGTGATAAGAAACGTACCAACATCATCTTTGATTCAGGTGTAGTCCAATCCCCTACTTGTATGGGTCGCAGTCCACCATTTGATAAACGTTGGAGGACGATTATTAGCTACAATATATATTGCCAACATATTAGTCGTCAACACACATTTACAAATGTTAATGTAAAACTAAACTTTGTTATTTCTGCATATCAGTTCATGCCTCACAGTTCCATGGCTCTTCGATCCACTAGTTGATCTAATACTCTGTTTCCCTCTATTTATCTTCCCTGCTTCAGACCTCTTCTGAAATTTTTCTTGAATTAAAAGGTCACAAAAGCGACTCCACCTCGCTGGAGTGTACCACGATGGCACGCATAATTTTGCTCTCTCCCAATCTTCTGCACCATCCAGCTTCTTGATTGCAGCTTTTCTTGCCATGTAAACATTGTCCTTTACTTGCTCTGTTGCTAGCTTTACTAGAGAAAATCGATATTTCTTTTGTATGACCGGGTGGTAACACATACATGTTCTGCACATCAAGTTTCAGTTATTAATAATTATTTTGAAAATAAATGACTTCACGTAATGAATTTTACATAAACACCATTTAAGATCCGCTCTTGTTCTTCTGGAGCCATGCAACTCCATCTATAATCCGAGCAATCCTGCATAGCTCGGAAGGTCTTCGTGAGTGCTTGGGCCACAACATGCTGATTATCAAGTGTGTACCTGAATTCCGAAATTACTTATTACAAATAAATAAGCATGCATATATAGTAACTAAAAGACCTATTTATAAAGTAGATACCCATCTGGTAGAAATTGCAAGTATTTCCGAGGATCTTGAGTTGGGAGTGGAACTTGATGTTGAGGAGTGTCAAGGGGCTGAGAAGGACCCTGAGTAATGGATGGACCTGAACCTAGTGGAGGATGTTGGGGAGGGATATGAGATTGGCCAGGGCTATGATGATGGGTAGAGGATTATGGAGTGGGTTGGCGAGAGCGTGTAACACTTGGAGGTGTTCCTGCCAAAGAAATGCAATGTGCATACTGCGAAACTCTACGCCAGTATCAAGCATATAAGAAACAAGCCTTGCAACATCTTCATTATGCTCACCTATTGTGGAAACAAATATGTAAAAATCATAACTATTTAAAAAATATTATTATAAGGAACCCTACCATTCATAACTATTTTTTTAACAAAAATTACTATAAGGAACCATATCATCGATGTCTGGAGTATGTCGATCTAAAATACGATCATCATCATGATGTGTTCTGCTCCCGCTCCATCTAGAAACTCATCCACACATCATACGCATTTCCTGTAAACATCAATATGTCATGATATGAAAAATTAAGAAAAAAATATTGCAAATAAATAAATTATTAAACTTCAATTTTAATCAACTCACAATGATACCATGGGTACATTGTTATACTATGTGGTCGCTCAAAGTCTGGAACAAGTACAGTTGATGAATCATCTATATTCAATTGGTCATTAAAATCCGTATAAATGCGTAACATCTTCATTAAAACTGTAAAACGATCATCTCTTTTTCACCTTTTCCTCACCATTGGAATATAACGTATCAGATCAACTTGTGAACTAAGGACAAAAGGTTCAAATCTTCGAACATATTTTCGACCAATGACATCTACAATATCATGTATATGGTCAACAACCACACCATATTGTGGATCGTACTAGTCACACGAAAATTAGAAGAGCTTATTAGGAGGTGGCATATGATATTCAAGCTCAAGGACCTCCTTAAGAATCCCGTAATAATTCAAACTATCCTCACTGTAACATGATCATTTTACCATAACACCGAAGTTGCATGTAATTAAGCTTGTGATTGTATCTACATAATGAAATCTACAACCATTAGCAAAAAAACCACCATACGATATCACCAAATGATTGGGACCAAGTGATAGGTCATTGAGCATCTTGTGTTTGGGATCTGTCGGATAATCAGCTTTACACGCTCTTTAAACCAATTTGAGAATTTCTTCCTGAATTCATCCACAACTTCATCTTCAGTAAATGAAGCATTCTCTACCATCAACTTATCCCTGAACTCCCTACAGTTAGAGAAAATCATTTTATGAATTGAAGATCTTAGTATAAAAAATAAATTGAATATGATGTATACATACTCTGCAAATGGTGTTACTTTATCTGTGTTGTCTAGAACATAAACCTATGCAGCTTCTTTCTCTTGAGTGGTCATCATTCATGATTTTCCTTTTACAAATATCGAGAACAAAAATTGGCTACCTCTTTGAATATGTACTGAGCACTTATTGAGCCTTCAATCTTGTTCTTATTACGCACCTTCCTCTTCAAGAAAAACATATACATATTATCATGTTAGTTTATATTATTAGACAAAGTATACCAGTCATATTATATTAAATATCATCATAGACCATACCTTTCGAAAGGGTACATCCAACGATATTTGACTGGTCCACCAACTTTAGCTTCGTAGGGAAGGTGCACCATTAAATGTTCCATTGAGTAAAAAAAGCAGGCGGAAATATCTTCTCAAGATCGCATAGGATAAGAACTATATTCTGTTCAAGTGTTGTCATATCTTCAACTTGTAACTTTGAAGAGCATATGCATTTGAAGAAGTTACTCAACTCCGTTAATACATCATGTACTCCTTTCGGTAGTAATCCTCTAAATGCAAGGGGCAAAAGTTGCTCCATAAATATATGACAATCATGACTTTTCATACTCTTGAATATATTTTTCTTCAAATCAACAAGTTTTGAAATGTTAGAGAAATAACCATCATGCGTTTTTAACTTACTTTCCCACTCACATACGTATTTCACTTGATCTTTACTTAAGCAATATTTGGCCTTCGACATATGAAAGCGACCATCATCAGATTCTACCAACCCTAACTCAGGTCATACACAAATCATCATTAAGTCTCTACGAGTATTCTCTGTATCCTTTGTCTTATCCTTCACATCCAATACCATATAAAATACATTATCAAATACAGTCTTCTCTATGTGTATGACATCCAAATTATGTCCGATAAGCAAATTAGGCCAATATAGGTAGTTCCCAAAAAGTGCTCATTTTCGTCCAATTTTGGCTATCTACAAATCTGGAAAGAGGTTGTACACAATCATCAGAATCTTTTAACTCTAACAACCTCTACAATATTCAAATCCTGATAACCTTATTGGTGGATCTGAATCATCAATTGTATTTCTTTTGAATGCAATCTTTTCGTTTCATATATGGATGATCTTTCGGCAAGAACTGTCGATGTTAGTCAAAGAAGCATGACTTGTGACCATACTGAAGTTGAAATTCTTTTGTTTTTTCCATCCAATATGGACAACTTCTCTTCCCATACGTGCTCCAACCTAATAGCATTCCATATGTTGGAAAATCACTAATGGTCCACAGTAACCCCACTCTCATCTGAAATTTACTTTGGTTGATATCATCATAAGTTTTCTGACCTTTATCCCAAAGTTCCTTTAATTCATCAATTAAAGGACGGAGATATACATCTAAATATTTTCCCGAAGATGTCGGACCGGGCACAAGCAAAGATAAGAACATGTATTGCTTCTTGTTACACAACCAGAGTGGAAGGTTGTATGGTGTAATAATAACTGGCCAAAATGAGTAATCTTTCCCCCGACCATGTGGATTAAACCCATCAGTAGACAAGTCAATTACAACATTCCTCTTATCCATGGAAAAGATGGAGGATGGATCCATCAAAGCGCGCCAACAAGCTGAATCAGAAGGATGTTCCATATAGTCACCACGTGAATGATCTGCATGCCAAGTCATGTCCCTAGCTGTTTCTTTGCAAAAATATAGCCTCTATAAACGTGGTATTATAGGAAAATAATGAAGCACCTTCTGTGGAACATTTGATTTTATATTAGGTTTGAATTGAGGTTCTCCGCAATCTGGACATTCAGTTGCACTCTTATACATCTCCATAATATAAAATGTGATGGTTAGGACAAGCATCAATTAACTTGACTGATAAGCCTAGTGTACCCATCATTGTTTTAATCTTGTAGCAGGATCCTGGCAAAATATTATCCTCTGGAAGCATTCTCTTTATGATCTTAATCATGGCATTGAAACTAACACCAGTCATATTATATTCAACTTTTATCGTCAACAACTCTGTAACAGTTGATAGGAGTGAAAATGTCTTGCAACCATCGCATAATGGTTAATCTGTCTTCCGTAAGAGTTCAAGAAAGTCTTTAGATTCCTCATGAATTTCTTCGTCATCACAACCCTCCATAGAAGGGTCAAAATTCAAATATGATGCATCCATCACCATCTTAACAAAAGGATTGTCAGGAGTCTGAGAGCTCTCTTTGGAAGTAGTACGTGTCTCTCCATGTGCATACCAAGATGTGTAATCATCGACAAAACCTTTCGTGCACAAGTGTCCTGCCACAATGTCTCTAGCTTGTTTCTTCATCAATTTGCATTGCATACATGTACAAATTATCTTCTCATCTACATCGACTATTCCATCTCCTTGGGCATATGCAAAATTAAGAAAGCCTTCTATACCTAGGAGAAATGGCATGCAAATAGATCCATTGACTAAGAGATTGTACATCCAATCTCTTGCCGCATCCATTGTTCTACCTACAATGCATCCATAATAGGTAATTAGACACATGGTTTGATAGAACAAAAGACTTTCCTCTATTTGAGAACATACTCACATCTAAACCAATATACTTCCTAAATTATACAATATAATCACATTCAGTCATATACTATGTATACAATATTGTGATATTGATGATCTTTGATCAACTATTTAATCAATACCCATCAAGCATGACGATGTGATCAACTAACAATAGCAATACTGTGTATACAACATTTTTGATATTGATGGTTTTGTTTGCGATCATTGTTTATATTATTTATGCACAGGCCAACTACGCATTTGTTATCCAGATCCTATACTTTATAGGACTACAAAGTCATATTATAATATAAAAAAGGTCCTTGCGGCATATATGTGCAATTCCTTCTATGCAACTCAAAACATCTGACTCGATAGTCAATTACTTCACTAGACCTTAGATATTTTTTTGCAAAAATACATTTCTTACATCTAATCCTATTCACAATATTACATATGGGTCAAATCTGCACAGCTAACATGGCATATCATTCAAAACATGACACTATGGATATGTCTCAAATCCTAACCGTCTAGCCAAGCCGAAGAACATTGTATGCACCCCCTCCTTCCGTACCATACCTCAACAAGACAGGGGGCTCGCTGTATCAGACCAAGTTCTTCACCTTTGTTGTCCTTGAGTTTTTGCAACAAAATCAAGCAACTGTGATCTATCTGGGATAGCGTGGATATCATAGACATCATCCATTTCTACGCATTTTTTGGTCTCTATACGTGTCACCTTAATAGTCGGCTTATCACCGGAACATCGATCTTAACAATTTTCCTTTCTTTTTTTCAATGTCGGTAACCTAATATACATACTAGCACCAAAATGATGGAGTTCATGAGACCCAACATGTGCTATTTGTGTTAAGCTGACAATGTTATTCATTATCCTCGTAATTAAAAATATACTATTGCAGGAGTAGAACATTTCATCAATTGAAGGATGCACATCATCGAAGAAATTGGGTCACCAGTCCAAAGAAGACGACAACAAGACACAACTAGGACCCCGTGGAGAGCAGCGGAGGGACTGTCGTAGGAAGGTCTTGCCGTAGGGAGGCCTTTGCTTTGGTCACGCGACGACTAGGATAAAGGGAGGGGTACACGGGACAAGGGGGGCATGCGAGATGAATGGGTTGAGGGCTTCGATTTGGGTGGAGGGGTGGTGGAGAAGAGAGAGGTTAGGGGTGGGAGACGGCTAGGGCTGGAGGGAGGGGGTGTTTCGGTGAAAGGGGGTATGTGCGGGAGGGAGGGTATATGGTTTTGGGGGGGGGGGGCGGCAAGGAAAATAGTTGGCAAAAAAATTCACCCAAAATTTGCGACTATGTTTTGACGACAACGTGGTAGCAACGTGGTCGCAGATAGTTACTACCAAAAGCGTGACTACATGTAGTCGCAACATTCGCTATAGAATATAGTAGCAACGTGGTAGCAACGTGGTCGCAGATAGCTACTACAATGTAGTATGGTAAATTTACGAGATGGATGTAACGTGGTCGCTAGCTCCCCACAGAGTGCTTTCCCTAAACCGCTAAGACTATCTTTACGAGATGGATGTAAATTTGAGGAGGTCTGCTTTCGAGGCCTAGCACCCATGTTTATGTAATGTCCTTGTGCGTTCAACGTACTCTCATTCTGCTTACCTCTTAGGAATATCATCAACCGATTAGAAGCTATCATGCTCTCGAGTCCTAACACAGTTACATGTTCAAGGGAAAAACACCTTCACACACCTAAGTCTGTCTTTATTCAGTCTTCAAAACTTCCCCGAGAGGAGACTCAGTATGCACCCTACGGTTAATAACTCTATTCGAAGCCTACGGGCACAATGCACTACGCTCGTATTTGGTAAACGAGATGATACCGAGAAATTTGAATATATTAGAATGTTTTATTTTTTCCCCGAGTAGATATCTGGTTGTAGTTTATCAATCTTCCTCGTGTGTGAAAAAAACTTGTGCTGGTTAATAAAGGTAAGCAACCATATTCTTCTCAAATTTATTAAAGTTTCTTACTAGGAACTAATCTTAAAAAAAGAGCATCAAAGTCAACCGGAGTGTTGTCCCCACTGATATAGGTAGGTGGTGACCATATATGACGAGGAATCAGGGCCGGTGAAATTTAAATATAATAATCAACTAACGTGCAGTGAGGATAATGGTAATCAATGAAGGAGTGCGAGCCTGACATTAAACTGAGTGGGCTAGTGCTTAAAGGGGAGTTGAGGTCTAGAGAAAGATCCTCACGCTCCAGAGTTTGTTACAAGAATGACACCCTTCGCTCTATTCACCTTTTACGTATTTGATCTATTTGCTTCTCAAACGTAAAGGAGTAGTAATTGCTTACTTTGCTAGTTCACTAGATAAAAGAGTGGAGATCATGTTTGAGAGTGGGTGATGCTATGAAGAAGTTGAGACATGCCAAAAGCATGATCAACCAAAAAACCTAATGAATCATAGGAGAAAATCAACGTCCATAAAATCAGTATAACCATTTTAACGATAAATACACCTTCAACTTGCACCAACACATTGAATTTTTCAAATCACATGTTTTGTTTATTGATCTATACTATAACTTCCATATCATAATTCTATCAAAGAAGATCCTAGTACACAGAAAAGCTCATGTATACCTATTACAATTTTGGGTAAATTACAAAAATTTCTTAAATATCTCATTTTCAAATGTAACAGATACTAGTCTAAAGTTTCAACTTTAAGGTTTAAGGTCGATGTAACAGGGCTGTTATAGCTTACAAGACATGTATTTGAGACAAAAAGAGAAGATCAAGCATTCCTTTGTTGCATTTGAAAAACAAGGTTTTTTAACTAGGATTCGATACATAATTAGTGTTTTTTTAAATTTACCATACTTTATTGTTATATAACCAATTTGATATTAATGGTACTGAAATTTCAAATGATATGATTTGTTCACAGATATACTTTTTAATGTAGACACCGAAATTTGAAGGATATTTGTATCATCTTAACCCACAATACAATAAAGACAGTATACTTCGAATCCCACGTATTGATTATAGTCGGAGTCATCAAGAGAACCCAAACGGGCCACCGAATAGGCCGATTCCGATAAACAAACTTGTCCATGGAGCATGCAGAAGCCCCTTCTTAAGAATCCGAATATCACACCCCGCCCGACCCCTCCCCTTAACCCGGGTCAAGCCGCACCTTATCGGATATAAGACACGTCACCGCCACACATCTCATCCTCCTCTCTCCCGCGAAGGCCATCGTCGCTCTCCGGATGGCTCTCGCTTGCTCTCTCTCTCTCCGCCTCTGCCTCCTCATATTCCTCGACCTTCTTCCTCGTCCCCTCCTCCGCTCCTCTCCCCTTCCAATCTCCGCTCTCCGAAGCTTCCGGTGCGCTCTCGCGCTCCGCTGCTGCCGGCCTTGCGCCGCTCCGCGCCGCTCGAAGGATCCCGGTTAGGGCCGCTGTCGCAGTCGGGTCACCCGCGGTGGAGGGGAGCGGCATACGGGATGATGCTCCCGGGAAGGTGCTCCTCGAGTGAGGGATCTGACGGCGGTGATCGGGGAGTCCAAACAGGAGATCCTTTCGCGGCGTCAATCTCACCATTCGCGAGGGGGAGGTGAGATGAGCTTAATTTTGGAGTATTTTTATGTTTTTCGTAGATTGTGTGGATTGGGACTGTGATATGGAGGGTGTGGTCCGTGTGGATGTGTTTTGCCGTATTCTCAATTTCGCTGTAACTGATACGGATATCGAGACGTAGATGTATTATATAGGTTGCATATTGTATATGCACACTGGCTGTAGCTGTGATATTCAGGGTGCGTTTGGAATGGGGAAGGGTTAGAATGAAGGATACGTGTTAACAATGTTAGAAATGAAGGATTTGTTTCTCTCCCAAATTGGGTAGGGAAGAAAAGAGTCATATATTGTCATTTTACATACTTCTTTAAACCCGATTTTATCTATCTTTAAGTTAAAAAGGTGGACGTACAATGACCAAAGTCCCGATGCCTTTGGTTTGTAATGCTGCCATCTCTTCTTCCATAAACAACCGTCATTGGCTATCTTGTAATACCTCCTAGTGTGTGTTTAGGATGATAACAAGCGACAATCTCACGACAGACTTGATGTTAGTCCTTCAAGAGACGATCAAGAAAGACATAATCGGAGAGAGGATATGTGGTACATCTGCGCTTATCTCATTGTGAACAGAAACATCAACTATGCCATCACTTGAAAACACGTTCTTAGTGTTCACCTGGGGCCTGTAAAACGATGGGGACACACATGACCATGATGGTCAGTAACTCATAAAATTTGAGAGTATACATGGGAAAATATCTTAGGGATAATTACACCATAACCTTGAGTAATTTCGCAATAACATTCATAACCCTGCATAATCATGAATTACATGAGAAACCCCGAGTAATGCTTAACTCTTACACGATATAACCCTGAGTTATAGTCCGTTTGAGATACCCGTCATATTAATGGTTTCGTTGAAAAAAAACAAAGCTACCCCTGAACCATCGCTTCTCCCTCACCATGTCCCGCACGCCGAGCGGCTCCACCCCTACTCGAAGACACCTGCCGCCGAGCTGCTCCGCCCCGTGCTCGTCCAAGCCCCCCCCCCCCCCCCCAACCACCTCCTCTCCTGCTCGAAGAACCCAGCCCGCCACCTCCTCCCCTTCTCGAACCCTCCCTCCCGCGCCGAGCTGCTCCAACCACCCTGCATCGCCTCTGCTCGAAGCCCGCCCCCTGCCTGAAACCCACCCCGCCACCTCCTCCCTGCTCCCCTCCCCGACCCTACACCCAACGCCCTGCTCGAACCACCCCCCTCCCGGCTCCCCTCCTCCCCTACCTGAAACCCACCCACCACCCCTACCTGAAACCCAACGCCCTGCTCGAAACACCCCACCCACCCCCCCCCCTCCGGTCCGACGAGCTCGAAGCCCCCGTGCCAACCCCCGCGCTCCTGATCGAACCACCCCACCCTCCCCGGCTCCCCAACGCCCTGCTCGAACCATCCTACTCATCCCCCTCCCAGCCTGCCGAACTCGAGGTCCCCCCAACCCAAGTAGCAGCACCAACCTTTGCCCCTCCACATGTTCGAAGCCCGCGGTTCTGCTCGAACCCCCGCATTGTCGAGCTGCTTCTCCTCCCTGCTTGAACCTTCAAGTGATCACTCCTCCCCTCCTGCTCCCTTGCTCGAAAGCACCCCCGACCCCTGCCTATTCGAAGCTCGCGGTCCTGCTCGAAGCCTGCAGCCTGCCTTCTCCAGCCCTTCTCCAGTTTGTTGCTCCTCTGGCTCGGCGTTCGTATTCGCACCGTCCCGTTGAGGTGCGGTAGGGACGTCTGAGGGTAAGGGGTGTCAGTTGAGGAAGGTCGATAGAGGTTGAAGGGAGATGAATATTATTTTTGTTTATTTCCTAACCGTTGGATTGAGGATGAGTTAGATTAACTCATTCATATGGTTGCGATAATATATTAAACTAACAGAGGGTTATGAATGTGAGACAGAGTGACTATACAAGGTTTCTCATGTAATTCATGATTATGCAGGGTTATGAATGTTATTGCGGAATTACTCAGGGTTATGGGTGTAATTATCCCAATATCTTAATATGGGTAGGAGCAGACAGAGTGATATGAGAGATGGTAGGTATACCTCCATGTGTGGCTCAACTGATGTCATCATCTTTCATGAGAGAAAAATACATAAAGACCCAAAGAAAGTGACATTAGCATTGATATTGCAAAATTCAATAATCGGTACTTGGTCGATCCAATCACTGATTAAGGATTAATCGACAGTCAGAAGGCTAAACATATCTAGTCACACTTTAGTCGGTTTTGTATTTTTTAATTATTTCAAAAATGATTTCAAAAAAATATTTCAAAAATATAAATTATATATTCCTAAATTTACATAAAACTGTAAATTTCCTATACTATCATAGTAATATAAAATAAACAACAGTATTCACAATAACTGATACAGATATCGTTACATAGATGTACTATATAGGATGCAAATTTTATGAGAACATTGGATGTAGCTGTGATATTTAGGGTGCTTTTGGACAGGACAGAAGTGTTTTTTTGAAGGACATGGGACAAAAAGATTAGAATGAAGGGTTTAATCCCCTCCCAAATTGGGCAGGCGAAGAAAAGAGTCTTATATTATAATTTAACATACTTCTTTCATCTCTTCTTCCTTAAACAACCGTCATTGGCTATTTTGTAATGCCTTCTAAAGTGTGTGGGATGATAACAACAGACAATCCCACGACAGACTTCTTGTAGTACTTCGAGATATGTGGTACACGTGCAGACGTGCTCTAGTGCTCTTTAAGAGCAATATACTGAACGAGATCCTAAATGGGATCATAGAGACCATCATATCATCTTGCTAAACAGAAACATCAACTATGGCATTAGTAATAACATGTGCTTAGTGTCTACCTGGGGGTGTTGGATGATGGGAACAACACGAGTATGATATTCCGTAACTCTTAGTCTTCGACAGTACACATGGGGAAATGTTTCAATCTGAGTAGGAGGAGATGGAACAACAGGGGGAGATGGTAGGTAAACCTCCACGTGACTCGAATGATGTGATCATCTCCCATGAGAGAAATATATATAACAAAATCAAAGAAAGTGACATCATCACCAATGTTGCAGAAGTCGGTAGTCGATATTACGAGTAAACATATTTAGTTAGACTTTTGTCGGTTTTGTATTTTTTAATTATTTAAAATATATAAATACTATATATTCCTATATATTTACATTAAATTATCATTTTCTAATATTATAATAAAGTAAAAGAACTGAGTATTGAATTTCAATCCAATATTAAACATATTAAATTAAATTTGCTATATAAAAAGTGAGATTTAGAAAAAAAAGAACCATCGAATTGCAAAAAATGACCAATTTAAAAAATGAAAATCAAGCATAACAACTAACATGTACAGAAAATAAGATGACCTAATTGGATAAAAAATAACATGACCTAATTAAGGTATAAGAATAAACAAGCAAAAAGTATTTTGCCTAACTATTTTCTAGAATATATTATCGACCGTAAAATAATAAACAAAGAATTTTTTAGATCTGACATAAACAAGTCAATGTATCAAATGGAGAAGTGGAGAGCCTGGGTGTTGCATCTTGCATCTCATCGCACGTCAACTTGTCGTGTTGCAAAAGGAGGTTGTCCTCTTGGTGATGAAGATGAGTTTGGGTATTTGGGGGTCAGACGATTGTAGCTAGTGATGGGTGTTTAGGGCTTTCCAATACACTAATGAAAATGTGGGGATGGATGGACAATGTTCGACATTAAGTCGTTGGAAAAATTAGATGGATTTGATCCTTACGTAGATCCTATCGAATGTTCTTTTTAAAAGTTGTGGTTCTTAGTCTGTCGAATAACTGAATAGTCAAGTTGATACTTGAATAATCGAGTCAACTATTTAATTTGGACTAATATTTTGAATAGCCATATTCTATCCGGTTACCTCTTGCACCACATATTCAGTCCATTTGGGTGACCATTGCAACAATTTGGGGGGGGGGGGAGAAAGAGATAGAGAAAGAGATTTAGAGAAAGAGATTGTGGGGTAGGGTTTCATGAGGGCCTTCGAGCTCTGGTCCAAGGTTGCCACTTTGATACCATGCAAACAAAAATAAGCGAACGATTATTATGTACTCGAGGGTTCTCTTTATATAGAGAGGAGACCCTAAAGTGAAAGGAGGTTGCTGTGTTGGGCTGCATAAATGCCCTATTAAGCTTACTCATAAAAAGAAACAAAATAATGCCATAATACTATAACTATATTATTATGACAATAAACATCAATTAATCATACCACACCTCCACCACCACCATCATCCACAAAATTGCAAGTGATACTGCTCCCTCCCTCTTACTGGGATCAATGTAGTTACAGTTCTAAAGAATAAATATTCGATGATCACAAAAAACTCATGAAACTGAAATCACACGGGACCAGGGAAACTCAAATATAAGCAAGGCTTGATAAAATAAAGAACCCATAAGGGATTGGGGTTTTTTAGACCTTTTTTTTGAAGTCTAACGGTTCGGGGGAGACACGGCGTGGTGTTCGCCCCAACACTTTATTAAAAAGAGAAGATTAATTACAAGAAAAGGAACAAGAGGAGGAAATGAAGGGGAGGAGACCGGACCCAAACGATCCCCAACATACACGAAAGCGCATGTTACAACAATGACCAGTCGCAAGCTAAACGGCCCGCGTGAGCCAACACATTTTCTTTGTAGAATCTCTGGCCCCTGAAGATTGTTGCGTTACGCCCCAGCCAAATCGCCCAAATGCAAGCAAAGAGACCCAAAAAATCCCTGCGCTCCCTGTCCTTGTTCAACCGAATGGACACCCAGAAATCGTCCAGGCCAGAAGTATTGATCCAAGCCATCCTCGCCTTCTCCCAGACGCCTGCAGTGATCGGGCAAGCGAAGAAGAGGTGATTTAACGATTCCACGTCATCGCCACAGAGAGCACAACCCACCGAGGACACGCCACCAAAAAGTCTACCGCAACGATCTCGCGTTAAAATCCTCCCCCTGCGAAAGAGCCAAAGGAAGATGGCCACCCTCTCCGGGAGCTTCAACTTCCAAAGTAATCTACAGTCAAGGTAAAAGGGGTCCGAATGCTACCGCGGTTGATGGGATAACGCTATGAAAGCCTTCCTCGTGGAGAATTCGCCTTCCCTCCAAGCCCAGTGATCTCTTCCCGTCGCGGGTCTAGGCACATTCTTAATAGTAGCCAAAAGAGAAAGAAGGTCGTCGAACCTTTGGTCAGAGAGGCTGCCATGAAGTGACGGAAACCAACCATCCCCCGACCAACAGGAAGCCACAGAAGCTCGCCCATCGGTCGCTAAAGCAAATAAACGCGAGAAAGATTCCCTTAAAGGGGCTCCACCAGCCCAATTGTCCGTCCAGAACTTGAAAGACTTGCCATCCTCGAGGACAGGAACAAAGAGATGCGCATAGGGAATGCCCACCGACAACACCCCGTGCCAGAAGGGGGTACGAGAACGAACACTGCCACCCCTCCCCCATCAGAACCCCATTTAAACCAAGAATCTCGCGTAATAAGGAAGAGTAGAAATTATCACATACGCCCCATAACCTGTTCACCCATTTAGGAGAAGAGCGTCATTGACCCAGTCGAGTCGACGGATGCCAAGACCCCTTCGCACTTCCTCAACGTCACCTCCTCCCACCCCACGAGATGTGGACCACGCGAAGAGGTCCCACTTCTCCCCCAAAGAAAGCTCCGCATCATCTTCTCAATACGACGCCGCACCCCGCCGGCAGTTGCCAATTGGAAAGATAATAGACGGGGATGGACGAGAGAACAGATTTGATGAGAACTAATCGGCCACCCCTCGAGAGTAAAGCGGAACTCCAACCAGAGAGCCGCCTCTCCACCTTCTCAATAACCTTGCACCAGTCGCGATGTCTAGCCCTCCCCGCCCCCAGGGGCATGCCCAAGTAGTCAATCGACAGAAGGAGCAGGGGGAGCCCAGAGCCAAGCCACATTCAGACGCCGCCTCCGAATCCAAAGCAAAAGGGATCACCTTGGATTTGCCTTGATTGATGCGCAAGCCCGATAGCTCGCTGAAGATTTCCAGAGTTACCGCCATGCCCCTGACCTCATCAAGGCCCCCTTCAATGAACGCGATCGTATCGTCAGCGTATTGGAGGATCAGGATCACCCGGTCGCTGCAGGAGAAGCCCTTGGACAGACCGCAGTCGACCACGCGAGCCGCCATCCGAGGAAGCACATCCACCGCAAGAATGAACAAAAGTGGTGCTAGGGGGCTGCCTTGTCTAACCCCTCTTCTAGGTTGAAAGTGCTCGCCCACGATGCGCCCATTAATCGTAACTGAGAAGGAGACCGTGGAGACGCAACGACACATCCATGAGATCCAAAGATTAGGGAACCCACGAGCTCGCAGGACCGACCACAAGAAAGACCAGTCAAGCGAGTCGTAAGCCTTAGCAAAATCCACCTTCCAAAGCACCCCCATGGATCCCTCCCCTACTCCAACTCTCAACCATCTCAGAAGCCAGAGTCGTAACGTCTGCGATTTGTCGTCCGCGAATAAAGGCAGCCTGGAGAAATTAGGACATCAAGCACCGGGGCGAGTCTACGAGCGAACACCTTCGCCACGATCAAATAAATCCCATTCGATATAGCGATAGGACGAAGTCCTCAATACGATGGGCGGAGGACATCTTCGGCAGCAAGACAATGATAGCCCTATTGATTTTGTCGAACCCCGCATTACCCCTACAAAATTCAACAATAACATCCCAAACCTCCTGCCCCACCAGCTCCAAAAATCCTTGTAGAAAGCAATGGGAACCCATCCGGCCCCGGCGAAGCATTGTCGTTGAGATGCCAAACCGTCATCTTGACCTCCTCCAGAGTCACGTCCTTAATCAAGTCTTCATCAAGCAGGGGCGAGAGTGGTTGAGTCCCCTCCCCCGGCCACATCCATCGCCTAGGTGCGCGCGAAGAGTAGAAGCCTTTAAAGTAACTCGCCACCTCCATCCCCAGGGCTTCCAATCCCATCACCTCCCTGCCATCAAAGGAGATGGACCGAATAAAATTCGAGCGTCTCCTGTTACTGGCCACCCTATGGAAATAAGAGGAGTTGGCGTCCCCTCCTCTTAGCCAAGAAATTCTCGACCTCTGCCGCCATTCCGCCAACCGCTTCCGGTCCTCCACCCCCACCCTCGCCTGAGCAGCCAATCTGGATGCCAACTCCACCGCACTGAGGTCCTTTCCCCCTCCAAGACATCTAAAGAAGTCACAATCTCCTCCGCCTCTTTTCTGGCAGACGCCCGCGCGTCTCGAGAGGCTTTCTTAAAAGAAGCCAAGCTTTTCCGCAAGAGCACCAACTTCTGAGCAAATCTCCCCACAGCCGAACCCCCACCACAGACCTTCCCCCAAATATCAGCCACAAAATCCTTAAAATTATCCTCCTGAAGCCAACACTTCTCGTATCTAAAGAATCCAGAAGAGGGAGACGACACACCCGAGTCCCATAGGATAGGGGTGTGGTCCGAGTAAGAGCGCGGACAAGAGTAGACGAGAGCGAGGGGAAAGGCCGTCATGAGATCTTCAGAAGCCAAAAACCTGTCAATGCAAGATCTTGACGATGAGTTCTGCCAAGTGTACAGAGCACGTCATTTGCACGAAGATCCTCCAAAGCTAATGCGCCGATAAGATTAGAAAAATCAGCCGAGCCCGGATCTGCACCCCCCTCGACCGGGGTCTATCCGAAACGCGCAAGGTAACATTAAAATCACCCCAATTAGCCACGGAATGCCCGCTAACTGTTGGCTGACCCCAAGAAGCTCGTCCCATAAATCCCTCCTCTTGATATGACAACATGGCCTTAAGCGCAAGAGAAAGCCACAACAGAAGCATCGTCCCGCCTAGTGAGTGAAACGGTAATCGAATGGCTGCCTTTGACTACCGAGTTAAAGGAGAAGACTGCCGACCTCCAAGCGATGAGCAAGCCGCCCGCTGAACCCGCGGCCTCCAGAGCACGAACGTCATCCAAACTCCCCGAACCAAAAGATCGCCAAGATCATCTCCCATCTGACGGAGCTTCGTCTCCTGAAGCAACACCACGTCGCAACCCCACTCATTGAATCTGGTACCCAACGCTTTCCGCTTATCCGCATCCCCCAACCCCCTCACATTCCATGATAAGACCTTCATGAGGAACCTTCGTCGACCCCTCCTGTTCGAACCACTCCAGCAGCTGCTGCCATTGAATCTGGTACCCGTTTTTTAGACCTTGCTAGGCTTGTATTGTTCAACTTCGTCTGCAAAAGATGATCAATACCTTGCATACAAATATTGATGTTAGAGTGGTAAACCTATGGATTTTTGAAATTAAATGTAAGAGAAAAGAAAGAAGGTGTCTTACCCGATAATGGCGTAGAAAAATGCCATCGAATGTACCCATGCCACCACCATTCTCCAACATGCCTCCGAGCTATTGCTTATGGTAGTAGGGAAGGTGGGAAGGACAATGTGCCTTATCAAGGCGATGTGAAGTGAATGATTTATGATGGGGCGACCCTGGCCGTGATTCTCGAAGCAACTTTCCCAAATTTGGAAATATACCTTTGCACTTATTGACAATATCTTTTGAGTCTAAGCTTCGATTTACACAAATTAGTACTTGTTGGAATTGGTTTGATGAGACGCTTCTTATGAATATGATATTGGAGGGCTTTCTAATAGTTAAAAATTCGTGTTGAGCATCGGGCCGGTTTATGTTGGGCCCGATATTGCTCAACTTGAGCCCATTTATATTGGCGGGCCAACATGTCAGGCTTGGGTCCATTCATTTTAACGAATTTCAGGCCCAAGCCTGATCCCATCCTACTTGGTTTTTGGGCCGACCCTTGGGTTGGGATTTATGCCAAGATGGAACACGATCATGACATATAATTATTTTACTATATAATGTTGTAATTCCCTTTTAAATATTTGAAACCTTATAAATCTAACAATTCCCTTCATTTCCTCGTAAATATTACCGTTCCTCGTAAAAATGTCAAACCATATAAATCTATCAATTCCCTTGTTAACATCGTACTAAAATGCTTTCATAGGAAACATGAACACTATGTAACATCCGATTTATAGAAAGCCGTAAATCTTCGAAGAAGCCCACATCTTTCTGAACAATAACCAGAAGATTGGCATACCCAACTTCACAAAAAGCATCTTGTCTACTTTAATCCCAAAAAATCCCATCTAAACTTGCATGAACAACTAGAAAGTGTCGTCATCTGAATCAGGGGAGCTTTTTGGAGAGCCCTCGTCCTTGATCCTGGAGCTCAAGCAGCTGCCCATCAGTCAGTTATGGCCCGTATGATCATAAATTTGGTGGTGTTGCGATCGTCGTTGGTTGTTGCACAAGTTTTAGGCGTATTTTTGGTGGTGGTGCGGTGGAGGTAGGGCCATGGAGAGGTGGTGGCGGTTGTTTGGGGAGGCGGCGGCGGTTGGTTAGAACATCAATCAATTCTGCAAACTCCACGGAGCCAGAGTAAAAAGAGACAATCTCATTAAATTGGTGGTGGTGAATGGGAGGCTGGTTGAAGGGGATCAAGATATGGGGGTCACTATTGCAGAGTACTTTAGAGACTTCTACATGGAATTTACTGTTGATAAATGGAGGTGGTTAGGTTTAGGGGCATAATCGCTGTTTAATCAGCATACTAGACATCTTGTCCAGAATGTTGCTTTGGAGCAACTCAAAGTGGCAGTTTTGAACCTGAACACAGATGAGGCACCCGACCCAGACGGATTGCCAGTGCCCTATTGGGAGTTCTGAATGGTGGTAGGTGGTGATGTTTTGGAGGTGGCAGAGGAGTTCATGAATGACCATGCAAGATTTAAGCGTGTAAACAAGGCTATTCTTTTTCTTCTTCCCAAGAAGGATGTCTCAGAGATGGTAGAGGATTTTAGGCCAATTTCTCTATCTAAGGCAATCAATCTAGTGGCTCCAAAATTCTTGCCTAACGAACTTAATGTGGTCGTGGATCGTATCATTTCACTGGTCCAATCGACTTTTATCCTTGGTAGACAAAATGATTACAGTTTGGCAATGACCACGGAGATTATTGCAGAATAGATCAGAAGAAAGATTAGTGGAATGCTCTAGAAGGTAGATTTCTCGAAAGTCTATGACACAATTTGTTGACATTTTCTTTGGGTTGTTATGGCAAGAAGAGTTTTTCCGTTGTTTTGATATCCTGGATGAAGAGATGCGTATCTCCAACATCCTATTCCGTACTAGTCAATGACTGTCTTGAGGTGGTTTTCTCCAACCTCAGAGAGGGGTACGTCGGGGGTGCCCCCCTCTCTCCTATTTTGTTTGTTATCACTGCTGATGTTTTGGCACGCATGGTGGATCAGGTTTCTGTGCAGGGTTGACGACTGGTTACACATGTTGGGATTTTCATATTCTCATGTTGCAGTATGCAGATAACACTATCCTATTCATTGACGGCAGACATGCAGAGGCGAAGGGGATGACACTCACCCTTGAGATCTTTGGGGAGTTTTTTGGTTTGAATTTAAACCGTACCAAGTCTACGATTGTCGTCTCGACCTCTTTTCTCATTCTTCTGGCTACCCTTTGGCATGACTGAAGAAGATGCTGTAGTTTGTATGGAGTTGGGGACTGAACGAGGATCTCTACCAATTAGATATCTTGGTCTTTCGCTCATATGTGGGAAGCTTGGGTACTCAGATTGGCTACCTTTTATTGAGAAGATGGAGGAGAAACTATCAGGTTGGAATGCAATAATTTTATCAAGAGGTTGTCGTTTGGTGCTTGCAAAGGCAGTTCTGGCTGTAATCCCTATTTTTTTCATATCCTCTCGTCTTCTTCAGATCGGATCGGGATTTGAAGATAGTTAGGAGATAATTATATGAAGATTTTTTTGGTCTTCTGGTCAAAATGCATCTGGGATATCACTAGTGAATTGGGATACAATGACTTTACCTAAGTGTGAGTTGTGTCCTAGAGTGTCCCGTTTGGAGACAATGAACAAAGCGCTGCTACTCAAATGGATCTTGACGAGGGAAAAAATAACCTGAATTGATGAAAGGCCCTAGGGTTCTCTTATATAGGAGAGGAACCTATTGGAAAAATCAAAAGAAGAGGGCAAAATAAATAGAAAATAAGTAAAAAATTATAAAGATAATAAATATCTCAACGTTCTCCTTCAAGCTGGAGCGTAAATATCGATCAGACTCAGCTTGGAACAACATCTCTGACAAGGCCCTCTGTCTAGGACCTTAGTAAGAACATCTGCTGTTTGGTCTCTAGAGCTGACATGTCTAGTGACGATAAAACCCTTCTGTATCATGTCATGAGTTGTATTGACTGTCCACCTCTATGTGCTTCTTCCTATCATGAAAGGTTGAGTTGTTGGCAATAAAGAGAGCAGGCTGATTGTCACATTGGAGGTGCATGGGAAGATGCACCTCTATAGTCAGTGTTGGAAGCGAGCCCACGACGAGCCATTATGCAATAAATGTTATTGCAAATATCATTCCCTGATCTGAAATGAAGAATAACTAATTTGCATAATAGGTCCCTTAGTACAATTAGGGTTATTTACCATGGTCATCTTAATAATCATACAACTGTTGATTCAATTATTGAATCATAGAGGTTGGTGCTTGGATGAATATCGAAAGAGTTATAGTGAGGACTCATCAAGCACCGTCAAATGATTATTAAGAGATGATCTCCAACCTGAGTAGGAGATGGCAATCCTTTCTCACATAGGCTGCTTCTTGCTCTTCCATGAAATCGGGGAATTCTCTGTAACACAACAAAGCCTGATGTAAACTTCCTATCCTTGGACACCCAACATAATCTACATCTGCACATGCGGTAACTGAAAGAGATGCGCCTCTACTAAAAAGAAGTCCTATACCAGCTGAAGTTTTCAGATATCTGAGAATCATATGGACTGCATCCATATGTGCCTGTCTGAGCTGCTCCATAAATTGACTCACTTTGCTCACGGCAAAGGATATGTCGGTCCTGGTAGTAGTCGCATACAGAAACTTGCCAACAAGCTCTCTGTACCTCCTCTTGTCGACCTCCTCAGTGTCATCATCATAGAACTTTATGCTCAGGTCAATAGGAGTAGTGCCAGGCCTGCAATCTGCCATGCCTGTCTCTGAAAGAAGATCTGTAACGTACTTCCTCTGGGTCATCACAAGACCTCGTCAGTTCCAAGCAAACTCTAGGTCAAGGAAGTAACGTAAATATCCAAGGTCCTTGGTAACAAGCTGCTGACTTAGGAAGCCCTTGGCACCCTGAATGCCTTGCTCGTCATCCCCTGTAACAATAATGTCATCAATATAAACAACAATAATAATAATACCTATCCGGGTCCTATGTACAAACAAGGAGTGATCAACAGTTGATCGCACAAGCCTTGCTGCTCTATCAAGCCTGAGAGCTTCTGTAATCATGCTCTTGGACTCTGCTTAAGGCCATAGATAGCATTGTGTAGCCTGCAAACCTTCTGACCCTCTCCTTCAGAAGCAAACCCAGGTGGTTGCTGCATGTAAACCTCCTTCTGTAGATCACCATAGAGGAATGCATTCTTCGCATTTAGCTAGTAAATGGGTCAATCTCGTGTCACAACAACAGAAAGTAGAACACAGTAGAATGTATGGCAACTGGAGAGAAAGTATCCTGATAGTCCACCCATATGTCTGGGTGAATCCACATGCCATAAGTCTTGCCTTATAGTGATCCATACTGCCATCCGTATGGTATTTCATAGTGAACACCCGTTTGCTTCCCACAACGGATGCGCTACCTGTATCAGAAACAAGATTCCACGTACCACGTGACTGTAGCACAACCATCTCCTCCTCCATGGCTAACCTCCACTGACTGTCATGAAGAGCCTCCTGATATGACCGTAGTATCTCCACGACTGTTAGTGCCAAGGTAAATCTCCTGAAATCCTCTGTCAACCTGCTCAAGGAAACCTGGGCCGTAAGAGGATAAGTAGTACACTTACTTTCGACTTACGGAGAGAAATCAACACATTAAGATCATTTGCCAAGTTTGTAACCTGTGAGTTCCCCTCTTGAGAGGGCACCTGCTCATCCTGTATGGAATCCTACTGCACATACAATGCAGTAGTGGTATCAATAGAAACAATGTGCTCATTACATACCTGATGCGTACTGGATGACTGGCAAGGCTTGTGAGTAGGGGGGACTGAGCGAGACGTGCGAGTAAAAATACGTGGCAAAAACTGAGTCACAATAAAAGGTGGAGCCACATGAATAGATGTAGGTGGTGGTGGTAGAGATGGTGGATGAGGAGGAGGTGGTGGTATGACAATAGGAGGTGGAGGTATGTAGATTTCAACATTAGAGTTAGACGAAGCAAGTCTGCCACCACTAGGAGAAAAATATATGATAGACTCAAAGAAAGTGGCATCAACACTGACAAAGTACTTTCGCCTGAGAGGATCAAAGCAACGGTGCCCTTTTTGGGTACGAAAGTAGTTGACAAAAACACACTTGACAGCTCTAGGCGAGAGCTTGTCATGACCATGAGAGACATCATGAAAAAATGCAACAGAACTAAACACACGGAGAGTAAGGGAGAAAAGATCCTTCTCGAGTAACGCAATCGAGAAATGAATATTCTCTCCCAACACGGACGAGGGCATGCGATTTACCAGATAACATGTAGTGAGGACAACATCTCCCTAGTAAGCGTGAGGAGCACGGCTCTGTATCAGTAAGGTTCTGGTTACATCAAGTAAGTGATGGTGTTTGCATTCAACAACACTGTTCTGCTGGGAAGTATAGGTACACTAGGTCTGATGAACAATGCCCAGAGATCTAAGGAACTCAGAAAGCTGCAAAGTGCAAAACTCTAAAGCACTACAAGAACAGAGGTATTTGACTTTTGTAGAAAAAATATTCATTATCTCATTAATAAAATATTTGATCACATATCCAGCCTCAAATTTATTCTTTAATAAAAAGACCCAGGACAATCTAGAAAAATCATCGACATTAACTAGATAAAAACAGTGTCCCTGGTGATTAGATACACGACTCGGACCCCAAATGTCTAAATGTAGGAGCTCAAATAACAGAGAACTGCTCCGACTCTGGCGGGATGTAAATGAGGAACAGTGATGCTTCCCAAGCTAGCATGCCTCACACTAGAAAGAAGATCTCATAGAAATCTGAGGAAGAACATGACACAACTTCTGCAGAGGAAGGTGACCAAAATGAAGGTGCCCAGATATGGTGAGACTGGTCTAATAGGTATAGTAGAGACGCTAGCATGAGGAGGATGGACCAGTCTGTAACACGGCCACATCCAATCACCCTGCCTGTGAGTATGTCCTGAAACACAAGAAACGAGGGATCAAAAATGACACGACAATGCAGATCCTTAGTAATGTAACTAATAAAAAATAAATTCATCTGAAAATCAGGAGAATATAAAACCTTCTGAAGGCACATGGACGACGCCAAATGCACCTCCCCCTGTCCTATAACTGGTAAGTGATCTCCTTAGCAATGACAATTCATATGCCAGGTGGAATGGTCCTGTAGGGCCTCATCTGCGCTCTGTCTTCACACATGTGGTGTGAAGCACCAAAATCCATAATCCACTCTATCATGTCTGTACCAGTACTACCAGTAAAGCATAAGCAATACTTGAGGAGCTTGAAAAGGCTCTGGCTGCGGCCGCGGTATCTGTAGTGGTGGTGCCAACATTAGGAGTCATGATCTCTCGAATACGAGAGACAATGTCATCCATGCAAGGATTGGCCTGGGAAGCTGTAGTCTCTGAAGACGCAATCTGTTCCGCTAAGCGGACTGAAACATGATATCTATGCTTCTGCTAGCATGTATCCTCTGTATGTCCAGATCGACGACAGTAAGTGCAAAGGCCACGCTGGCGTCCACCGCCTCTGCCACGAGGGGTGTGTCCTCTGGACTGGGTCGTCCCTCATCGGCCACGAGAAGCGGCCATCGCTGAAGAGGGAGGAGAAGTGGCTGTAGAAGGTATGATAATCCGACTGAGATGGCTATAGGCCTCCTCTATTGGAGGTATGGTAGCTCCGGCAAGAAGTTGAGTACGCGTAGTATCATACTTTGTATCAAGTCCAACCATGAAGACTCCAACCATCGTGGAGTTCCTATACATCTTCTGCTACTCAGTGGATGTCGTAATATGCATGTAGCTATGAAGCTTCTCGAACATGCCACGGAACGAAGAGTAGTACACGTGCAGAGGACGACCATTCTGCTTGGCATTGTAGATATCGAACTGAAGCTGGAGAGTCTTGGCCTCATTATTCGCTTGAGCATAGGTGGACGCCAAAGTATTCCACATCGCCTTGGAGGTGGGCTGGTTTAGAATATCATTTGCTATCTCAGTGGTGAGGGTCCCATAAAGCCGAACATACGCATACACGTCATCTTGCTTCCAAGAAGCATTTGCCTCGGTGTTATCCGTTGGCTCTGGATCTGTCAAGATGTGCTCCTTGTTGTTGCACTAAGGCTCCGTTTGGTTGCAGGGTTGGGCAGGGTTGGGTTGGCCCAACCCGGGGTACCCCTCCTTCCAACCCTCCCAATCCTCCTCACAGTTTACTATTCACAGTGGTACCCCAACCCTGCAACCAAATAGAGCCTAAATGAGGGTGAGAAACTGCATGGACCACAAGTCATAGTTGGTCCCATCCATCTTAACGATGGGAGCCAGACCCTTGAAGGCTCCGGATGAAAAAATATCATCTTGTTCTCTGACATGACAGAAAAACGATAGACCAACGGAACTCAACTGGGGAGTAGGCCTAAATGAACAAGTCTACTCGATCATACAGAGGATTGGTTGTACACGTAGACTGATACAATCATCCTCATCAATCTCCGCTGCTCTATAGGGCCGGAAAACATGATTTATAGGTCTGAAATCGCGTTCTCTGGTCAAAATCAGACCAACTCTAATCGCGTGTCACACTGTTGGGGCGCGCGGAGGTGCACAGGAGAGCCAGGGGGTGTAACGACCAACGGTCTGGGTAGCCGGACAACCTGGGGTGCATCTTGCGGCGGACGATCGCCTTTGGGGGGGGTCTTGCAGTAGCAGGGACGGGCTGGAGTTCCGACGGCGGTGGCCTGGTGGCTCGACGGTTGATGGACGGCGCCCCGCATTGGGCGGCGGGCGATTGGTGGCCTAGAGGCTGATGGGAGGTGCCCTGTAGTAGGCAGCGACGACCGATAGAGAAGGGGTTAGCGCGGGTTGGGTTGGTGTTGGTGGGAGACGGGAACTCCGATCTAGGATCGTCTCTCCAATACCATGATGAGAGAAAAGAATAACTTGAATTAATGAAAGGCCATAGGGTTCTCTTATATAGGAGAGGAACCTACTGTGCAAATTATAAGAAGAGGACAAAAGAAATAGAAAATAAGTCAACAATAATAAAGATCATAAATATCTCAACAACATCTCAAGAATATGGGGGAAGGAGTGGAGACATCTGATGTAGGATCATTCATTCGGCAAACCTATGGGATTGGAGTACGGGTAGTCGTGCACATACACCCTTCTTTCTATTCGTTGGCTTTTTGGAAGGGAATCACACTCTTGTATCTTGTTTGCCTTTATTGTTCAGACCGGTGCTTGGGGATGGTCTCACCTTTGCCTTTTGGAGGGGGTGACTGGACTAATGGTGGCACGTTGGCATCTTGATTTCCCAGGCTTTTCGCCTTATCTGCTAATAGGGAGGCTTGTGTAGCTGATTGTTGGGAGAATGGGAACTGGATGCCCTCTTTCATTGTGGATTTTTATAATCAGCATTTGGATGAATTTCTCTCTTTGATTCTCTCACCCTCGTCCCGGATCTTGAGGGTGGGAGAGATCATTGGATATTGAAAACTATATATCTTTCAGTCAAGCGGGATTATAGGGACTTATTTATTCTATCTCTACTATCTTCCGACTTCTTGGCTCGTGATTGTGGATTTGTGTGAAGTCTCAAGCTCCCTTGTCGCATCGGTGTTTTTCTTTGACTCTTACGTAGAGGTCGTATCCTTACTAGAGAGACTGTTGCTACATATTGTTCCTAGGGGCCTCCTAACTTTGCCCTCTGTGTAACGATCAGGTGGAGACTATTGATCACCTTTGCTTCCATTATGAGAAGACTTTGGCAGTATGGTCCAATCTGGCCATCTCTTGGCTAAACCTACATAATCATCAGTGCTTTTGGGATTCTCCACTGTTGTAAAAGTCAGCCAACTAGTCGAGTCGATGGGATAGCCGACTCAACTAGGCCTAGTCGGCCATTAGTCAGTCAACCTGACTAATCGAACTGACTAGTCGGCCGACTACCCGGTCGACTTTTACATAGAACTTTTTTATTTTTTTTTGCTTTTTTAAAAGCAAACTTATTCTAATGTGCTGAATGTTATATTTAAAGTCAATTACTTCTTTTGTTTCATTATTATAGTATAGAAAATGTAAAAATCTATAAAAATATATAAGAATATATGTATAAAAAGTGATTTATATATTTAAAATAATTAAAAAATTCAAAACCAACTAATGGCTAAATCCGATTAGTCGCCCGACTGCTGATTAATCCTTAGTCAGTGACCCCGCCGATCGAGTACCAACTACCACTTTTTGCAACCTTGGGATTCTCTATTCTTAAATAAGGATAGACCAAATTCGGAGTTGCTTTTTTCCGTTGGCTATGGTTTGGGTGATCTGGTTATTTTAGAAATGACTTTTATCAGTTGTGCCCCTCTGAGATATTGCAATATCAGTTATGCCCCTCCCTTTTTTGGAATATCAAATGTACCCCTACCTTGCAAACTTTAAAGTTTTGCCCTTTTGTAATATCAGTTATGCCCTTACTTTACCTTAGCAGAAGGGAAAAACTGTGAATTTTGCAAGTAGGGGTACAACTGATATTCTAAAAAAGGGAGGGGTTAACTGATATTGCAATATCTAAGAGGGACACAACTGAAAAATCCTTTTAGAAATGGTGTAATTTTTGCACCCGACTTTTTTTTGGGGAAAATGTAATTTTTCATGCCAAAACTCTCTATGAGTCTTGGCCGTTGTAAGTTCTCTTTGCTCTTTTAATATAACTTAATTAGGGCGGACACCTTTGCGCGTTACCCTCCTTTTTTGACTAAAAAAGAATTTTCCAAATTTCAAAAGTAAAAGTTTAAGTTTGTAAATGTAATATAAATTTTGATAATAAAATCATGTGAACATGGATTATATACAAGTATTTTAATACAGTTATAAAAACTAATAGTAAAAATATAATTAAAGTCTTAAGTTATATATCAACTCCATCTAGAATGCGAACTGAATATACGGTTGAATATGCGGCTAAGCATCCGAATATGCGATGTAGGTTGCATAAATCACTGCGTAAAGAATGTAGTTCAGCCTGCTTACTGCATAGACATATGCGGCTACATATGCGGTTCATGCATGAGCATTCCTAAACATTGACAGGGATGATGCTAATTGACATGATGGGCTACATGGTGAACCTAATGACCGGCGGTTTGAGAGTTGCTATGATCGCACGGAGGAGGGTGGCATGGGGTCGAAATAGCCGTAGGTTAGAGGTATTCGCCCAATGAAAGGAGAGCAGGATCTGGTCGTGGGAACCTCTATGTGAGCGACGATTGTAGAGGACACGGCCATCTCCTATCATAGGGTAACCTGGACATGACAAAGGTGAGACGTCACTATTTGGTGTAACTCATACCAGAAGGTCCCTAGGGCCTTCTCTACTTTGAGGCCATGTGAAAATTAGAAAGGAGATTTTCTTATGGTTGTTGATGACCAAGGGGTGTAGTGGCTAGTCTACATGGTGTAACTCATACTTGAAGGTCGTTGGGCATTCTTTACTTTGATCCCATGTGAAAACTGGAAAGGAGTTTGTCGATTCGTTGTTGGCTGAAAATAAATGGGGCTAAATATATCATAACAACAGACTCAAAAAAATGTTACATACTGAGGAGCAAATAGAACTGATTCTAATAAAAAACTAAACATGATATTCAGATCAGAATGGCTGGTGATAGGCTAATTGATTAGGAGTGCGGTTACGCAGCTTTTCTAAAAATCTTCATTAACAATTTATGATAATATTTATAAATTATTGGTAGACAGAAGTATGCTTACTTCTAACCAAATGAGACTGTGCTCTTTTTGTAATGTCATGTGTGTGTGAATGTTCTCTATATATTTATGTATGTATGTATGTAATGTACATGTCCATGGATGTTTATATCACACATTTTTAATTGCAGTACAATGGCTTTTAAGTAAAGTGCCGCAGCGCTAGTTTGCTTTAGTTATGTCCTTTTGTTTTTCATATAAGAGAACTTGCAACTTTCTAAGTTCTTTTTGCAATGAATACCCGGTTATAACTGAACATGTGTTGCTCTCGAAAATCATTTCATCCTTTTGTTTTACACTTTTGTTTTAGGGGGTGCACTTTTAGGAGGAAAGTGAAACATATATTATTGACTTTCAGGAAGCAAATAAAATGCATGCTTGTTAGACGCCTGTAAAGAATGCTATATACAAATAAAACATTAAATGGAATAATTTTAGGAATGAAAAAATGGAAACAGGCGCCTAGAAATATGGTCCCTTTGAATTTTTTTGAGTTAAAATTAATAGTGGAATTCCTTTTGAATAATTGCAAGGGGGATTATACAAGTCAATATTGAAGTAAACAAAATAAAGATGTTTGTACTATAATTTGAATTATGGGAGTCCTTTACATTTAGTTACACGTTTTCAAACAGTATCTGTCAATCTTTTTTTTAAAAATTAGGCATACATGTTTTGCATCAGAAATAGATTTATATTCAAAGACTCACATTTGTTATCTTTTTCCGTGGCTCACAGGTTCATGCAATTATGGGAAAAAATGGATCAGGAAAAAGCACCTTTTCCAAGGTTTATACGTATACTGATAGCCTTCAACTGATATTTGCATGCCTTTTCTTCCTCACAATAACTTGTCTTGCGCACCTCAATAAGCTCAATTAGAGTCCATGCTTCACTAAACATGCATTTTCTGCATAGTACCTGGAATAATACTTTAGATTTGATACAGTGAAGGTAAACGTGCCTTAGCAAATGATGTATGATAAGGGCAGGGAGGGTCGGTTGGGGAGATTTGGTATGCAGTGACATCAATTTGGAGCTACCAATAGAGCTGGTTACATTGCTGTTTTTATGGGGAGAGGTGTCAGTTGAGAGCGTAGTTCATAAATACATTTTTCTTATCTTAGGTGTGTTTATTAGTTGGAGCTAACAATAGAGCTGGTTACATTGCTGGTTACATTGCTGTTTTTATGGACCGAGATAATCGATTGATTGGCTCTAGTCCTCTTCATGTAGGATGGAGCTATGGGTTGGTTACAAGCATCCCTTGTTTGATGAGGAAGAAATATGGCATAAATCGAAACGAGTTTGGATATACAAACGATTGACTCAAGCACCTATCTCAACGCTTCCCCTCGAGGAGCATATATATCAGTCTTGCTCAACTTGGAAATATGGTGATTTAAGGACTTTCTGAGTAGCGCTTTTATGAAAATACCGACCAATTGATCCTTTCCTGATCACTATTTCGTGTACAATGACAATCAATATCCATGTGCTTGGTCTTTTAAAGGAAGATTGGATTGTTGGTGATTAATTGGACCATCTTCTTACCAGACTCTTCTTAATCTTATTGGTTGATTTGTGAAGTTTAGTTAGAACATATTGCATCCGCATACGTTCAGCAATAGCCTGTGCCATCGCGCTACACTCAGATTCATTGCTTGAGTGCCACTATGTTTTGCTTCTTGTTTCGTTAAGTCACAAGATTACCACATGCGCGTAGAATTTGGTAGTTAACTTCTTGTTCATGAGGCAACCTGCATGGTTCGCATCCGTGTAGTCATTACATCTAGTTAAATACTTTTGTAAACACTAATCCTTCCGTGAACATGACTAAGGATCTCCATAGTATCATGGTCACTACCTAATATGTATAAGTTTTTCTGTGAACTGATTGATTTTGTTCACGGTAAGAGTAGTATCTAATCTTGTAATCATTGTAGACAACATTTTTCCTACTAGGGTCTTGTGTGGGGTAGCATCTACATGTTGGCATCTATATGGACCTTTGAGTACATGGGTGTGAAGGCCAGGTTGGCCTCGAGCATACACCTCTCTTGAAGCTGAGGTTTTGCCTGAGCGTCACTATATAAAAAAAACTCTAAGAAGATTGAGGCGTAAGACTTACTACAGTAAAAAAGCGATCATACCAACAAAAACTAATCACAATTATTTTTTGTAATATCCTAAAATGAGAGCTTTGTTGAAAACGTGTACATACCTTGTCAAGACTAGGTTTTGCTTTCAAGTTCGTACTCTATGAGACGGAAATTAGTTCAATTCTCAAGTGGCAGGGTACACTCCACAAGATTAGTGGCGGAGTAGGTCCTGTAATTTGTCTTCTTGTATCTGTTTATTGTTGTATTCTCTCTTTTTAATAAAATTTGGGGTGAATACCTCTGAGTTTATCCCCCTCTTTCAACTCAAAAAAAATTCTCAAGTGGCAATGAAAGCTCGAAATATAAGAAATTCACATATCAAGATATATGAAAATGTATGTTATATTATCCTGTATTCATGCAAATTTAATGCAAATTTAATACAATTATCATCATTTTTAGTGATATTAATAGAGACCACTAATGAATTAATCAATTATTTGATGCTTATATCATCATTGTCGTCTTCATCAATGCATTCCTCATTTCATGTTAATCATCTTTGTCAATATCAACACTAGTGTCCCTTTTGGAGAAAATAAGAGCATTATTATTTCTGAGAACCCTAGGCTCTCTTATATAGTAGAGAGGCTTATGGGTAAATTACATAAAGTGGAAAACATAACTAGAGAATAAGAAAGAGATACATATGAAATAGGGAAAAACATAAATATCTTCACACTCCCCCTCAAGATGGAGCATAGATATCGATCATGCTCAGCTTGGATGAACACTTCTGGAATGATCCTTTGGGCAGTGGCTTGGTGAAGATGTCCGTTGTTTGCTCTCCAGAGCTGACATGGGAAGTAGAGATCAGGCCCTTCTGAATCATGTCTTTGGTGTAGTGACAATCCACCTCAATATGTTTTGTTCTCTCGTGGAACGCAGGGTTGTTTGTAATGAACAGAGCAGCCTGGTTATCACAATGTAACTCCATGGGTAGAGGAACCTCTATATGTAGATCACCTAGTACTGCTCGGACCATTGTAACTCCATGGGTAGAGGAACCTCTGCAGCACCATTTTATTGTGAAGTGTAAGTGTTGGGAAAAATGAACGAGATGTTTATTCCATGAGCCCTAGGCTCTCTTATATAGGAGAGTAGCCTATGGGTAAATTACATAAAGCATACAACTGAAAATAAAATAACTGAGAGACACACAGGAAACTAATATATACGTTAACACTCCCCCTCAAGATGGAGCATAGATATCAATCATGCTCAGCTTGGACGCACACTTCTGGAATGGGCCTCGTAGTAATGCCTTGGTGAATATATCAGCAGTTTAATTTTCTGAGGTGACATGGGATGTAGCAGTGAACCCCTTCTGAATCATGTCACGTATGAAGTGACAGTCAACCTCAATTTGCTTGGTCCGCTCATGGAATGCTGGATTGTTTGCAATGAACAAGGCTGCCTGATTATCACATTCTAAGTTCATAGGAAGTGGTACATCTAGACATAGGTCTGTAAGTACAGCATTTACCCACATCATCTCTGTGCTAGCCTGGGCCATAGCCCTATATTCGGATTCAGCACTAGATCTGGCTACCACAGTCTGCTTCTTGCTCCTCCATGAGATTAGGGAATCTCCAACGTAGACTGCAAACCCCGACGTGGACTTCTTGTCCTTGGGACAACCTGCATAGTCTGCATCCGCACATGCTGAGATAGAGATCCCCTTTCCCTTCTTGAATAACAAACCTGCACCTGGAGAAGATTTGAGGTATCTAAGTATCATATGTATCGCATCCATATGAACCTGACGTGGTTGCTCCATGAACTGGCTCACACGATTCACTGCAAAGGATATATCGGGCCTAGTGATCATGACATACAACAGTTTGCCTACCAATTCTCTGTATCTTCTCCCGTCCACCTCCTCTGTGTCATCATCATATAGCTTCATGCTGGGGTCCATTGGTGTCGTAGCAGGCCGACACCCAAGCATACCTGTTTCGCTCAACAGGTCCGTAACATATTTCCTCTGCGACATTACTAATCCATACGGATTTCTAGCGAATTCCAGCCCCAGGAAATATCTAAGGACTCCAAGATCCTTAGTGACAAATTCGCTCCCCAGCTTCTCTTTCGCCTGCTTTATGCCTTGCTCATCATCTCCTGTAATCAAGATGTCATCTACATAAACCATAATTGCAATAATACCTCTTGAAGTCTTTTGTACAAACAAGGAATGATCAGCATTGGAGCGTTTGTATCCCTGTTTTTCAAAGAGGTCTGAGAGCTTCTGAAACCATGCTCTGGGGCTCTGCTTAAGGCCATAGATAGCCTTATGAAGTCTGCACACCTTGGAACACTCCCCCTCAACAGCAAAACCGGGTGGCTGTTGCATATAGACTTCCTCCTGTAGGTCTCCATATAAGAACACATTCTTCACATCCAACTGATACAACAGCCATTCTCGACTAACTGCGACTGACAGCAAGATCCGTAAAGTGGAATGACGGGCTACTGGCGAGAATGTATCAAGGTAATCCACCCCGTATGTCTGGGTAAAGCCACGTGCAACAAGGCGTGCTTGTATCTGTCAATACTGCCATCTGCATTTTGTTTCACTGTAAAGACTCACTTGCAGCTCGCCGGGGTCACATCTGGAGGTATAGGAACTAGACTCCAAGTTTCCCTGGATTGGAGTGCCGCCATTTCCTCCTCCATTGCTAGACGCCATCTACGATCCTGCAGAGCATCTTGATAATTCCGTGGAATATCTACAGCTGACAAGGCCACAACAAAGTTCCTGAAATCCCCAGATAGTCTCTCAAATGACACATAGGCTGTCAATGGATATGTAACGCAGCTCCTCTTCGATTTGCGTAGAGCAATAGGAACATCTAAATCAGCTGTGTCCTCATCTGGCCCCTGCAACATATCCTGCTCAGAAATATCATTAGATCCATCAAGAGAAGTATCTTCAGTACATACCATAGGCGAGCTAGGAGATGAGTCATGACCATGAGCTGGAGGAGGCCTGCGGGTATAATGGAATGGTAGTGGTGAAACATGGATCGATGGTGGTGGTGATGGTGGTAACAGTGCTGGAGGTGGTGGTGTCTGTCATGTATATGGCGTCGGTAGTCAATGGAGGTAGCTGCTGATCACCTGAAGATGAAAAATACATTACGGATTCAAAAAATGTAACATCTGCACTGACCATATACCGCCTACGCAAAGGATCAAAACACTTGTATCCCTTTTGAGTTCTGGAGTACCCAACAAACACACACTTGACAGCCCTAGGAGAGAGCTTGTCAATACCAGGAGACAACTGGTGGACAAAGGCAACTGAACCAAACACACGGGGAGTAAGGGAAAACAGATCCTTCCCAGGATATATAAGGGAAAAAGGAATATGTTTATCCAAGACAGAGGACGGCATACGGTTAATTAGGTTACATGCTGTGAGAACCGCGTTACCCCAGTAAGAATAAGGAACATGACTCTGTATAAGAAGTGATCTTGTGACATCTAGTAGGTGGCGATGTTTCCTTTCAGCAATCCCATTTTGTTGAGAGGTATAAGCACAAGATGTTTGATGGATAATCCCTTTTGAGGAGTAGTAGTTGGCTAGGACATGAGTACACAGTTCTAGGGCATTATCACTTCTTACAAACTTCACAAATGTGGAGAAAACATTTTGAATTTCATTCAGAAAATGGATAATAATATTGCATGCTTCAGATTTATTTTTCATCAAAAATACCCATTGACACACGAGAGAAGTCATCCACAATAACTATATAAAATCTGTGTCCCTGATGATCAGGTACACGACTCGGACCCCAGATATCAACATGAAATAACTCAAACTTGGAGGTACTACTCCGACCTGGACGACTGGGAAAGGTAGACCTGTGATGCTTTTCCAACTGACAAGCCTCACATTGGATAGATGTGTGAGGAAGACCCTGGGGTAACACACGACGCAACTTCTGAAGCGGTAGATGCCTAAAGCGCAGATGCCACAGCAAAGGAGATACTGGTTCAGTGGGAAGGGATGAGGTTCCAGCGAATGGAGTCTGATTTAGGCGATAGAGGCCTCCTTGCTCATAGCCACGACCAATCACGTTGCCCGTACGGATGTCCTGAAAAATAAGAGAAGATGGATCAAAAATTGCCCGACATTGTAAATCCTTCGTAATCTGACTGATTGATAACAAATTCATTGAAAAATCAGGAGCATGTAGCACATTTTTAAGCTGCATAGAAGATGTCAGGCTAATCTCCCCCTGACCAGTGATGGGAGAATGTGTACCATTGGCAATGACCACTGTTCGGCCTGGAGGAATCTGAGAATATCCTGTAAGTAAACTCTGATTGCCACATAGATGATGTGTAGCGCCTGAGTCCATAATCCACGGTAATGTATCTGATCTACTACTGGTAAATGCAAGTATGGTACCTGAAGCACTGGTAGACGCGGAGACATAAGCATCAGCATCAGATTGACTCTCAGTAGTAGGTGCTGGGCCAGATGGAGGAATAATGCCCCTTAGACGGGCAACTAGATTATCGAACCGCTGATCCAAAGTGGTAGCAGATGAAGGCTCGATCTGCTTAGCGACCCGTGCAGATGTAGGAAATCCATGCTTCGAGTAGCATGTGTCTTCATTGTGTCCAACGCGATGACAGTAGGTACATGTTGGCCGAGTGCGGCCTCCTCTGCCACGAAGTCCACGTCCACGGGTCTGATGATGAAACCCGCGACCCCTGTTGGCTGCCATGGCTGAAGTATTCTGATTCGTGGCCGTGGAGGGAACGGTGATGCGGCTCAGTCTATGGAAGGCTTCCTCCATGGGAGGAATAGTAGAATCTGCCAAGATCTGGGATCGTGCCGCCTCATACTCTGGATCAAGTGCAGCAAGAAACACACCCACCATAATCGCATTCCGATACGTCTTCTGTTGTTCTGGCGTGGCTGTCAGAGGCATGAAGCTGTAGAGCTTCTCAAACATCCCTCTCAGGGATGTGTAGAGTGAATGTAGAGGGCGACCATTCTGCTTTATAGTGAATATATCATGCTGGAGTTGCAGGATCTTTGTCTCGTTCTTCGCCTGAGAATATGTGGCCGCCAGGATGTCCCACATGTCTTTGGCCGTGGGCTGATGTAGAATGTCATTGGCAATCTCAATCGCCAACGTATCAGATAGCCAAACTTTGGCATATGCGTCATTGGCCTCCCACGAGGCATTGGCTCCAGTCTTCTCAGCAGGCTCTGGTTCGATAAGAATATGCTTCTTACCCGTAGACTTCATCATGCTCATGAACTGCATCGCTCACAGTTCATAGTTTGTACCGTCCATCTTTACAATAGGCGCTGGACCACAAAAGGTGCCAATGGATGGGATATCCGGCTTGCTTTCTGACATACTGGAGACTGAAGACTGGAGCGATTGACTGAAGATGAGATTCGTCTACAATGACATAGACGGGTTTAGTTGCATGTGTAGACCTCAAGCAACTAAACCCGTGTAGATGATGGTGTGCGCTTTAGGGCTTAGCACACGCGCATGCGCACAGGAAACACGCGCACACGCAGTCACGTGCAACTGGAGAAGCACGCACAGTCGCTCGCGTAGAGAAGCACGCGCAGTCACGCGCTCAGGCGCACAGGCGCAGTCGCGCGTGGAGGAGCACGCGCACACACAGTCGCACGTGGAAGAGTACGCGTACAGGCGCATTTGCGCGTGGAGGAGCACGCGAAGACGCTGAGCTTGAGAAGCGTCTACGGGTAAAGCACCGGGTATCGCTTGTTCACTCTGACCTGAAAGTCGTTGTGCAAGTAGCCAAAACGAAGGCGCGGCGAGGCGGAGGCGCTGGCGAGGGCGCTGGCGATAGAGAGAGGCTTGCGGGTGGGGTTGGGTTAGGGTTTCGAGAACTCCGGTCTAGGACCGTCGCTCTGATACCACGTTGGGAAAAATGAACGAGATGTTTATTCCATGAGCCCTAGGCTCTCTTATATAGGAGAGTAGCCTATGGATAAATTACATAAAGCATACAGCTGAAAATAAAATAACTGAGAGACACACATGAAACTAATATATACGTTAACAATAAGAACATGAAGTTTGAGGATCAAAAAAAAAAGAACATGAAGTTTGATGAACTATACCACGAGATGAAAAGAACAAGGAAAGAGCTCTAGTACAGAACTCCAATGCATTGTCAGAACGCACAATTTTCACAGAAGAAGAGAAAATATTTTGAACTTCATTGATAAACATTTGAATCACATCTCCTGCTTCAGATTTATTCTTCAATAAAAACACCCAAGACAAGCGAGAAAAATCATCTATTGCAACAAGATAGAACCTGTGTCCCTGGTGGTCATGAACACGATTGTGACCCCAAATATTAATATTGACTTAACTCAAACAAGGAGCTACTGCTCCGACTCTGACGACTCAGGAAAGTAGACCGTTGATGCTTTCCCAACTGACACGCTTCACACTGGAAGGACGACTTCGGAGAAATTTGGGGCAAGACACGCCACATCTTCTGAAGAGATAGATGACCAAAGCGGAGATGCCAGTTATATGGAGAGTCTGATCCTGTAGAATTGAGAGATGCACCGACATAAGGAGTATGGACCAGACGATAGAGACCATTCTGCTCACGACCGCAACCAATCACCTTGCCCGAGGGTGAGTCAAAAATAGCTCGACAGTTCAAATCCTTTGTAATCTGGTTAATGGACAGTAAATTCATAGAGAAATCAGGAGCATATAACACATTCTGCAGTCTCATGGAAGGCGTCAAGTTAATCTCCCCCTCTCCTGTAATCGAGGAATGTGTAACATTGGCTATCACCACAGTTCATCCTGAAGAGACATGTCTATATGCAGTAAGCTGCTCTTTATCCCCATAAAGATGATGTGTTGCTACAGAATCCATAATTCAGTCTGTAATCATAGATCCATCACAAGAGGTGAGAGCATAAGAACTACCTGAGGTATTGGCTGTAGCAGGTGAACTGGCCGAGGTAGAGACGACCACATCTGACTGACCTCCAGGAGCTGTATCAGGAGGTATGATGTTCCTCAGTCTGGCAACAAGATCATCGAATCGCTGGTCCAACGAGGAAGGTGCAGGGGACTCAACTTGTTCTGCTACCCGTGCCGATGCTGGAAAGCCATGCTTAGAATAGCATGTATCCTCGGATTGGACAGGACGACGACAATAATTGCATGGTTGACGAATCCGACCGTCACGACTCCGGGGACCACATCCACGAAAGGTAGAGGAGCCACCTCTTCCTCTGGAGGCGGCCATCGCTGAAGGTGTCTGGCTAGTAGTCGAACTTGGGACAGTGATTCGACTCAGTCAGCGTAAATCTTCCTCCATTGGAGGAATAGTGGCGTCAGCAAGAATATGAAACCGTGCAAAATCGTACTCTGGATCAAGGGCAACCAGGAATACACCTACTGTCACACCCCCAAATTCCGTGATCGAGAATGATCGTGCAGACACGGTAGCTGGATGCTCGAGAATGATCGATGAAGCTGGACTTCAGGAGGAGTCCGAAAATGTGTGGATATCGGGGAGTTTATCCACGAGAGTCTGGAGGCTCCACCGTACGTTACAAGGGAGAAGCGTCACACAGGACACTAGCTCGGTAGCAGAGTGTCGTGAAGCTTGTAGTAGTGCGAGCACAACGAGTACAGACAGCAGTGCAAGACATGACAGTGGATGCACGTAGTCATACATACGCGAGCGCAGAAGGGCGGTATGTAGTGAAGCAGTACACATCGAGGAGCTATGCGGTAGGGTCACATAGGCGTACGCACGAAGGCGCACGGTATCGGTATTGATGCGTGGCGGTCCAAGGAGCCATGGAGCGTTGCAGGTGCTGAGTACGAGCATTGTCGAGCATGCTCGGTCGTACACGTACGAGAGTGGTCTGGAAGCCACGATAGCGAAGTTCTGGAGGACTTCCCCTTAGCATGGAGAACGCTAAGGAAGGGTTTACCGCACGAGGGTCTGGAGGCCGCGGGTTCCCTTTGGCAGAAGACCAAGTGTTCGGTGGCACTTGGTGAATTATGGCAAAGCTGTATCAGCAGGGCGTTGGAGCGCATGCGTGCTGGTGACTGGGCGGTTGACTGGGCGTCAACCGTGCGAGAAGACGAAAGGTCAACAAGGGAGTCGAAGAGACAAGCAGACGAAGAGTTGCTGAGGAACGCGAAGGGTTGCTGAAGAACTCGAAGGGTCTCTTGTGTCTTTATGTATCATTATTGTAAATGTAACAATGAGTGTCCCTTGGGTTGCCTTGAGTCTTGTATATAAGGAGAGGTGGTGGCTCATTTGTAAAAACACACACAGTGTACACAACACAGAGTTGAGTGTGTCACCCCACTCCTAAGAGTTCCCCTTCTAATAAGAGAAGAGCTTTGTGCCCGTGCTCGTGTGATTGCTTGGTTGAGTTCTTGAGCATTCATGAGCGTGTTCTTGAGAGTGTTCTTGAGCGATCCAGAGTTCGTGCTTGTGTTTGTGTTGAAAGCGTCGGTGCGCTAGCAAGCAGGAGTACGAGAAGAGTTGGAGCGCGTCCGTGACCGTTCTACTCGGGAAGGATGGTTAGCTACGGGTTAGCTAACGCCGCACAGGATCGGTCGAAATCGATAACGGGATTTTGACCCTGTGACACCTACCATGGTAGCGTTCCTGTATGTCTTCTGCTGCTCAGGAGTGGCCGTTAACGGCATGAAGCTATGGAGCTTCTCAAACATCCCTCGTAGGGATGTGTACAGTGAGTGGAGGGGACACTCATTCTGTTTGACTGTAAAAATATCATGTTGCAATTGAAGTATCTTGGTCTCATTCCGCGTCTGCGAATATGTCGCCGCTAGAATATCCCACATAGCCTTGGCCGTGGGTTGATGTAGTACATCGTTGGCGATCTCTATCGTCAACGTGCCAGATAGCCAGACTTTGGCATACACATCGTCCGCCTCCCACGAGGCATTCACCCAGTCTTTTCCACCGGCTCCTCTTCGGTAAGAATATGCTTCTTACCATTCGACTTCATCATTAAGCTCATGAACTGCATAGCCCAGAGCTCATAATTCGTCCCATCCGTTTTCACATTAGGCGCTGGACCTCTGAATGCGCCAGTGGCGGGTACATCGACTTTGCTTTCAGACATATTGCCGAAGAAGACTGCTACGGGTGCAGGGAACCAAAGTTTGTATGTCTACACGGACATATATGGGTTTGGGTGCACGTGTAGACTCATGCACACCAACCCATCGACCAACTGCTGAAGTCAATAAGCACGGAGCGTGAGAGCATGTTAACTCAGTTGCACGCTCACCCTCAAGCCCTAGAAGCCACGCACGAACGGCTGTGCGTGCAAGACAACGCGCGAGGCCTGCTGGGCGCGAGATGCGCGAGGAGGTACGCGCGAGATGCGCGAGGGAGCACACGAGGCAAGCGCTGTACGCGTGCGGGGCCGTTGCGCACTGGGCGGTGGCGCGCGCGAGGTGCGGATGTGCGTGCGCAAGGCAGTTGTGGCGGCGTACGAGGAGGGGAGGAGGCCTGGAGGTAGGGTTAGGTTTTTTCGGAATCGAGAGCTCTGGTCTAGGACCGCCGCTCTGATACCATGTTGAAGAAAATAAGAGCATTATTATTTCTGAGAACCCTAGGCTCTCTTATATAGTAGAGATGCCTATGGGTAAATTACATAAAGTGGAAAGCAGAACTAGAGAATAGGAAAGAGATACATATGGAATAGGGAAAAACATAAATATCTTCATAGTTCCTACTAAATAGCTAACTTTCCATATTCAATTATAGTATAAATGCTATTATATATCTCTTTATTGCCTTTACCGTTATATTACTTCTTCAATGGCCGCCCCTCTCTTTGTTTCTTAAGTGGTATATTTGCATCAAGCTCATGAATGGCCTTGACTCAACTTTACCTAGTTGGAACACATAGATCCATTCATTACACAAATCTATATCCTTCAAACAAAGGGGATATCCAGCTTCCTTCTCTTTGCTTCATTCTCAATTTTAAACAAAAACTAAGTCGCTGATTTTCTCTTTCTTCAATTTGTTTTTCGTTTATTATGCGCTTATACAACAAAAGTTTATGTTTCAGATGTCATAAGCTTGTAATATATAATTTTTTGAGGACAAAAGAGGGGAAACCACGCTATGGTGTCTGCCCTAGATTTATTAAGAAAAAAGAGTAATAACATAAAGAATTACAAAAGCCAAGGATCAAAAAGAGTCTTAGCATGTGAGAATACACTTTCAGGATAGAAACGGTGTGATGAGAATATAGAATTATTTCTAGCTAACCAAACTGCCTAGATCAAGCAAAATGCCTTAGAAGATCCTCTCTAGGCCGGTCTTTTACCTCAGATAAAGAGTTCCAAAACAAGTCCAAGTTTTGAAGTGATAGCCGATCCACCTCCACCTTTTGCCAGATTGGAGATGTCTTCTCATAGTGAAAAACATGTGCTCTATTGTCTCAATCTATTTCCCAAAGAGAGCATCTGTTTGAGACACCTTTCAAAAGTCTAGCGCAACAATTCCTTGTTATGATGCACTTTCTTCAGAACAACTACATAAAAAACCCAATCCTATTTGGCAGTTTTAGATTCCAAATAAAAATCCAGTTATGGATTATAGTATCTGCCCTTGGAGGAGGGGGTCTAGCGATGGCTTGTTGATGCAGCGTGAATCGGATATATAGGGCTATATTTATTTAATTTTGTCCGATAAATTAGAGTCTCATTTTATTTAATTACGTCGTCGCATTTTTATTATAAATAAAGAGATCGCGTGTGATCTCAACTAATTAGTTAGAAATTTGAATTTCTTAGTTAGTCGGTTAGAGTCAAATTAGGATAAGTTGTTTGAATTTTGATTTTGATTTTCTATTTTTGGAATCTCATCCCTCCTATATAAAGGGATGATAGGCTATTGTTTTTGGGAGGTCAGAATATAGGAAAAATTGAGATTTATCTCTCTCTCTCTCTCTTGTCTCTCTCCTTCCCCACGTGGTCTTCACGATTCTCTCCTCCGACATCCCTCATTTTTCTGACGAGCTTCTCCTCTCAATCCCTCCATTTTCTTCTTCTACCAAACAATCTCCACCGATCAAATTTATCTTTATCCGTCGCCGAAATCCAATTTTGCATCAATTGGTATCAGAGCATGGAAGTTGAATCGTTCTCACGATTCGACGGTCCTGTCGCATATTGGAGAATGAAGCTCGATCAAGCAACCCTATCACGTGGATCACATGCGCGTTTGCGTCAACGAAAATTCAAGAAGCGCCTCCGGACAAGCATCAAGGTTCAACAATGGATAGATTCATGGTACGATGTTGATATTTTTATGGTACAAGTTGACGACGAATAAAATATTGTCGTCGACCATGATCTGTGCGCTGCTCAGATCATTGTGGATGGAAGAAACAACAACAACGACGATGTGTTCGCTGTCCGGACCGTGTCAGGCGAAAACAACAACGTCAAGGATGACTTGTTTGCTATCCCGACCGTCTCAGAGAAGGAAAACGCCGACCTGCTCGCTGTCCAGGCCGTTTCAGAAGAAAAAAACACCAATCTGCTTGCTGTCCAGGTGATTTCCGACTTGAAAACCCCTATGAAGTCGCTCTACGAACCACTCAAGTCCCCCTCGCATGCCCCCGCTGCAGCCTCAACCCCTTCGGCACCCCCTCTAGCCTCGCTGGACCCCTCCACCATCCCCGTATCAGAAGAAGATAATGTTGTCATTGAAGGTCTGCTCGCTGTTCCGCCCGTTTCGCAAGAAAAAATGGTCGATGACAACATTCCATTTGCTGTCCAGCAAGCTTCAGAGAAGCCCGTGATGGAGAAAACGACTCCAGCACGACCCACAGTCCTCACGTGGGCCCTGTGCGCCACCCACACACCCCAACTGTTATTCCAGACCCTCCGCAACCCCTATTTGCTGCCATTACATCACCAGAAGAACCCCAAACCCCGCTACAAACCCCCTCGGCACAGTCCTCAGGCGTTGCACCCCATCGACCCATCCCCCCAAACCCCAGCTCCCCCTCCCGTTCCTCCCGCGCTCCCAGAGAAGTCCCCAGCCCCTCTGTCGCCTACCCCAGCCTCCCAACCTCCCGCTCCTTTGCCGCCTCCCGCCGCTACCCTCACCACCCATGTCACCGTCCTCCCGCTCGACCTCCATACGCGATGCCATCCTTCAGGTCGACGTCCGCCGGCAGCGATCACGCACCGCGTTCGCCTTCTCCCGTCATGTTGCCGCCGCCAATTCAAGAGGGGACGGACCCTAACAAACATTGAGGGTGTTTGCTCCATCGGACCCCTTGATAACAGGTTAAAGAGATATTTTGGGGATATTTCAAGAATGCCCCTCTTCCAATGCTATTTATTACAAAGGGTTCATGGGAAAACTTAACTTATGAGTTTTTAAATGAAGGGGTACGAAAATTGCAGCCCACCATCCTAGAGCAGGAATATTTAAAAAGAAGGGTTGAAAGGAAGAAATTTGGGTGGCCTCCTTATCCAATTACGATTAGGATCATGGGTTTCACCTATTTAAAGGCCTATGGCTTAATTCATTGGCCACATCTCCTCCTCTCCTCTACTTGTGCTATTATTTTGCTATGGAATCTCCAAAGGCCGAGTTGTCCGACATGAAGATGCCACACCGGTTCTTCAAGCACCATATCAAGGGGACGAACCCGGATGGGCGCCCGCATTCACGCTACACATGCTCTTCCGTCACGAAGCTAACGTCTCCAACATTCGTGCCAGACACGCATGGATTCCGCCATTTGCTCCACACCAGTTCTTCTATGGATGAACGAGAACGCTGATTTAAATTTATCAACCTCCAAGCCTGCAGATGCAGCAATTCGTCGGGAGATGAATTTTTCAAGCGGAGGAGAACTGATGCAGCGTGAATCAGATATATAAGGTTATATTTATTCAATTTTGTCCGATAAGTTAGAGTCTCATTTTATTTAATTATGTCGTCGCATTTTTATTATGAATAAAGAGATCATGTGTGATCTCAACTAATTAGTTAGAAATTTGAATTTCTTAGTTAGTCGGTTAGAGTCAAATTAGGATAAGTTGTTTGAATTTTGATTTTGAATTTCTATTTTTGGAATCTCTCCCTCCTATATAAAGGGATGATAGGCTATTGTTTTTGGGAGGTCAAAATATAGGAAAAATTGAGATTTATCTCTCTCTCTCTCTCTTGTCTCTCTCCTTCCCCACGTGATCTTCACGATTCTCTCCTCCAACATCCCTCGTTTTTCTGACGAGCTTCTCCTCTCAATCCCTCCATTTTCTTCTTCTACCAAACAATCTCCACCGATCAAATTTATTTTTATCCATCGCTGAAATCCAATTTTGCATCACTTGTAAGCCCGTTTGATCGAGAACAAATTATTCCTCCACACCCAGTGATCATGCCCAGAGGTCGGTCTATCAATTAGTTGAAGGGAGTCGAGAAGTAGGATGAACTCCTTAAGGTGCTTATCAGAGAAGTTAGAAATGAAAGTGGGCAACCAATTTTCGTCGCTCCAGCAGTCTATCACCTTTGCATCACGATTGGCAATCGGAGCAAACAAGCAAGGGCATCTGGAGGAGAGCATTGCCTCCTCTAATCAGTTTTCAGTCTAGAAGGCAAAAGTAGTACCATCGCCAAGTGCCAGGCAAAAAAAAACTCCTGAAAGCATGGAAGCATTGATCCAATGTCTTTCCAGAAGGCGAACGACTGGGTCTTATGTTGTTGAGGTAGCAAGTACTGAACACCAACGTCATAGTTGCTACGGTCGAGTCTGCAACATAAGTCTTCACTTTTTACCCATATCCTGCTGACCCATTTTAAGAGAAGAGCCCCGTTCATCGACTCCAGATGTAGAACCCCAAGGCCGCCAAACTCCATAGGCAAAGTAATTATGTCCCAGTCCACCAAGTGTATACCAGGGCCATCCCGACCCAAGCTTCCCAAAGAAATGCCTCATGAGCGTATCCAGTTTTCTCTTTATACCCACCGGTAGCAGACAAGATGATATGAAGTACATATGGATAGCAGAGAAAACAACTTTCACAAACGCCTTCCAACTTGAAATCATTTTCTCCAATTTCTCTATAACCGGGAGCCAATCCAGCATCTTGAGACTTCCAACTGTTAGAGGAAGGCCTAAGTAATGGATTGGTTGAGAACCATTCTCAGTGCCAAGCGTTGTGCAACAATCTCGTGCGTCGGTGTTAGGATGGCTACACGAAACAACAATACATTTAGCAAGATTAAGGACAAGACCCAATAGCTCCCTAAAGATCTCCAAGGTTAGCGTCATTCCTTTAGCTTCTTCTTTACCCCCTTCGATGGAGAAAATAGTGTCATCAACGTACTGCATAAGTGGCACATGAATATTAGAAATAGAATACTGAGCAAGCTTATAATATATTTACCTCGTAAAACATATATTATCACACGATAATACGAATTCCAATTTCATGCATATCCAAATGCACTGCAAGTCAAACTCAATATCTACAACTCAATATCTACATAACAAATCTCTTCAATTTAAACGTTATACATCCATACGACCACTATCAATCTACGGTAAATAGTTTGATGAAAGCATACCATATCTATGTTAGAGAAATATAATTACTGTTCAAAGGATACAATAACATATACATCATGTAGCGAGCTCTTTTCTTGGACATGTTAATGACATTTGACCAATCAGACAATGTCCTTGCATTGATAAGATGCATCCTACTGCAAATTTCTTTTCTTTCTTTCTTTTCTATTAGGGGTATGATGTCGTTGGGAAAATCAGAGAGAGAAAGAGAGAGGAGAGAAGATGATAGCACTGCTCTTTGCGTGATGATGGAGGGCAAGTGTTGAGAGGAAAAACCCAAGAAATTGGGGAAGGGGGGGGGGGCAATGGTGGTGGCATTCTACAAACCAGAACTCGAATGTCACAACATAACCTGATTTATAATTGATTACTGCCTTTTTTATATAGGAAGGGGGTCGAATACAAAAATATAACAATAATAGTAAAGCCTTTTCCCACATTAAGTAGGGTCGCTACATGGATTCTTTGCCTTCATCCAGATTTATCTTGAGTCATCCTCGGACGTGGATCCAAGAATTTAAGATCTCTTCGGATAGTCTCATTCCAACATTTCTTGGGCCTTCGACAGTGGCGGACCCATGATTATGGACCAGGCAGGGCACCAAATAATAAAAATATTACAATCTAAATAAATCGTTACAAACATCCATGTGCATATAGATATTATAAAGAAATTCTATATAAAGTAATTTTTGAATATCCACATATGTACTTTAAGTTGTCATCGTCTAGTTTTTCTTATTTTAAAATAATTCACAATATCATCATTAGTAATAAACTCAAAATTTTCTATTTCATGTATTCTAATTTCTCTTATTCGTAGAATAGAAAACCATACATTATATTTAAAACTGTAAGAAATATAAAATATTCTATATTGGTAAGTTTACCACCAACAATAAGGATGAGAAAATCCCACCAATCATTATATCCGCCAAGTATATTTCATTTTTTTGCTTAGCTCTTTAATTAATAATTTATGAATATGTACTGTTATCTTAGCTCCTAGGATTTATTCGAAAAGAAGGGCTCCACTTGGAGTGATATCAAGATACTTTGAAGTTAAATAAAAATTTATAGTTTTCAAAAAAATATTAAAGGACACTAGTGTAATTTTTTAATACAGTCAGCTGCAATTACTTTCAAAGAGATCCTGCTGAAACATAAAAATTATCGAGGAAATATAGACGATGGGGAGCCATACATGCACAATAAGTTATTTTCATTTTAGAAATTTGATAATAATGAATAAAACTAAACTTAATCCATCTTATTGTACAACAGAGATTTTGTTACATGATTTTGGAGTGCATTATGTAGATTCGCGACAATGGGGAGTCAGGCATGCGACGGTCTAGGGAGACAAGTGATGGGTTCATGGGTGCACAAGGGAGTCCACAAGGCATGCGCATCGTGTCCACAAGGGAGTCGGAGGTGCTGCTCCGAGAGGGAGTCGAGGGCACATTACGTCCGAGAGAAAGGTCATGGTACGATGGGTTTGCGAGGGAGCCAGGGCATGATAAGACCGAGAGTAAGGCACGGTTGTGATGCATCAGAGAGAAAGTCGGGGTACGATAGTCGAACGAGGGAGTTAGAGCGCAACACATCCCATGTGAAGGTTGAGACGCGATAAGTGCATGAGGGATCAAGCCGAACATATGACATGCGTGGAGGAGGGCGGGATGAAATCACGAATGACACCAAGGGTTGTTTTCATAGTTTAACGAGAGATAGAGGGGGCACATATGAAAATTCGAATTATTTTGATGAGGTACTAAAGAAATAATTCAATGGTCTCCACAAATGAGGGGGGGGGGCACGTGCCCCCCAATTGCCAAAGTGTAGGTCCGCCCTTGGCCTTCGGATAGTTTCTTTTCAAATTTTGTTTGGATTAATTTAATTTGATCTCTCAATTTAGGTTTTATTGCGTCGAATTCTCTACCGCTTGAAAAAAATTCATAATTCCATCTGTAATCTTTGGTTTAATCTTCCCAATTTGAGCCAATTTCCCTTCAATCTAGCTTTCCAACTAAAATAATTCCTGCCAACTTTAACCTTTAAATAAAATATTTTGGGTGGAGGGACCTCCTTGAAAATGTCCAAAATCAGCCTCCAACCCCTAATTTGGTTGGATTCGTTTCTCATTGGAGAGAAACACCCAACAATTGGAAGAGCTTTCTTTAAATAGCAGTGGTGGCGGTAGGCTATGAGTGTGATGGAAGATCAACAAGGGCGGCAATTGAGGCGTAAATTCTACATTGGGTTGTGTGTTGGAGATGACTCAACATTCACGGCTAGGGTTCTCTGCTCCCCAACACGATGGCTGTGGGGACTAGAGAGCTTGGAACACAGGTGATGACGATGGCGATAACCTCGACTCCTTCAATAATGGTGAGGGTGGTCCGATGAGGGCAGTGTCTTTTGAGGTCCCGGGAGCTGTAGTAGTGGAAGCGGTGACATCGTCAAATCCGGGTTTCTCCATTGATGCCCCCACTAGAGGAGCTTCAACGATGGCACACTGATCGATGCCTACAATGGTGGAATAGAGGAAAGATGCTGCATGGGTTGTAGCGCACCCAGTCGTGGTCGTGGTTGACTTCTCCGATGCACCTGCAATGATTTGAGGGCTCTTGTTACGGAATCGACTTTATAGTGGATTGCTACAGTGGTTTAAAGGTCATGACTCACCTTTCATGTGGTAATCATTGCATTAGAGGGTCGGTTTTTGCTAATACACTAGGCGAGCATCGTGGCTTCAATCAATGTTGGTTAACAGGGTTACCTGGAGATCGTCATCTGGTGTCTGCGTTGAAAGTGCCGGTGCCGCGATGGCCTCCTGTACTGCATCCTTGACCAAGGACAGATCGAGGATTTGACATTATTCACTTGTATGACCTTCGTCAAAGATGTGTCCCGTGTCTTCGTTATCTATTTGTGTTGGAGTAGTATCAATAACCTCTTGTTGAATGAATATACTTTTCGTGAACACACTTTGTCTAGATGTACTAGATAAATTTTCTCTAGGATTGAATGCATCTTATTCCTTAAGGCCAATGATCTCTTCATTTATAGCCTACAATATATTCTGGATGTTGTAGAATGCTTCCTTCATCCTGTGGTTTTCTTCCGAACATCTTTTCCTCTCTTTGTTACAACGTCCGAAATATGTTTTACTTTGATACGGACGAGATGGAGATGTGCATGCTTGGATCTTCTCCTTCATGTACTAGATAAGATTTTTGTAAGAATGATTTTGTTTCCATGCTCTGATACCACTTAATGCATTCGGGAAAGTCGAAGAGAGAGGAGAGAAGACTATTGCGACGTGCTTCGCAGGATGAGAGAGGGTCGAGGTTGAGAGGAGAATCCCTAGAAACTGGGGGGGGGAATGGGGGGATGATGGTGGAGGCAATCTCCAAACCAAGACTCAGAACATATCTTGACTTTCAGTGGAATGTAGTTGGGTACATAAATAGAAACTGAATAAAATTTGAAATCAAAATTATCTTAACCGACTCTAATTGACTTACTAACTAATATAATCTACCATAAATATTGAGATTACAACCAATCTCAATTTATTAACGTAAATAAAATAGATGTCTAATTTAAAATTACTAATTAGGGACGATGATCCATAATTTTGAAAAATCTCAAATTCGTGATTGCATCAATTAAACTTAACCCCTCAATTTCGGTTTGATAGCATCAGGATCATACTTTGTAGGCAAGAGTACTAGCCGGCTTTTCTTCATAATGATCACTGAATTTCGATTCATATTTTCATTCAATATTGAGAAAGCACATCATGTAACTATGTAAGAATTTGATTAGCCTATCTCCTATCAACGTCCTATATTTGCTAATTCTTTCCTTCGTCATTGTGCAAAGTTCTTGCAAGTTCTTCCATTGCCCTATCTATGACTTCATGGGTAAATCCCATTGGAGGATACTTCTTGAATAGCTTGGTCGTTTTAATCACATAAGCAACACCGTGCCTACAAGATTTGGTCTTTAAAATAATAAATTGCATACTTTTGCTTTTGTCTTTGGAGGAATATGAACTACATTTTCACTTTTTTGAGGTAAAAAATGACTAAAAATTGATCCTTACCATTAGCTTTAAGTACGAGGTGAGGAAAGACGATAGATAACCGGTGATGACAGTTCATCTACATGCTTCCTCACTATATCCACCACCCAAGATGATAGAAGAGGTAAATGATGATCTGCTTCGCGTCATAAGATCAATACAATGGCAATGACAGTTTTCTACATGCTTCCTCACTATATCCACCACCCAAGATGATAACAGATGTAATTGATGATTTGCTTCACGTCATAAGATCAATACAATGAGCTGCTTGTAGGCTTTAGTTCAAGTGTTGCCTATTCTCACTTCACAAGTCCTCAACCGCCTTATAAGTTGCATCATTATTATCAATGATGATATGTAACAACCTCCCCTTATCTGAAACTATTTGTAAACAATCTTCACGACAAAGATGAGGATATGTGTGGAAAATCTTGCAACATGGGGAGTGCGGGGGGTGGGGGCTCTCAATGAGAAGTGATGGTCGGTTGGGAAGCCAAATTTCCTTCTAGTTGATTGTGGTTGTGGGGTTTGGTTTGCAAGAAGTGAACTGGAAGTTATTCCATGGAAGATGGACGGAAGGGATGGAGCCTGGAGGGATAAGCCTACATCGTGGGAGATGAGCTTCGTAATGGGAAGGGGTGGGGTGGAGAGTGGTAATGGAGATGAAGGAGATTGTTATTCATGTTAATTAGATTATCACTACATAACATGAGGATGAGACCACATGATGGGAGTGGAGTAGTGCCCATCCGATATAGAGAGATCGTTGTGGTTGTTTATACGTGAAAACTTTAGAGAAACATCTATACGTATCGTATGTGATAATCCTACAACAACAACAAAGGCTTTTCCCACAATTAAGTAGGGTCGGCTACATGGATTCTTCGCCTCCATTCATATCTATCTTGGGTCAATCCCGAGGTTATATCCAAAATACTAAAGTCCCTTCGTATAGTTTCTTTCCAACACTTCTTTGGTCGTCCTCGCCCTCTCTTAGCCGGCTCAACATCCCAACACTCACATCTCTTAACAGGTGAATCGACTGATCTTCTTTGCAAATGACCAAACCATCTTAAGCGGTTTTCTCGCATCTTATCCTCGATCGGAGCTACACCAACTTTCTTTTTGATTGCATCATTCCGAATCCGATCTTTACGTGTGTGTCCATACATCCACCTTATCATTTTCATTTCTGCTATAGCCATTCTCTGCTCATGTCTATGGTTCACAGGCTAACATTCAGATCCATAGAGCATAGCAGGTCTCACGAGTACTGCTTTGTAAAACTTTCCTTTAATTTTTAAAGGAATTTTCTTATCACATAGAACAACAAAGGCTCCTCTCCGCTTTATCCAGCTTGCATTTATTCTATTAGTAACATCTCCATCAATTTCCCCATCATGTTGTAAAATAGATCCCATATATCTAAAAGAATCTCTCTTCCGAATGTTATCGTCACCAATCTTCACCTCGATTCCTTCACCATTTCTTCCATCAAAGGTACACTCCATATATTCCGTCTTAGCTCTACTTGTACGAAATCCTTTAGTCTCCAATGCATGTCTCTAGACCTCAAGCTTCTCATTTACTCCATCTCTGGTCTCATCAATCAGCACAATATCATCAGCAAATATCATACACCAAGGTAACTCATCCTGAATGTGGCTTGTCAACTCGTCCATAATCAAAGTAAAAAGAAATGGACTTAAAGCTGAACCTTGATGTAAACCAATGTTGATGTCAAAATAGTCAGTCTTCCCAGACGGGGTCCTTACACAAGATAAAGCCCTATCATACATATCCTTTATGAGGTTAATGTATAGGACATTTACTTGTCTCTTCTCCAAAACTCTCCACAATCCGATCTTAAAAATATCATACATGACAGACAAATCAACCCCAAGAATTCTTAGTGAATTTACTTATTGTCTTTTATCATATTGTATATAGTTTGTGAATTATTTTATCATTAATCTTGCAGTGCATGATATCCACTTCTTAGATTTATATTTTACTTTCTAAGACACATATCAATATTTCAGCATGCACCATATGATGCGGTTAAATTGTCCAGTCAAACCTCTTTATTGCGCCTATGTTTTAGCTAACAAATGTGCATTCTTTCTTATTTATGAATTGAGGAACATTTAGAACTTTATTTTATGAAAAAAAATCAATTTCAAAGCCATTTCCTAGATATTTGATGATGTCTTCAAATATCGACGAAATTCATTGAAATTTATTGTTTTTGGTGCTTTGGCAAAATGACAAAAAATCTACATTTGAGTTACATTGAACTTGATTTTAACGGAAAAATACAAGACAAACAGGAATAGTCATCAATAATAGCAAGGTAAAACCTATTCCCTACTGTTCACAAATACGACTTGGACCCAAAACATCTACTCACAGCAATTGGAATAGGAACTCCGATTGACAACTAGATGGGAAAGAGCTTCGATGGTGATATCCCAGTCGATGCACCCTACAATTAAAATTTGAAGGTGCCACTTGTATGTACTGATGAATGGCTTGCCAATGTGTGGTTAGTGGGAGGTGACTAAAACGAAGATGCCATTTATAACAAGATTTGCTATCTATTAGCAAGGTCATTGAATGGACATAAGGATACTGCAACAATCGACAAACTCCTTCACAACTGGAGTCGATATCATGCCTTCTAAGACACAAGAGAAAGAAGGGGGGGGATCAGAAAATAACACAACTTCAATTCCTATGTAATCTTGCTAGTATACAACAAACTAAGAGGGATGTTATGAGCTATGAGAACATCAGTTGGATGCATGTTGGTGGAAACATGTCCCGTCCTCTAATCATTCACTGGAGAGTGCCTGTCATCTTCTCCATATCATTAATCCAAGCATGTCATGTTAGAGTTCATTGAATTAAGCCTCGCTATACAAGTCAATCGTCATGATATAAACAAGACAAGCAAATGAGAAATCCATATTTATGCTTAAGGGATCAATAAAGGCAAATGTATTAATTATTTAGGGTTGCTATATTGGTGAACGCTAACGATGAGTCCTAGTTGCCATATTGGGTCAATCTTTTGGAGAAGATTATTATACTAAGCTTTGGTTAGCAAATCCACTCCATTGGGAGACGAGTCAAATGTCTCCTCCATAGTCTGATAGGTTAACATAGGTTGACCATAAATGGCCTAGGATCTCCGTAAGATGTCCTGTTTCTGATAGTAGTTGCAGAGAGAAAATAATGAATTGTGTATTCTTGAGGCACTACGGTTCTCTTGTATAGAAGAGAAACCTGTTTGGGCAAATTACATAAAGTAGACTAAAATAAAAGAAAATACATAGAACAATGAAAAGATAAATATTATCTCAACACCCTCCTTAAGATGGAGCATAGATATAAACATGCCCAGCTTCGAACAAGATCTCTAGAATGACCCTTTGGCTAGGGCCGTGGTGAACTTGTCTGTCGTTTGTTATTCTGAGGTGACATGAGAGGTGGAGATGAAACCCTTCTGAATCATGTCACGAGTATAGTGATAATCTTCCTCGATATGCTTGGTCCTCTCATGAAAAGCAGGGTTGTTGGTAATGAAAAGAGCAGTCTAGTTGTCACATTGGTGATGCATGGGAAGAGGACATCAATAGCTAGGTCAGTTAGAACGGATCTGACCAACATCATCTTCGCACTCCCTTTTGCCATGGCTCTGTACTCAGACTTTGCACTAGATCGGGCGACCCCCGCATGCTTCTTGCTCTTTCATAACCCCAGAGAGGTTCTTATTACAACAAAACCTGAGATAGACTTCTTGTTCGTTGACATCCTGCTTGATCTGCATTTGCGCATGCTGAAACTGCAAGCGATATTCTTCAGCTAAATAAAAGACCAGTCCAAGAGAGATTTTCTGATACTTTAAAATCATATGGACTGCATCCATATGTGCTAGTCTAGGCTGCTCCATGAATTGGCTCATTCTACTCACTACAAAGGATATATCTGGCATGGTGATCGTCACATATAGGAGCTTCCCAACGAGCTCCATGTATTTCCTCTTGTCTACTTCCTCTATGTTGTCATCATACAACTTCATGCTCGGTTCAATGGGAGTAGTGGCATGCCTACAATTTGCCATGCATGTCTTAAAGAGAAGATATGTAACGTACTTCCTTTGGGTCATAACAAGACCTCGTTGGTTCATGGTGAACTCATGTCCTAGGAAGTTACGTAGATCACCAAGGTCCTTGGTTATAAATTACTGACCAAAGAAATCCTTAGCTGTAAGAATACCCTACACATCATCAACTGTAACAATGATATCATCAACGTAAATCGGTATAGCCACTGTCCTTTCTGAGTCCTCTAAACGAAAAATGAATGATCTGCAATAGATCTCATGAGCTCTTACTGCTCTGTCAAGTCCGAGAGGTTTTGAAACTATGCTTGCGGACTCTTCTTAAGGCCATAGATAGCCTTATCAAGTCTATACATCATATGAAACTCCCCTTTAGCAGCGAACCCCGACGGTTGCTGCATGTAGAATTTCTTCTACAGGTCACCATACAGAAACACATTATTCATATCAAGGCGATATAGGGACCAATCCCATGTCACCGCAACATAGAAGGATCTGTAGTATTGAATACCGAGCCACTGGAGAAAATATATACTGATAGTCCACTACATATGTCTAGATGAACCCATGAGCCACAAGCCTCGACTTTTAGCGATCCATATTGCCATCTGCACTGTGCGTCACCATGAACACTCACTTGCATCTCATGATAGATGCTCCTGTAGGAGCTGTTACAATGCTCCACGTGCCATACGACTGTAATGCGATCATCTCCTCCATTGCAACACGCCATCGACTGTCCTATATCAGTCTCTTGGTATTTCCGCGGTATCTCTGCGACTGACAATCCCATGACAAACCTCCTGAAATCCTTTGAGAGTCACTCCGAAGAAGCATGGGCTGCAAGCCTGCAAGTGGATAATTAACACATGTACGTCTTCGCTTCTGCGAGGCAATAGTCACATCATCCTCAACATGTAAACTAGCCTTTTGACAGAGTACATGCTTCATCCTGTTAAATAGCTTGTTGTATGGATAACTCACTATAGGCCGTCAATAGAAACAATGTGCCCAGTACATACCTCGACCGTGCTGGATGATGGGAAGGCCCATGAGAAGGGGGAACTGTAGGAGGCTTGCGAATATAGAAACGTGGCAACAAGTGAACCTTTGTACTGAGTGGCAGTGGAGGAGCCCATGAGCAGGTGGAGGTGGTGGGGCTGGAGGTGGTGGTGTCAAAGGAGGAGGCACACATACCTCCTCTCCAGAATTGGAATGAGTTACCTTGTCACATATAGGAAAGAAATACATACATACCCAAAAAATGTGGCGTCATCAATGACATAGTACTTCCATTTTAAAAGGTCGAAGTGACGTACCCCTTTGAGTATGAAAGTAGCTTACAAAGACACACTTGACAACTCTAAGGGAGACAACATGGAGTCAGGTGATGAACTAAGACGACAGAACCCATGGCCTCAATTTTCGACGAAACTCGGCCTAATTTCGGTTTTGATAGGTTACTGAAGTTCTTCCGAAATAGACAAAATGACTGAAATATGGGGGCCCTTGTACGAAAACGATCGAAATGATCGAAATTTCATTTCGGTCGGTTACCAAAAAGGTGACCGAAATCGACATTTAAGGCCTTGACAGAACCAAACACACGAGGTGTAAAGAAGAATATGCCCTTCTCGAGAAATGTAATTGAGAAATGGACCCTCTCTCCTAAAACAGAGAATGGCATACTATTCATCAAGTAGCAAGCAGTGAGAACTGCATCACCCAAGAAGGGGTGCGGAGCATGGCTTTGAATCAAAATTGTCCTGATCATATCAAGTAAGTGACGATGTTTGCATTCAACAACACTGTTTTGTTGAGAAGTATAAGCATACAAGGTCTGGTGTACTATGCAGAGTTTTGGAGAACTCAGAAAGCTGTAATGTGCATAACTTTAAGGCATTCTCAGAGCGAAGAAACATAACATTAGTAGAGAATATTATATTTTCAATAATGAAAGATTTAATGACAAACCAAACTTCTGACTTGTTTTTAAAAGAAAAATCCAAAATAGTATAAAAAATCATCTACATCTATAAGATAAAACTTGTGTCCCTGGTGATCATGAACACGACTGAGACCCAAAATGTCAAAATGGACAAGCTCAGGTAAATGATTGCTACTACGACTTTGACTACCGAGAAAAGAAAGGTGACGCTTTCCAAGCCGGCTTGTCTCACATTGGAAGGTTGAACGTGTGGATATCTGTGGGAAGACATGAAACAACTTCTGCAAAGGAAGGTGACCAAAATGAAGATGCCATATGTATGGTGAGACTGATTCAGTAGGAATGGAAGAGGCACCTGTATATGGAGACTGGACTAGTTTGTAGAGCCCCCTCTACTCACGATCACATCCAATCACCCTGCACATGAGTATATCCTGAAACACGAGAGAAGAGGGGTAAAAAATGTCACGACAATGCAAGTCCTTAGTGATCTGACTAACAGAAAGTAAATTTATCTCAAAATCTAATGCATGTAGTATATTCTGCATGCACATGTATGTCATCAAATGAATGTCATGTAAGAGGTAAATGAGCCCCGTTCGCAATGACAACAAATCTGCTAAGAGGGTAAAGATCAGTATGAACTGAACTGCGCTCTGTCTCCACATAGATGGTGCACACATATGTTGGGAAGCCATGGAGTCTGTGATCCGCTCTGTCATATCTGCCATCTACAATTGGTAAAAGTATAGGCTATTCATGAGGAGCTCGAAAATGTCCCGACAGAGATTGCAACATCTAGGGAACCTGTAGTAGTGTTGGCAATATTAGTCATTATCTCTCTCAGACGGGAGACAATATCATCTAGTCACGAATTTGTAGAAGGGACCGTATTGTCAGGAAGCTCTAATTGCTCGTCTATACGAGCAGAAGAGAGATATCCATGCTTGATGCTTCTGATGGCATGTATTCTTGGAATGACCAGAATGATGTTAATAGGTTCATGGACCGTGTGATGTCCGCCTCCTCTGTCACATGGACACTGCCCTCTGAACTGAGTTGTACCTCCTTGCAAACTGTAACTGAAGAATCTTGGCCTCATTCATAGCTTGGCCATATGTGATTGCCAAGATATCCTACATCGCCTTGGCGATGGTTCATGATATCATTGGAAATCTCTGTGATGAGAGTCCCGAAGAGCCAAATACGTGCGCACATGCCATCTTACTTCCATGTAGCATTCTCCTTAGTCTTATCTGTCGACTCCGGTTGTGTCGGAATGTGTTCCTTGTAATTGCACTACATGAGGCTCAAGAAATGCTTGGACCAAGTTGAGGGAAAATAATGAGTTGCATTAATTAGAGGCCCTTGGGTTCTCTTATATAGGAGAGGAACCTATTGGGCAAATTACAAGAGGAAGACAAAAAAGATAGATAATAAGAGAACAATAAGAAATATAATAAATATCTCAACACTCCCCCTTAAGCTGGAGTGTAGATGTCAAACAGACTCATCTTGGAACATCTATGATAAGGCTCTCTGGCTAGGACCTTATTAAGAACATCTATTGTCTGGTCTCTGAAGTTGACATGCATGGTGGTGATAAGACCCTTCTGTATCATGTCACGAGTGTAGTGACAGTCTACTTTTATGTGCTTGGTCCTCTCATGAAATGCTGGGTTGTTGGTAATGAAAAGAACAACTCGATTGTCACATTGGAGGTGCATGGGAAGATGCACCTCTATAGTCAGGTCGCTAAGAACAGATCTGACCCACATTATCTCAGTGCTAGCCTGTGCAATGACCTTGTATTCTGACTCAGCACTCGATCTGGCAACCACAGTCTACTTCTTGCTCTTCCATGAAACCAGAGAATTCCCTATGAACATAATGAAGCGTGAAGTAGACTTTCTATCCTTTGGATACCCAACATAATATGCATTTGCACACGCTGTAGCTGAAAGAGACGTGTCTCTACTGAAAAGAAGTCCTGTACCTCATGATGTCTTCAGATACCTCAGAATTATATGGACTGCATCCATATGTGCCTATCTGTGCTGCTCCATAAATTGACTCACTTTACTCACGGCAAAGGATATGTCGGGTCTGGTAATAATCACATATAGAAGCTTTCCAACAAGCTCCCTGTACCTCTTCTTGTCGACCTCCTCAGTGTCATCATCATAGAGCTTCATGCTCGGGTCAATAGGAGTAGTGGCAGGTCTGCAATCTGCCATGTCTGTCTCTAAATGAAGATTTGTAACATACTTCCTCTGGGTCATCACATGACCTCGCTGGTTCCTGGCAAACTCCAGTCCAATGAAGTAACGTAAAGTACCAAGATCCTTGGTCACAAACTACTGACCTAGGAAGTCCTTGGCAACATGAATGCCCTGATGTTGAGACGAGATTTTTGGGGTTTTTAAATCAAGATATAAAAATATATGCGCAGTGGTCGTTGCAACCCAAATATCCCGCAGTAAACAAACAAATTTTTTTCTTCTCAAGCTACAAATTAATTGCAAATAATGAAGCGAGAGAAATTTTTGCTACTTATATCAACAAAATCGAACCCGGGGAGGCTACGATTCCCGAGGGTTATTCAATTAATAGGAAAAAAATCAATTAAAAGAAAACAAAATTCTCAATGTACACTATGCTTGGTTTTTTTATGTCTTTTTATTTTTTTATTTCTATTTTTTTATTTTCTGATTTTTAAAGTTTTAATGATTTTGATTTTTGCAAATTTTTTTATTTTCAAAAATATAATTTTCAAAACAATTTCATGCACAAACGAAATATTTTTTTGGATTTTTCAAATATAACAAAAATGCTCAAAGATGTTCAAATAAATATTTTTGTATTTTTTAATGATTTTTTACTATTTTTGTATTTTTTCAGAGATTGTTTAGATTTTTTTAGTATTTTTAAAATGAATAAAAAAGAAGACAATGTAAACAATTAACAAACATGACTATTTCACAATTTAAAAAAAATGAAATGAAATCAAAAATTTTGAAAGATATTTTTTTGAGCAACTAGAAGAAATTATCTACAAACAAGAACTGAAATCACATTTTTTTCTACAATTGTTTATGATTTTTATAAGGTTTTTGGTATTTTGCATTTTTTTGGGTTTTTATAAAGAATTAATGTGCAAAATTTGGGCAGAAAATAAAGACACAAAAAGTAAACTACTATATTTTTTTTTTGAAATTTTTGTAGCAATATTCAAATTTTTAGGAATTTTCAAGTTCAAACATGGAAAAATGACATTGTTTTTGATTTTTTAGGAATATCAAATGTTGATTGTTTGCAATAAAAAATTTATGCTAGAAGGATACAGGAGCATTACATGATTTTTTGGGAATTTATTGACCATGAAAAATATTTATTCTAATAAGAAAAGCATGACAAATTAATGTTTGGAAATACAAAGATTAAACTGCAATTATTTAAATTTTTTGCATCGAGAATTAACAAGAAATAAACATGGGATGAAAAATGCAATTTACCCAAGTAAAGCATGCGCTGCACGTGACTTGCTAGAGAGCAAGGTTCTCTTTTCAATATTAGAACTTCCACGGGACTTTCTGATGTTTGCCTTATTTTTTTATTTCCCTCCCCTTAGGGTTTCTCTGCTTTTTGTTCCTGTTCATTCTCAAACCAAAAGAGCGAAGGGGCAATGGGGTGTTGTCGTTGCCCTTTTTCCTTCTCTCCAAAGGGGCTGTGGCAGGCGGCCTTCAGGCAGAGCGTTGGGTTGCTGCGAGATGGCCGTGGATCGACGGGCTGGAAACAATGGCAGAGATTGGTTGCAACGGGCTGAGGGAGGAGCTGCTCTACGGTGGAGGTGATGCGCTTGGAGGGTGGCGATCGACGGAGGTCCGCATGCTCCTGATGGGCGGCGTGACCGAGCTTGGCCGCTAGGAAGGAGATGGGCTGAAGCAGGAGGAGGACGCGGCGTTGCCAGCGCGCGGGTGGCGCGGCTTGCCGCAGGTGACAAGGGCGATACACGCCCCCAGCGGCGTCGATGGTTATTGGTGGCTTCTGGTGGAGGGGTTGAGGCTTCCAGATGCGGCCGTAGTGAAGATGGTCTGCGGGATGGCAACAAACGTGATTGAGGGTGGTGTGCAAGGAAGGCCTTATCGATATCGTTTCGGTCCGTCCGAAAAAGGATATATCGAGATATATCGCCGATATATCGACGATATCGGTGGAAATGTAGAAAATGGTTCAAAAAAGCCATTTTTTTGCCATTTTTCAGAAATTAACGTCATCGAAGATATCAAACCAACAAATAACCTACTAATAAACACTTATATCACACATATCGGTCATTTATAGACCATATATTGTACATATCAGTATCGCACATATCGGTCATATCGAACATATCTATATTAATATTGATTCTTGACTTATAAATATTTGAAATGGATATCATTCAAGTTCTTATAACATGAAATACTACAAATATATACCTAAAAATTACATATAGATCATTTATGAGGACTATGATCCTTATAGTGCACATATCGGTCATATCAAACATATCGCTGATATTGTTAATTGTTGACATACTATATATATATTGAAAATAGAGTTCATCCAAGTACTTTGATCACTAAATAATTTACAAATGTACTCTTACTCTCTTAGATAACACATATCGATCATCTATGAACCTTATATCGCATATATCGATACGACGGTACTGTTAGTTGCTGACCTATATATATATATTGAAAATGGAGTTTATCCATGTTATTAGATCACTATATAACTTACAAATATACTCTTAGATCAGACCTATCGATCATCTATAAAGCTTATATTGCATATATCGATCATTTCGAACATATCGATATTAATGTTGATTCTTGACTTATAGATTTTTTTTGAAGAATTGACTTATTGATATTGAAAATGGATTCCATTCAAGTTTTACAACATGAAATAACTCGTAAATATACACCAAGTTCAAGAAAATATCGATATCCTGTATTTTTTGTACTGAACCCATTCATTTTTTATCGACATGGGCCGATATATCGTCGATACAACCTTCCCTGACTGGTGCGTGTGCGGCCTCACGAGGCGGTGGATGGTCGACGGTAGGGAGTGCAGTAGGCGGTACTGGCGCGACGGAGGAGCGACGGTTTTACAGGTGGTGGGGTCGGCGGCTGTGGCCACAACCGCTGCTCCAAACTTTATTTATTTATTTTTTGTTTTTTTAAATGGTGAAAACAAAAGATGAAAATGTTTTTTTTTGTATTTTTTATATTTTTGTATTTTTTATTTCCTGCAAAACAAACGTAAAGGAAAAATATATAACTTATATATATATTGAAATAGAAGAGGAGTCAAACACGATGCCTCATCTCTACTTATTTAAATAAATAATAAAAAATTGAAAAAGATGTGAATGGGGATCCGACAAAATGGAAAAATCGAATTCGAGTCTCCGGCCATTGTGCATGGCCGGAGTTGAGAGATCGTGAGGGATAGAACGTGAACGTGGAGAGATCGGGAAAATGTGATGAAAAATTGGAATCGATGGATCAAACGTGAGGGGAATTCTACGATCTATAAAAAATAATGACAACGAAATAAAAAATGTGAAGAATTAAACCGAGATTAACCTGGATTAAAAACAAGAGAAATGGATCTCACCGAGGGAGCGGAAAAGACGGTAATCGCCTCGACGAGGTCCGACTCGCTGTCACCGGACAACTCGGAGGCTAGGCACCCTTCTACGATGAGGTGGCTCTCGGAGAATAGGCTCCTCTCTCCAAAGATTGATCAAACTGAAATGAGGGAGGAGGAGCCATATAAACAGAAAAGAAGTTTAAATTCAAAATTTAAAATGAGATAAAGATAAGGTAAGAAATTTGAAATGAGATCGAGATAAGAAAGGAATTAATGTTAAAATTATTTACAAAAATTATTTTTTGTATTTTCATCACTTTATTAAATTGAATAATAAATGTTAATTTTTTTGTGGTGGTTATTTAAGAATATCAACTATATACATATACTATATACATAGTTAAATTAGGAAAATAGTTTTTTTCTTTTTATTTTAAATAATTAGTAAAAAATATTTACAAATACAATATGTACAAATAAACAGTAAAATTGCACAAACCACCCCAAAAAATTGACTTTTCAACCGTAACTCCAAAAACTATGAAATCACATCCATTTTAAAGATAATTTAATTTAGAATACAGTTGAAGTGAGTTTGGTTCAATTTGAGTTCATATGGAGCCGGAATTGATCTTTCAATTATCGCTTATGGCTTTTTCCGGATGTGGTTGTACATGATTTTATTTTGCAATTATTTTTATTATTTAGGAAGCATTTTTATTTACAACTTTGATTTTGAAAATTATTTAATTTGAGCTCAATTTATTGTACAAATAAAATAGTGTAAGTATATACACAACACATTTTTTTTTGGATTTTCTGATTAATGCCCCTATCTCCCCCTACTTTATTCCTGGTCGATCAGGTCAAGTCTTGATCTTTTTCCGGGGTTCGGGTCAGCTTGTATCTATTACATATATACGGTCTTCTTTTTTTTTATTTTCTTTTCTTTATTTTCCCTCTCTTTCTTTGTTTATTTATTTTAGGTTAAAATATTATTAAGTGTACAATAATTACACAAAGATGCAAGTTAGTAAGAATATGGAGTTAGTATTATTTACATGTATTTTATAAAAGGATTTTAACTTAAAATAAATGAATAAAGATGATGAAATGCATATTCATCATCTGCTCATCATCCCCTGTAATAATAATGTCATCGGCGTAAATAAGAATGACGATAGTACCTCTCTGGGTCCTGTGCGCAAACAAAGTATGATTGGCAGCCAATCACATAAACTCCTTCTGCTCTATCAACTCCGAGAGCTTCTGGAACCATACTCTTGGACTCTACTTAAGACCATTGGTTGCCTTATGAAGCCTACAAACCTTCTGATACTCCCCTTCAGTAACAAACCAAGGTGGTCGCGGCATGTAGACCTCATCTTGTAAATCACCGTAGGTCCATAGAGGAAGGCATTCTTCACATAAATATGGTAAAGGGGCCAATCTCATGTTACAACAACTGAACGTAGAATACGCATAATAGAATATTTGGCAACTGGAGAGAAAGTATCCTGATAGTCCACGCCATATTTCTGGGTGAACCCTCGTGCCACAAGTCTCGCCTTATAGCGATCGACACTGCCATCTGCACGGTGTTTCATAGTGAACACCCATTTGCATCCCACGCCGGATGCGTCAAATGGAGCAGAAAAAAGACTCCACGTACCACGTAACTGTATGGCAGCCATCTCCTCCTCCATGGCCAATCATCACTGACTATCCCGAAGAGCCTCCTGATACGTCTATAGTATCTCCATGACTAATAGTGCCAAGGTAAACCTCTTGAAATCTTCTGACAGTCTGCTTAAGGAAACCTAGGTTGCAATAGTGTAGGTAGGACATGTACTCTCTGCTTTCGTAGAGCAGTCGACACATTAAGATCATCTGCCAAGTCCTGAGCATGTAAGTTCCCTTCTGGAGAGGGCACCTACTAATCATATATAGAATCCTGCTGCACAGACAACTCAATAGTGCCATTAATAGAAACAATGTGCTCATTAGATACCTGAGACGTGCTGGATGATGGGCAAGACCTGTGAGCATGAGGAACTGAGCGAGACCTGCGAGTAAAAACACGTGGCAAAAACTGAGTCACTGCATGAGGAGGAACCGCGGGAGCAGGTGTAGAGGCGGGAGTAGGTGTAGGTGGTGGTGGTGGTTAAGGAGGTGGTGGTAAAGCAAGAGTAGATGGAGGTGGATTAATGACAATAGGAGGTGGAGGCATGTAGATCTCATCGTCAGAGTTAAATGGAGCAAGTTTGTCACCTGTAGGAGAAAAATATATAACATATTCAAAAAAGAATGGTCAGTACTGACAAAGTATTATCGCCTTAGCGGATCAAAGCAGCGGTACCCCTTCTGGGTACGAGAGTAGCCGACAAACACACACTTGACAACTCTAGGAGAGAGCTTGTCACGACCAAAAGAGACATCATGAACAAAAGCAACAGATCCGAACACATGAGGTCTAAGGTAGAAAAGATCTTTCTCGGGAAACACAATCGAGAAATGAATCTTCTCTCCCAAAACAGACGAGGGCATGCAGTTTACCAAATAGCAAGCAATAATGACAACATCACCCCACTAAGCGTGAGTAGCACGACTCTGTTTCAATAAGGTTCTGGTCCTATCAAGTAAGTGACGGTGTTTGCGCTCGATAACACCGTTTTGCTGGCAAGTGTAAGCACATGAGTTCTCGTGAGCAATGCCAAGAGATTTAAGGAACTCAGAAAGCTATACATTTCAAAATTCCAAGCATTATCAGAAAGGAGGTATTTGACGTATCTCATTAATAAAATACTTGATAACAGATCCAACCTTAGACATATTTTTCAATAAGAAGATTAAGGAAAGTCTAGAAAAATCATCCACAACAACTAGATAAAAATAGTGTCCTGGTGACCAGGAATACGATGTCTAAATGAAGGAGCTCAAATAACTGAGAACTGCTCCGACTCTGACGGGATGGATAGGAGGAACGGTGATGCTTCCCAAGCTGGCATGCCTCACACTGAAAAAAGGATCTCGTAGAAATCACATGAAGAACATGACACATCTTCTATAGAGGAAGGTGACCAAAACGATATGCCATAGATATGGAGAGACTGGTCCAGTAGGTATAGTAGAGATACAACATGAGGAGTTTGGGCCAGTCTGTAGAGCCCTCGCTGCACACGGCCACATCCAATCACCCTGCCCGTGAGTATGTTTTGAAACACAAGTGATGAAGTGTTAAAGATGGCACGACAATGCAGATCCTTAGTGATCTGACTAATAGAAAGTAAATTTATCTGAAAATCAGGAGCATATAAAACATTCTGAAGACGCATAGACGGTGTCAAATGCACCTCCCCCTGTCCTGTAACGGGTAAGTGATCGCCATTAGCAATGACGACCCATCTACCAGGTGGTATAGTCCTGTAGGACCTCAGCTGCGCTCTGTCTCCACATAGGTGGTGAGAAGCACCTGAATCCATAATCCACTCTATCATGTCTGCACCTGTACTACCAGTAAAAATATAGGCAATACCTGAGGAGCTCAAAGAGGCTCTGGCTGCGGATGCAATATCTATAGTATTGGTGCCAGCAATAGGAGTCATGATCTCTTGAATACGAGAGACAATATCATCCAGGTGAGGATCGACCTGGGTAGCTGGAGTCTCTGAAGACACAATCTGTTCCGCTACTCGACCAGAAGCAGCATATCCATGCTTATGGTAACATGTATCCTCTGTATGTCCCGGCTTACAACAGTAAGTGCAAGGGCCACACTGGCGTCCACCACCTCTATCTTGAGGGGTACGTCCCCTGGATGGGATCGTCCCCTCTTGGCCATGAGAAGTGAACATCGTTGAAGAGGGCGGAGAAGTGACCGTAGAAGGCATGATAATCCGGCTGAGACTACTATAGACCTCCTCTATGGGAGGTATGGTAGCTCCAGTAAGAAGGTGAGTACGCGCAGCATCATACTCTGTATCAAGTCCAGCCATGAAGACACCAACCATCGTGGAGTTCCTGCACGTCTTCTGCTGCTCAATAGATGTCGTAATAGGTATGTAGCTGTGAAGCTTCTCAAACATGCCACGGAGTGAAGAGTAGTACACATGCAGAGGGCGGTCATTATGCTTGGCATTGTAGATATCAAACTGTAGCTGGAGAAACTTGGCCTCATTCTTCGCTTGAGCATAAGTGGATGCCAAGGTGTCCCACATAGCCTTGGCGGTGGGCTGATTCAGAATATCATTAACAATCTTTGAGGTGAGGGTCCCACACTACCAAATACGCGCATACACATCATCCTGCTTCCAAGACGCATTCGCCCCAGTCTTATCCGTTGGCTCTGGACCTGTTAGGATGTGCTCCTTGTTGTTGCACTGCATAAAGGTGAGGAACTGCATGGACCACAAGTCATAGTTGTTCCCATCCATCTTAACGATGGGAGCCGGGCCCTTAAAGGCCCCGAAAGAGAAAATATCACTCTTGTTCTCTGAGATGACAAAAGAATGACATACCAACGGAACTCAACTGAGGAGTAGACCAAAATAAACATGTCTACACGATCATAGAGAGGATCGGTTGTACGCGTAGACTCATACAACCATCCTCTTCAATCTCTGCTGCTCTTTAGGAACAGAAACCACGAAGTATAAGTCTGAAGTCACGATTTCAGTCAAAATTTAACCAAAGCGAACCTCAAATCAAGCTGTAGGTGTGCGCGGAGGGGCACGAAAGGTCCGGGGACGACCCAAGACGACCGTAGAGGGGCGCTGGGAGGTCTTAACGCCTACAGGAGAAGCCGTGGGCAACTGCCTAGGTGAATGGAGGCGACCAACCAGCATCTTGGGGGCTTGGAATAGCCGGTCGGTGGCTGGGCGACACTCGGGCCCGGTGCTGGGCAACCTCGGGATGGACTGGGTGGTGCTTGGGGTCGAGGGCTTGGCTCCGGCAAGGGCTGAGCGGCGCCGGGTGGGTCTGGGCGATGCCTGGAGCCTAGGGCGTGGCTCCACCGAGGGTTGGGCGGCACCCTAGGGCTTGCAGCAGCAGCTTGGCGCGCGTGGAGGTGGGGCTGGAATGGCTAGGGTTAGGGTTAGGGTGGGGATACGGGAACTCCGGTCTAGGACCGTTGCTCCGATACCGTGTTGAGGGAAAATAATGAGTTGCATTAATGAGAGGCCCTTGAGTTCTCTTATATATGAGAGGAACCTATTGGGCAAATTATAAGAAGAATACAAAAAAGATAGATAATAAGAGAACAATAAGAAAGATAGTAAATATCTCAACATACCACAACTCATAATTGGTCTCATTCATCTTAACGATGGGAGCTGGGCCTTTCAAGGCACTGGACGACGAGAAGAAATCACCCTTGCTCTCTGACATGATGAAAAATATGGTTGAAAAAGAACTCGACTGGGGCAGTAGACCAATTTGATTGAGTCTACATGGGCATATAGAGGATTGATTGTATGTATAGACTCATACTACCATCTCCTTTAATTCGAGATTCGCACTAGGGTCGGAAAGAACTTGAGCGATTTGGCACTGACTAGTCTTCTTTATATAAGACGATATGGATTAGATACAAGCATACCCTTACGTGAGAAGAATAAACATGATAAAAATAGAAACATATAGAAAACAAGCCAAGATCCTCCTGATAACCCACTCAAACACGTTATTCTCTAGAATTACTTTTGTAGCATCTTAATTACTGACAAGTTCTTGTTGATCTCCTATCTGGGTAGCCTTACTTTGTGATCTTTTTTTAAAGCTAGTGGGAAACTTAGTAAAAGGATAATCTTTTTTTTTGTGGGTTAAGCTGGTGGGTAAGTTATTAGTTTTGGCGTTTAGATGGAGGGTTTGTCGTGATGTAATTTATATTGGAATTTGGGGAAGTGGCTGGATTTTGATTATTGTATAACTAGTCGATGGGAGGATGTAGTTGTATGATAATTTGTTTGTTTGTTGAGTAGGAAAATATATTTTTTTGATCGAGGGGAGATGAAGAAATAAAGAGAAATGATGTGAGTTGATTGAAGAGAGGGAAAGGGAAATGATGTGAGTTGATTGAAGGGGGGAGCGAGAGACAATTGGGGTTTTGTGCCAAAACCTGGTGGGTAGCCCTTCTTTTGGACAGGTAACCTGTCAAGTGAGCAGAGGTATTTAGGAACTTTTTTGGTCATCAATCGTGTTAGATTGAATTCTCTTTCTCATTAGTTCCTTATGTAATGTGTTAATAGTTATAACCAGAATAATTTTTTTTGATTGTGTAAACTATTATGATATTCATGCTTGTTATCCTTTTTAAATCACGAGACCTTCCTTTTATCCATACAACGTTACATGCTCCCTAATACACCATCCTATTGCGTGCATAAACTAACACACCATTGATGTTACTGTTTTTATAACTTTGTTAACAGAACAGATTTAGTTTGATTTTTAATCACAATGTTAGAGGTTCCTAAGTACTGTATTGCTGAAGCATTTTAGCCCCCACTGCTCTTTGAATAGGTTCTTGTTGGTCATCCAGATTATGAGGTAACAGGAGGCTCTGTGATCTTTAAAGGTGAGAACCTGCTTGAAAAGGATCCTGAGGAAAGGTCTCATGCTGGACTTTTCATGAGCTTTCAGACCCCTGTTGAAATACCAGGGGTAAGCAACATCGATTTTTTGCAGATGGCATTTAATGCTAGAAGAAAAAAGCTTGGCCTTTCAGAACTTTCTCCAATAGAGGTACAGAAATCTCATCTTGACACTCTTTGTGGACATATAGTATTAAATTCCTTTACCATTATATTTTTATGGAATGGATGTTGAAGAAAACTAGTTAAGTTAAATAAAATTTATGTGGCGGGTCCCAACTTGGGACCCCCACATAAAAGAATGCTAATTAAGTTGATGATCATGTCGTCTCTTGAAAGATAGAAGGGCGGCTAGTCGAAAGTGGACATCCCAAAAAAATATTGAAAGGAAGCTGTAAGTATAAATGTTTTAAAACTAAAGTTGTAGACACCTTCAAAAATATGCTCAACAACCCCTGTTCTTGAACCAGTCTTAGGAGTAATGAAGCCCATGTAATTGCCATTTTGACTTTTCTTTCATTAATTGGATCTTGATGTTATGTGCTTATATGATGTCTAGGAGTTGATATCTCAAAACAGATAATACCTGTTTCCAGTGCCCATACCTTGGTCAGCGCAATAAATTTAATACTCTATTTATCACGAGAAATATCCAAACACATTTTGCACACAATTTTACCTACCGTACAATCTGGACTTGCATTTTCGAGACATCTCACAAAAAAATTACGTGTGTTTTGCTTATGCTATAGGGATGTCTTGACATAACCTTTCTGTCCATGCGAAGATGATGCAATCAAAAGGAAAAAAATCATCCACAATGTTGCACTTTGTTTGTTTCTCCAATTTGTTAACTCCGTTTGCTTCAAAAGTGAGAGTATAGGAAAAAATGGGCATGACCGCAACTAAGATTGAAGTTGCTAGATCCTAACTAGAAGACTGCTAATGCAACACCATGATGGAGAGCAGAGGCGGTGAGAGAGAGGCGAGTGGGGGCCACCATTTGCTAGGGGTTGGGAGGGAGTGAGAGAAAGAGAGTGGGTGGAGGGTTGGAAGAGAGAGAAGTCTTGGTTCACATCTTATGTGGGTTGTGTTGGGAAAAATAAGAGTTGTGTTTATTCCTTGAGCCCTAGACTCTCTTATATAAGGAGAGGTCTATGGGCAAATTACATGCGGTAGACAAACGAAAAGAACAATAGATAAAAGATACAAGAAAATAAAATAAACTTCTACACTCCCACTCAAGATGGAGCATAGATATCTATCATGCTCATCTTGGATAAGCACTTCTGGAAGGAATCTCGAAGTAAAGCTTGGTAAGGATGTATGCCGTTTGGTCTCCTGAGCTGATATGGGTTGTCGAAATGAAGCCTTTCTGGATCATATCACGAATATAATGGCAATCCACCTCAATGTGCTTTGTCCTCTCGTTAAATGCATGGTTATTTGCAATGAATAATGCAACCTGATTGTCACAATTTAGTGAAATGAGAAGAGGATATATGTAAATCTATCAGAACTGCGCGAACCCACATCACTTCTGCACATGATTGGGCCATAGCTTTATACTTCGATTCAACTCTAGATCTCACAACTACTATTTGCTTCTTACTCTTCCACAAGACAAGTGACTCCCCAACAAATATAACAAAGTCTGATGCAGACTTCCTATCCTGTGGGCACCCTACATAGTCTGCATCTGCGCATGTTGAGATAGTAATAGCACCCTCCTTCTTAAACATCAATCCTGCACCTGGAGATGACTTAAGATACCTTAGTATCATATGTATAGCGTCCATGTTACCTGACGAGGTTGCTCCATGAACCGGCTCACTTTATTTACTGTAAATGTAATATCCGGTCTGGTAATAGTTAGGGGTGTCAAAAAATTCTCAGGTTCGATATTCGCTCAGGTTCGACTCGTTAAAAGTTTGATTCAGATTCGGTTCGGAAATAAACGAACCGAACCTGAATACAAGTTTGGGTTCGATTAAATAAACGAACCGAACCTAAAAATCATAGGTTCGCTCAAGTTCGATTCGTTAAAAGCTTGATAAACATACACATATACATATTTACAAATCATTATCAGTAGAAGTGGACCTTATCTTGAGATAAGTGGATTTTGTCTATGGATAAGTGACATTTGTCTAGAGATAACTGAATATTTACGTAATAAATAGGTTTTATCTCAGTAAAAACTATCCAAAAATAAATAGTGACATTGTGGTTACAACATCCATCTTCTATATGTCTAGTACTTTTCCCTTCTTTATTTTCGAATCAACAGAACAAGTATAAACATTACTTGTCGGGTATCTCCACAATATTCTTATTCCTTATCCCCATCTGAACATATATGAAAATATATTATTATTATGTTTTTTTAAAGGGACGAATCCTTGTTAATCTATTTTTTTTAAAAGATGAAGATGAGTTAGATAAAGAAAAAAACTAAATGAATACTTATTCTAATTGCAGACACACATATATTTCCATTTCTCTTCTCTTCATTCCCTTTTATTAGAGAATTCTTAAGTTCGATATTCGCTTAGGTTCGATTCGTTTAAAAAGAGGTTCGATTCGGATTTGGTTCGAAAATAAACGAACCGAACCTGAACACAAGTTTAGGCTCGCTTAAATAAACGAACCGAACCTAAAAAGTATAGGTTCGCTCAAGTTCGGTCTGTTTACACCCCTAGTAATAGCAACATAAAGAAGCCTCCCTACCAGTTCCCTGTATCTTCTTCTGTCAACCTCAGTATTGTCATCATGCATCTTCATGCTTGGATCCATGGGTGTAGAAGCAGGTTAGTAAGTGACATATTTCCTCCGAGTCATCACGAGTCCTTGTTCATTTCTAGCAAACTCCAATCCCAGAAAATATCTAAGTACTCCTAGATCCTTGGTAACAAATTCACGGCCCGAGAATTCTTTTGCTATTTCTATTCCCTGCGTATCATCTCCTGTAATGAGTATATCGTCAACATACATCATAATGACAGTCATACCTTTGGATGTCCTCTGTACAAAGAGAGAATGGTATGCATTTGACCTTTTGAACCCTTGCTTCTCAAACAAATCTGAGAGCTTCTGGAACCAAGCTCTTGGGCTCTGCTTTAGGCCATAGATCGCCTTATTAAGCCTGCATACCTGTACACACTCCCCCTCAGTAGTAAATCCAGGTGGTTGCTGCATGTAAACTTCCTCCTGAAATCATCATATAAAAATGCATTTTTGACATCTAATTGAAACATGGGCCAATCTCGAATCACAACAATAGATAAAAGAATCTGTAAGGTAGAATGACAAGCAACATGAGAAAACGTGTCAAGATAATCTACCCCGTACGTCTGAGTAAAGCCCGAGCAACCAGTCGAGCCTTGTACCTATGAATACTGTCATCTGCATTATGATTTACCGTAAAAACCCACTTGCAACTCACAATAGATGCCCCAGTAGGAGCTGGAACAAGGCTCCAAGCACCTCTCGACTGAAGGGCGACCATCTCTTCCTCCATAGCCTGACGCCATCTACTATCAGCTAATGCCTTCTGGTGAGTCCGTGGAATGTTCACAGTGGATAAAGCAACAACAAACCTTCTGAAATCTCCTGTCAGATGCTCAAAGGAAACATGAGAGGCAATCGGATATGAAGCACATGACCTCTTCTGCTTTCTCAGTGCAATCGACAAATCAAGTTCTGCACCAGCTGTACCACCATCCGTGTCATCCCCTACCTGCTCCTGCTGAGAAATACCATCAGTCCCATCATTAGAAATAACGTTATTAGAACAAACCTGGGGCATGCTTGGTGATTGGCCATGATCATGAGCAGGGGCTGGCCGTCGACTGTAATGGCGTGGTAGAGGAGGAACCAAAGATATGGAAGGTGATAGAGGTGGTGGCGGTGGTGGAGATGGTGGTGGTAATGGTGGTGGAGGTGTAGGAGCTTGCTGTGGTGTATACAAGGGTGGAGGAGGAATATAGATTTCATCATTTATGTCTTGATGTCACCAATCTGTCACCTGAAGGAGAGAAAAACATGACTGACTCAAAAACGTGACGTCTGCGCTGACGTAATATCTTCGACGTAACGGATCATAGCAACGATACCCCTTTTGAGTCTTGGAATACCAGACAAAAACACATTTGACAGCCCTCTGAGAGAGCTTGTCAATCCCTCTAGACAACTGGTGAACGAATGCCACAGACCCAACGACACGAGGAGTAAGAGAGAATAACTCCTTGTCAGGAAAGACAAGAGAGAATGATATATTCTCCCCTAACACAGAAGAGGTCATGCAGTTAATGAGATAACATGCAGTAAGAACCGCACTGCCCCAGAACGAATGCGGAGCACAACTCTGTATAAGAAGCGTACGGGTGATATCAAGAAGGTGGTGGTGTTTTTTTTCCGCAACAACATTTTGTTGGGACGTGTAGGCACAAGACGTTTGATGAAGAATGCCATGGGATGAAAGAAATTGAGATAATGTTCGAGTACAGAATTCAAGGGCATTATCAGTTCGCACAATTTTGATAGAAACAGAAAAACATTCTGCACTTCTTTAATAAAATTCATAATAGTGTTGCCACTTCATATTTATTCTTTAACAGGAAGACCCAAGACAAACGACTAAAATCATCCACAACAACTAAATAGAAACTGCGTCCCTGATGATCGTGAACACGACTTGGACCCCAAATATCAATATGAAAAATTCAAATGGAGAGCTACTGCTCCGACTCTGACGACTAGGGAAGACGGATCGATGATGCTTCCCTAACTGACAAGCTTCACAATTGAACGACGAGCGGGGTGAGATTTGGGGAAGGACTTGACACAGTTTTTGAATTGGAAGATGATCGAAGCACATATGCCATAGGTAAGGAGAGACATGTCCAGTGAATGAGATGATGCTTCAGCGTAAGGTGTATGGACCAGTCGATACAGCTCGCCTTGCTCACAACCATGTCCAATCAAGTTGCTCGTGAGAATGTCCTGAAACACAAGAGATGATGGGTCAAATATCGCTCGACAATGTAAATCCTTAGTAATCTGACTGATTGATAGTAAATTCATTGAGAAATTAGGAGCATGAAGCACATTCTGCAATTGCATAGAAGGTGTTAAGGCGATCTGTCCCTGTCTTGTGATGGGAGAATGAGTCCCATCTGCTGTGACGACTGTCCTTCCTGGGGAAGCTTGCTTGTAGGATGTAAGTTGGTGTCTATCTCCACACAAATGATGTGTGACACCTGAATCTAAAATTCATTTTGAGGTAAATGAACCCTGGTAGAAAGCAGAAGTATGAGCACTATTTGAGGAACTAGCTTCTGTAGTAGCAGCAACATTCAAGCTACTCTCTGAAACAGGTTAATGAGTACTGGCTGGAGGCATGATATCATGCAAACGAGACACTAGTTCATCATATCATGGATCGACGTTAATGTAGCACCACTATGCTGAATTTGTTCTGCTGCATGGGCAGATGCTGGGAAATCATGCTTGGAGTAGCACGTGTCTTCTGTATGACCAGCCGATGACAGTAAGTGCACTGTAATCCACGACCGCAACCAACCCTACCACGTGGTCCTCGTCCACGAAAAAGAGATGAATTGCTTCTTCCTTGAGAGGCTGCCATAGCAGAAGAATTTGACACAGTAGTAGGGCTTGAGATGTTGATTCGGCTCAATCTCCGAAAGGCCTCCTCCATGGGAGGAATGGTAGCATCTGCCAGAATCTGAGAAGAAGCCACCTCATACTGTGAGTCAATAGAAGCTAGAAAGACCCCCACCATCGTGGCATTCCGATATATCTTCAATTGTTTTGGAGTAGCTGTGAGAGGCATGAAACTATGAAGCCTCTCAAACATTCCCCTTAGTGCAGTGTAATGAGCATGTAGGGGTTGACCATTTTGCTTTATCGTAAAGATGTCATGCTGGAGCTGTAGGATTGTCTCATTCTTGGCTTGGGAATACATGGAAGCAAGAATATCCCACATGATTTTGGCAGTAGGTTGGTGCAAGACATCATTAGCAATGTCTGGAATCAGAGTACCAGACAACCAGATATGAGCATATGCTTCATCAGCCTCCCATGAGGCATACAACCCTGTTTTTATTGATCCAATAAGCCCTCTACAACCTCGATCGCATCCCTTAGACATGCACCATCAGCCGCCTCTTGCCTTATCACGCCACACCCCTAAGACTGTGTAAGGGCCCATCCAGTACCTCGATCCCCCTTAGAAACACACCATTAAAATCATGACAGTTTCATGTGAAATATCCAACAATAATGCAAAGAAAGCATTCCGCACCACCACCCTCCGCCCAAATTTCCACCCAACCATCCCAACATTTTTCAACCTGTAGAAGTTTATTTTATGTTCTTGTATCTTTTATCTATTGTTCTTTTCGTTTATCTATCGTATGTAATTATCCCATAGACCTCTCCCTATATAAGAGAGCGTAGGGCTCAAGGAATAAACACAACTCTTATTTTTCCCAACATGGGATCAGAGCGGCGGTCCTAGATCGGAGCTCTCGTAACGAACCCTAAACCTAGCCCTCCACCTTCAAGCCCCGCGCACCGCCCTCCACGTGCGCCGCCTCCACGTGCGCCGGCCCCACGCGTGTCGCCTCCACGCGCACCACCTCCACATGCACCGCCTTCACGCGCGACCCCTCCTCCGTGACCTAGGCTTCGACCGTAGTCTGTAGCCGCTATCCCTAGGGTCCCACCCTCCCTAGGGTTCGGTTGGCTATCTTCCTAAGGAGCTCTTCTCTCGCGCTTCCATGGTGATGGGTTTGGTTGCATAAAGGTCTACACATGCAACTAAACCTAGTCGTGTCAACGTAGACCGAAGTTTATCTTGTCTACAACCTTATTTTTCTCCAGTCAAAATGTCAGAAAGCAAGATCGAGATCTCCACTACATGCGCCTTCAGAGGTCATGCGCGTATATTGAAGATGGATGGATCCAACTATGAGTTATGACCCATGGGCCATGCAGTTCATGAGCCTAATGAAGTCGATGGGTAAGACACATATTCTTCCCGAGGATGAGCCAGGGGATCAAATTCTTATCAATACCATTGATAAGAATTTCAGCATCCTCAACATTGTCAAAATCGATGATACTGACTCTATGTTACTACAACATCGTACTAACCCCTTCATGAAAACCCTGTATCGACAAATCTTAAAGGAAACATCATAAAGAGTAGATAACTCCACCTCATGCTCAGATGTGAGTCATGTGACGCTGCCTCCTTGACGAACCGAAAAATCGGTCCTTTAATAATGCTAAATTAGCACTTGGAAATGTCGATGCAGTCGGGCCAATTTTGGTCGTCAAAAGATCACCTCATTTAAAGATATGCGATAATAAATCAAAATGAGATGATCGTTATTTATTTTACTTGGCAAGAAACCAAGGTCGAACTCAGGGACACGAGCTTCTCTCGTATTTATCGGATTCGAGTCTATTTAATTAAGTGTTGGATTAAAGCATATAGGTCAAAGCATGCAAGACACTACAACAATGCATTAAAAATAAAATAAACATGCATTTTTTATCCATTTTTATCATGCAAATAAATACACATGCAACGCATCATAAGTATGCCCTACACACAAATTCATGAGCAAAATATCCAATGAGTCAATTCCAGATTTAATTAAGATGACAAACTCAATTTGTACAAGGCATGTATTAAGTAACAAGAGACACATAGATATCATAATACATCAACTTTAGAGTGTCTATTATGTGAAATGATCAAGCCATGAGAAAGTACGTCAAACAAGCTTCGAGATGAAACTGAAATCAACTGAAACAGAGGTACGGTGCTCAAGATATGCAAAAAGGAAAGCAAGGGCATAACTGAAAGGAAACATGAAAAGATAACTACAAAAAGGTCCCTGGGAAGGACTAAAATGAAAATAAAATAAGTTCGGAGGCCTTCCCTGTAAATTAACCATAAGCGCGGGGACCTTTTTGCAAATTTGGAGAAGTTTGTGGGCTACTCTGCAATTTACCCAGAGTAACACGTGCAACGCACGTGCTATCCAGGTTCGGAAGGAGGCTCGGCAGAGGTTCGGTGTAGCTTCGGCTAGGCTCGGCTGAGGCTCGGACCCGTTGCAGGCTCGGAATAGGCCCGGGTGTAGGCTTGGAACTCCCAAGCCTGGAGGTTCGGATACAGAGGCTCGGGGAGGTTCTGGTAACGCCACGTGGTTCATTGTGAACCACTGGATCATGTGAATCGGGCGGCTGTTGTGCGTAAGAGTAGAGTTGACGTGGCAGCGTTGAGTCCGTCGGATCAGGCGCATCTAACTGCAGAGGAAGACGTCAACGTGGCTCTATCATGGCCGTTGGATGGTCGCTGGGGTTGGACCATCCAACGGTCCCTGTGCTGTCTCCCTCGCCAAGGACTGGCGGCGATGTTGGAGCTCCGGCGAGGGAGCTCTTCCTCCGCCACTCGCTCCCGGCTTCGATGGACACTCCCCGGACTAGAAGACCAGTCGTCGATGAAGCGCGGAAGTCGAGGAAGTCCCAGGACCCTCAGGCACCGCTCGTCGGAGTTCGGATAAGAACTGCGGGGTCGATGAAGTCTGCTCCGATCGAGCTCCGGCGATTGAAGCTTTTGATGACCTTGTCGGAGATGGAGCGGGAGCTTGGTCTGGGCTTCGCGGTGGCAGCCCCGGTCTTCGCTGGACCTCCGCAGCGACTGGAGGCAGCTCGAGCGGGCTCGGAGCGCCGCGACGACGCCGTGATCGGCGAAGGGTCGACACCAGGGGCAGTGGTCGTCTTCGCTCGATCCTCCGCCTCCCCCTGTCACAGGGAGACGGAGGAGGGCTGGGCCATGCCCCTACATAAAGGTGGACGCCCGCAAATGGAGGGGGAAGCGGCTTATTTGAAGGGGTGAATGGCGGAGCTGGTGATGGACGATGTGGGTTTCGAGGCGATCATGGGGCGACTGGGAGTTTGTTATGGGTCGTGGAGGCTTGCGCGGAGGAGGTGGATGATAGGGGAAGACCGTGGAACGGTTGGCGATGGGAGATGGTGGCGGAAGTGGAGGAGGAAAATGGAAAGGTGCGAGCGGGGCGCGAGATGGCGAACGTGGGGAAGAGAGGGTTCTGGAGGTTGACGACGGTCTCCTGACCGTTGGATCTGGAGATCCAACGGTGGAGAGTAAGGCGCGGAGCGACGACCAGGATAAAATCGATGGCGGCACGATCAGAGGGCCCAAGTGGCCGCCGCGTGTCTGGATGAGGGAGCAGCGCGAATGGAGGGAGCAGATGATCCCTGAGTCTGATCGGAAGGCCGAGAAGCGTCCAAGGAAGAACGGTTCAGATGGAAGATCGGGGGGTTGCGATCGGAGAGATCAGGCGCTGCCACGTGGCATGCTATGAAATCGGCGCTAACGGACGGTAAGGTAAAGATGAAATGCGGAGGAGATCTGATGGCTAAGAGAAGGCGTGTACGTGGACACAGCGGGGCCGTTGGATCTGAAGCGAGATCCAACGGCCAGGGGTGGTGGCGGAAAAAGACAAGGGAAGGGGGCCACGTGGCGCACTCAGATCGGGCTACGTGGCCCAATCAGATTTATTCGAGGGTATTTTGGATTTTTGAGGACCATATTGGCCGAATTTGAGAAAACTCAAAACATGAAAGTTGTAGATCTTGACGAGATTTACAAGTTTCATGTTGACCAAAATTGGAAAAGAAATCAAACAAGGGCTCGAAATATTTTTGAAGGTATTTTTAAGTCTAAAAATACCACGAATTTTTGTTTTGTCATTTTTTTGTGGTTTTTAATTTATTTAGGACTCTGTTAATTATAAGACATTAACAAGGATTTATTGACAAACTTTTAAGCAAGGGGGTTAATTATAGGAAATAAAGATGATGAAACTGAGGTTCATCACCCCCCTATACTTAAACTATGCTCGTCCTCGAGCATCAAAAAGAATGACTAAGTTGGATTAACCCCCTTGTGCATGTGAATACAGGATCCAATCTGATCAAGTCGACTCGACTTTAGAGATCCAAAATTCTAAAGTTCAACCCAGCCTTAATCAAGAGGCTTCCAATTCCTCTACTTCTCTAGACTCTCTCTGATGTACGTATAAGGTAAAGGATATGAAATTTAGTGTTGACTGCAATTTCGAGAGTAGGGTCAAGTCTTCACCCAAAATCTTGGTCTGAGAAAATCTCCTAAGGACCCAATCCTCAACACTACGGAATAAATCAAATCTTGCATTCAGTCCACCGTCTCTTTAGTTGTCAGACTTAGAAAATGTGGATGGCAGGCCAGAAATGGAGGGCATGGGATTGTGTCAATTCTTCTCTCCCTCTCATTGGAACAAGGATTCTCTCTAGTGCCTTTTTACGCAACACATTTTTTTTTGGTGTTGATCAGTGCGTCCGTCAAGAGAAGTTGGAGCCGTCTGCACTTGTTTTCCTGGGAGTACACCGGGGTGTGTCTCTTTTGAGTACCTATCGTACCTTCGACACCCAGACTTGTAGCATTTACGATGCAGAGCCCTTTTTTGGTGCAAGCCCGACTCCTGGTCCTAATAGCGGTGGTCCAAGTGGACACTTTTGAAATGGTTGGGAGCGCTCGCCTTTGGTGGAAGCTCTTTGATATTTGACTTTGTATGGAATGAGAGCTTTTCTTTGAATTTCATTGACTTGTATAATTTTTGGCTAGCTCCACTGCTTTTACCAAGAGTTGGCGCACACTGATCAACAATTTTTTATTTATATCACACCCAGGCACTTAGGTCAATGTCAAGAGATTAGTATAAGAATCAAGTTCTCATACTGGCTAATATTGCTGACACTCAGGTTTCCTGAAGCCTTCAAAGATTTTATCCCATCCTCGAGCATCATTAGATCAAATCCAGACTCGAATCTCTCATCCCAATTCCTCGAGTGAAAAATTCAACTCATCTCAATCAAAACCGCAGTCGTGCATGTGATGTGCTGATCATATTCTTTATGTCTGAGACTAAGCATGGAATATAGCATGCAAATCTAGAAACCTAGGGGAATGTGGATGATTAAGTCTATGACCCTGATGGCTAAGGCTGGTTAACCGCAAATCTCAAAGACCTCAAAAAGCTAAGTCTCCTTGACCAAATCAGATCCTGGGTGAAAAGTGTAAGTAGAGGACTAATCCAACTTCTTCATTCAACAACAAGATTTTTTTTTTGCTCATTTTTATGGATTTTAGTTTTTAAAGTTAAAACACAGGTTAGACTCAACTTTCCTTGATAAAAGATTTTCAAAACCATGTCACACAAATAAAAGATTTTCAAAACATCTTTCAAAAAGATTTTTCAAAACAAGAAAAACTCATTTTTTTCAAATCATTTTCGAAAATATTTTTATCAAAATAGTGTAACATAGTGTAGAAAAGCCGTGAAATCATTTGAGTGCTCTTAGTCCAAAGAATTTTACTTTAGCCAAAAAGTTTTAAATTTTTCAAATTTTTCAGATATTAGCTAAAGTAGTAAATTGTATATACGGTATACCCCCCTATCCTTAAACTTTGCTATGTCCTCATAGCACTAAATGATACGAGTCCATAGGTCCATTTAAGTACAGAGAAATATACGGGAGCTAAGAGGGGCTTCCCCTATACTTGGGTTAAAAATAACCTAAGTATAAAGGCAAGAAAAGATGAGTAGAGAAATCACAGGGACTTGGGGTCCCCCCTATACTTAGGCTGAGATTAGCCTAAGTATAAAGATGGAAAGTGATGTTGGAAGAGACCCAAGGTGAACGAAGAAGAGGGATGAATATACAAGTGAGCGGCTGAATCTTCAGAGATGAAATGGAGTGTCTTTTGTTTTGGGGTACGTGTTGCAACATACAAGGCTCAATCAAGCAGGCAAACCCTTAGTTTCACCAACTCACACATGAAACCAACCAAAGTCGGTTTATTATCTTGTCTATTTTATTGGTGATAAAACGTGTGATTTTTATGCAAAGAAAAGAATTGAAGCGAAAATCATTGCGTAAGCGAGGGTATTGCTCTCCCAAAACCGAATTTTACTCCATTTTTTTGGTTGACTTGCAATTAACAGTCCCAATTTTATTTTAGGTTATCACTGAATTATGGTTAGCACAAAAATCAAGAAGTCATCGTCTACCGTTCAAATCATTTTCCATTAATCCTAGGTGATCAAGGTAGGAAATGAAAGCCGAGAAAAACATGTATTCGAAGAAACCGCGATCTAGGCTAAGCGAGAAATCATGCGGTGATTTGACAAAAACACGTGAAAAACGGGGGCTGTTTTGAAGACCAAATCCAACATGTATGCAAGTCGAAAAAGCCGCACCTAATCATGCATCTATTAGCGGTGATTAATCTCCATTAATTTTAGCTAAGTGATGCGAGATTATGTGCGTATAGAAATTAGTGTGTCCTACCTACGATCAAGCACGTAAAAATATGAAAGATAAAATGAGCTCGGAGAGCCGCGTGCCTATCCTAGGTCGACACTCAAGTGGGGACGATCCCCACACAACCACAATCGTTCGATTACAATCGCGAGTCTTCAATCGAAGACCGCTGTAAAAGACGAATTATTATAAAAATGCAACAAAAATGCGAGACACATTTTTTTTCTTTTCTTCCTCCTTTGCTCCAAACATGCTCCTGCGGCTCCTCGCAGCGGGGAACGTCCTGCTCCTCGCCTCCTTGATCCATCAAGGGCCCTGCCACAAAAACAATGGTTAGAGATCAAAATAAAAAAGAAAATTTTTGAATGCAAAAAGATGAACAGATTGACCTATAAAAGAAACACGAAATTAAATAAACAAAATTCCAAAAAATAAAAGAAATGAGCCGTGTCCCCGGCAACGGCGCCATTTGACGAACCGAAAAATCGGTCCTTTAATAATGCTAAATTAGCACTTGGAAATGTCGATGCAGTCGGGCCAATTTTGGTCGTCAAAAGATCACCTCATTTAAAGATATGCGATAATAAATCAAAATGAGATGATCGTTATTTATTTTACTTGGCAAGAAACCAAGGTCGAACTCAGGGACACGAGCTTCTCTCGTATTTATCGGATTCGAGTCTATTTAATTAAGTGTTGGATTAAAGCATATAGGTCAAAGCATGCAAGACACTACAACAATGCATTAAAAATAAAATAAACATGCATTTTTTATCCATTTTTATCATGCAAATAAATGCACATGCAACGCATCATAAGTATGCCCTACACACAAATTCATGAGCAAAATATCCAATGAGTCAATTCCAGATTTAATTAAGATGACAAACTCAATTTGTACAAGGCATGTATTAAGTAACAAGAGACACATAGATATCATAATACATCAACTTTAGAGTGTCTATTATGTGAAATGATCAAGCCATGAGAAAGTACGTCAAACAAGTTTCGAGATGAAACTGAAATCAACTGAAACAGAGGTACGGTGCTCAAGATATGCAAAAAGGAAAGCAAGGGTATAACTGAAAGGAAACATGAAAAGATAACTACAAAAAGGTCCCTGGGAAGGACTAAAATGAAAATAAAATAAGTTCGGAGGCCTTCCTGTAAATTAACCATAAGCGCGGGGACCTTTTTGCAAATTTGGAGAAGTTTGTGGGCTACTCTGCAATTTACCCAGAGTAACACGTGCAACGCACGTGCTATCCAGGTTCGGAAGGAGGCTCGGCAGAGGTTCGGTGTAGCTTCGGCTAGGCTCGGCTGAGGCTCGGACCCGTTGCAGGCTCGGAATAGGCCCGGGTGTAGGCTTGGAACTCCCAAGCCTGGAGGTTCGGATACAGAGGCTCGGGGAGGTTCTGGTAACGCCACGTGGTTCATTGTGAACCACTGGATCATGTGAATCGGGCGGCTGCTGTGCGTAAGAGTAGAGTTGACGTGGCAGCGTTGAGTCCGTCGGATCAGGCGCATCTAACTGCAGAGGAAGACGTCAACGTGGCTCTATCATGGCCGTTGGATGGTCGCTGGGGTTGGACCATCCAACGGTCCCTGTGCTGTCTCCCTCGCCAAGGACTGGCGGCGATGTTGGAGCTCCGGCGAGGGAGCTCTTCCTCCGCCACTCGCTCCCGGCTTCGATGGACACTCCCCGGACTAGAAGACCAGTCGTCGATGAAGCGCGGAAGTCGAGGAAGTCCCAGGACCCTCAGGCACCGCTCGTCGGAGTTCGGATAAGAACTGCGGGGTCGATGAAGTCTGCTCCGATCGAGCTCCGGCGATTGAAGCTTTTGATGACCTTGTCGGAGATGGAGCGGGAGCTTGGGCTGGGCTTCGCGGTGGCAGCCCCGGTCTTCGCTGGACCTCCGCAGCGACTGGAGGCAGCTCGAGCGGGCTCGGAGCGCCGCGACGACGTCGTGATCGGCGAAGGGTCGACACCGGGGGCAGTGGTCGTCTTCGCTCGATCCTCCGCCTCCCCCTGTCACAGGGAGACGGAGGAGGGCTGGGCCATGCCCCTACATAAAGGTGGACGCCCGCAAATGGAGGGGGAAGCGGCTTATTTGAAGGGGTGAATGGCGGAGCTGGTGATGGACGATGTGGGTTTCGAGGCGATCATGGGGCGACTGGGAGTTTGTTATGGGTCGTGGAGGCTTGCGCGGAGGAGGTGGATGATAGGGGAGACCGTGGAACGGTTGGCGATGGGAGATGGTGGCTGAAGTGGAGGAGGAAAATGGAAAGGTGCGAGCGGGGCGCGAGATGGCGAACGTGGGGAAGAGAGGGTTCTGGAGGTTGACGACGGTCTCCTGACCGTTGGATCTGGAGATCCAACGGTGGAGAGTAAGGCGCGGAGCGACGACCAGGATAAAATCGATGGCGGCACGATCAGAGGGCCCAAGTGGCCGCCGTGTGTCTGGATGAGGGAGCAACGCGAATGGAGGGAGCAGATGATCCCTGAGTCTGATCGGAAGGCCGAGAAGTGTCCAAGGAAGAACGGTTCAGATGGAAGATCGGGGGGTTGCGATCGGAGAGATCAGGCGCTGCCACGTGGCATGCTATGAAATCGGCGCTAACGGACGGTAAGGTAAAGATGAAATGCGGAGGAGATCTGATGGCTAAGAGAAGGCGTGTACGTGGACACAGCGGGGCCGTTGGATCTGAAGCGAGATCCAACGGCCAGGGGTGGTGGCGGAAAAAGACAAGGGAAGGGGGCCACGTGGCGCACTCAGATCGGGCTACGTGGCCCAATCAGATTTATTCGAGGGTATTTTGGATTTTTGAGGACCATATTGGCCGAATTTGAGAAAACTCAAAACATGAAAGTTGTCGATCTTGACGAGATCTACAAGTTTCATGTTGACCAAAATTGGAAAAGAAATCAAACAAGGGCCCGAAATATTTTTGAAGGTATTTTTAAGTCTAAAAACACCACGAATTTTTTTTTGTCATTTTTTTGTGGTTTTTAATTTATTTAGGACTCTGTTAATTATAAGACATTAACATGGATTTATTGACAAACTTTTAAGTAAAGGGGTTAATTATAGGAAATAAAGATGATGAAACTGAGGTTCATCACTCCTCCAACTCACCAACCAGTTGACCTATGCAAGGATAGGCCTCAAGCACATATTGTTACTCCTCTTGAAGGAAGGACATCCCCAACGAAGAAGACCACAATTCTAATCTCACCTGATGAACTGTACACACATCATTTCCCTACATGGTTGATATTTCTGTAATCAGGACTCCTATGATGGCATACATGGTTGGTCGAAGCTTATTCTCCGTCATTATTTCGAAGCATGATGTGGAGTATGTGGGAGCGGAGTCTAGCACTAGAGGGGTGAGGAGTGGTTGGTAAAGGAGACATTAGGAGACTTGGGTGGTACGATTTGGAGAGAGAGAGAGAGCTACCTTTTTTAGTTGATTTGTGAAGATGAGGGATTGCACTTTCATGAAGTGTGATCGACACGTAATCATGCGTGTTGATCCAGCTTTTTGAGGAAATGTGGTAGATCGATAACTACCACGGTGATGGTGCCCTAATGTGTCAACTTTGATGATCCACAACTTGCAGCAGTTGGAGACATAGGTTTTCCATCGGGGTCTCCTTAACGAGAGGTCATATAGTTGGGCCCTTTGATGAAACAGATTTTCTCTATCAGCTCGAATGTATTTAATCTGGATTTGGTTGTCCATAATTTAACGACAGGAACGGGCTCTAATTTTTTCTGGCAGAAGGATGGACAATGCTAGGTTTGAGTAATCCAGGGGCTGTAAATGGTTTCACATGGAGATTTGGCCTTTAGATGAGACCTCACAATGACAGTGATGTAAAGTGACAACGTCAATGCAATATCAATTTTGTGTTCGAGGCGGTTTGGGCGCTGCGGAGAAAAAGGGGGGTGCATATCAATGCTGATCGTATGACATATGGGTAAGAAGCAACATATTCCAAGAGTAGGATTGGAACTGATCAAGCGACACGAAATGACAGAGAAGATTGCATAAGTGGAGATTGGGTGATCATGGCTGGAGGATTAGTTCGAGAGGATGCATGTGCTAGAGTTCCTGGATGCATGGATGTGCATGGCCCATAATATGTACGAGATTGCATGATGGGTGGGAGACAAGCACGAGGTTGAAGGGTTAAATGGTGTAGTGGATGTAGACATGGGCGCTCATTTCTCAATGTTATCAAATGAAGGTTCCAATACGGGTCACATCGATGTTTAGAAGATCTAGAGGAATAGACATCATTACGTAGTACTTTTCTGAGTGGAGACATGATATTGTTTTGTCATATGAATCTAAGCTTAGCTAAGGAAGTGTAACGATAAGATATCGAGGAGCATGATTGGTGCCAGATTTACTAATTTTATAATGATTGACGATAATGGTAGGCGTGATGGGGTTTTAGTTGTAGGATTCAAACTTTGTTAGTATAGGAGGATCTTCATTTGTGCATTAATGTGGGGGTTGAAGGTTCCAAGGAGAGATGGGGGCAAGTTTTTAGCTTGGAGGGGTCGGTTTATAGTCCAATTAGGACTTTATTGAGAGCGAGTGGAAGTTGAAACTATAGTACGAACTTCATGAGGCTAAACTGCATGTCCTTCATTCCCATGGTAGATTGGTGGAGATTTCAGTTGCGCTCTTGTTGAAGTGAATATCCAGATGATGATGGTCGCAACGACATGGGTTCAAATGATTTATGGGTGTTGATTAATGAGTTTAAGATTAGATCCTTGATATTTAAAAATGACAGATATACATGGAGTTCTGCCTCGATGTCGCGAGAACTATTGCAGAGTTTCCAGCTTTCCTTGATGACATGGATGTCTCGGGCTACATCAGACCACATCCTTTTTTATGGAACATGGAGAGAGGGGGGGGGGGGGTCAGGTTCATTTTTCACTTCAAGTTTGAGAAATCATGACTGGTTGGTCGGGTTTTTGGGAGTTATGAGTGCTATATAATGATCAGGTTTGGCTGTTTGCATGCTCTTCTCGAAATTTGCAGAATTGAGGATTAAAATGAAGGCTTGTAAGAGATTGATCAGGAAGCATATGATAAAAACACGTAGGGTCGTAGCTAAAGAGGTAAGAAAACATGAAATCAATTGAAAGTAGAATCTCAGCAAACTTGCACAAAACAGGGCTATACTCTACTTGATGGCTAGTAGGCAAAATTTCATAGAAATCACATGATCCATGTAGTGGAGGTCATCGAGTTAGCGGTCTTTGGGCTGGTAGGAGAACGAAATATGAGGAAGTGCGTGATTTCTCTTTGTAAGTGTGTGAGATTATGTATAGGCTGAATGCAGATGTTTGTGGACCCGATGACTGATTTTTTTCTTTAAGGAATCCCGAAAGGTGGTTCTCGTAGATGTGATGGAGGTGATTGAGGAGTTTATGTCGCTTTGGTTTTGATAGATCGAATACAGCTGTGGTTTTTCTAATCCCTAAGATGTTTGAGAATTATGGACTTTAAGACACTTGCTCTCTCTAATGCGATCTTTTTAATTTTGGAAAGAGTTATTGCAAATATACTTATAAGGGAATGAATTTGCTGGTCAATGTTCTACACAAGAGCTCTATGTTATGTTGATTGATGGTAGACATTGTCATCATGAAGTATGTGATCATAGTTCTGTAAGAGGAGACAAGTAGAGGGGATGCTCTAGAAGGTCGATTCATCCAAGGTCCACTAGTGTTCCGAAAGGCAGTTTAGGCGGTCGCATATGTGGATCGGACCTCATTCTGAACCGCATATATCATACTTGCTTTATATGCGGGAAAATGGAGTATGCGGTTGAGTATACCGAATAGTGGATATGCGGCCACATATGTATTAGAAAAGCCCAAACCCTACAACAACAACAACAACAAAGCCTTTTCCCACAATTAAGTAGGGTCGGCTACATTGATTCTTCGCCTCCATTCAGATCTATCTTGGGTAAACCCTAGGTCAGCTGGCACGTCCAGCACCTCTGAGTTCCACTGCATCGGCTTCTATCACTGCTGTTTTACCTTCTAGATCTGTCTGCCTCATACAACCATAGGTCAGTTACTGAATCTTCCTTCCCTCTCTTGCCCAGCTTCGCTTGTTTCGTTTGAGAAGTATTTTTGTGAATGTAATGATCATTTCCAAGTTAGTTCTTTGGCTGATGCTCAAAGCCAATCTTTGGCGCATACTGCACAACTCCAGCATGCTCATAATCATGGATAAATCATGTTGTGAAGGGTTGACTGCTGAGTTTTCAAAAACATATTTTGTCTTTTATGTTGCCTCCGTCGACTTCTTTTGCCAAAGTTTGCTCAGTAGATTGAAGCGGCATCTTATTTTTAAATGAAATTAATCACTGCCCATGTTTCTTGCTTTGAATAGCTATAACTTTACAAGTAAATTAATAACTTAAATTTGTTTAGGTTTCCCATGCACCTCATGTCTCCCAAATTTTCCATTCTTACACTATTACTAGGCCAAACGAACACACTCATGATAAAACACGAAGTTTTTCATGAATTGGCTTTTATTTAGAAGTCTGACTTACATTTCTTATCATAACATGATCTAACCTTGCTTGGCAAGATTTATTTCCGATACTAATATACTTCCCATCACTTGCAAATAGTCTTTTCCAATACAAAATTTCCTTGAAAGTCTAATGGCTTTACCAATACAAAAATTCCTCAAAGTCTAATGTACATCATTAATACAAATATACTTCCAGTCACTTCCATAATATATTTAATTAATAATCTCTGCAGTAGGTTTTCTTACTGAAATATATTGAGTTTTACTGGATGTTGTGCTCTAACCTTTTGACACGAATTACCGCTATGAACTAAACGAGCATTTCAAACATTGTTATGCACTTTCACGCGACAAAGAAATGCTAAATCTTATGATTTGATGCCCGGTGGCTTCATTGCACATTTATCTTATAGTTTTTGACACAAATCTCTACTGTTTGAATGTTCTATCACTTTTTAAATTATTTTTATTAAAATAATATAAACCGAATAATCCGCATATAGTTCAGCATATCCTTCCGCCTATCCCTTATTCGCTTCAGACCGTTTGACCGAACGATTACCGTATATCGACTTTCTGAACCTTGCAATAGCCTAGACAATAGGTTGTTGGGGAGCTCTTGTTGGTGAGCTTAGGTGAAGAGGGGTGTCCACCTCTTTGTTATATGTTCTTGTTAACTGGAGACAAGAATGTGGTTCCTTCAACCGCAAAATTGTGCTAGCTGCAGACCATCTCGACCCTGCATGTTATCCGAAATGAGACAACAAATGTGCCTTGCAATTAAACTTGCAGATCTTCCCATCAAAATTGCAGGCCTTGAATGCATATTGATTTGGCTTCTTGCATCTCTTTGTGAACTATGTTTGATACCTACAGTTTGCCCTTCACTCTTTTCTCAACATCTATGCTGCACCACATGCCAATCCTATGTTTTCCCGACCCCCTCTTAATCTATTAAATTGAGATATGTTCTATATGTGTGCTGGAATTCTAATTGCTCTATCTGTGAACTTCTACAGTGTAAAAAATGGATCTCATAATAAGAATGGATTTGTGCCAAAAAGCCGTGGAATTTGTGATACTTGTCAATTGTACACTTAGAATCTTACATACTGATGCAGGCCATTATGCATTCGTAACATTTTTAATGTTTGATTTTGTGTGTTTAATAAATGGACCGCTCTAGCTAATGGATTTTCTGGATCTGATTTTTTAATATAGTCTTTTTGTTTCCAGTTCTTTGGCTTTTTGTCTCCAAAGCTTGCTGCCATCAATATGAACCCGAGTTTCTTAAACAGAAATGTGAATGAAGGATTTAGTGGCGGTGAAAAGAAGCGCAACGAAATACTCCAACTTGCGGTATAGATCTTTGCGTGAAACTGTTGATCTTTTTCTTTATTTTAAAGTAAGATCTCTCTGATGGATTTCTTTCATAATTCCCTGTCTTTGATGAATTATTGAACGTTTAACATGATGAATTTACTTATCAAACAACAAGATACAGATTATTTACTCTTTTTTTGTTTGAAATGTGTGGCTGTAAAAGATCAATTATTGTCATAGATGTCAACAACAACTAGTCTGCAGAATGATGGTACACAATCACCCAAGAATGTTATATGAAGCTGAATAGAATTCGATGTTTCTTTAAAATCAAAGGATGGATTTTAGAGATTAGAAGCCCCCCACTTTAATTTATAAGAAAGAAGAGTCAAAAAAGCACTTACATCATACCTTCTCCTGTAGAGTTATCTCCGCACACCCTGCGCAACTCATATAAAGACATGCTTCTACTATAAAAACCATAATTTTCTTGGTAAGGCCTGTAGCACCTAATGCTCACACCATTTAGCTGCTTTCAGATCGCCCAAACCAAAGTAATTGGGTCCGCCCTATGTGCACCATGAGTCATGGCCGATGTATGTCCCTGGTGCTAGACATGGGAGGAACCGTTTGCAGTGAAGCAAGGATTTAAATATCGACCTTTTATTGACAAGTCTGGAAATGTATATATTGGGACATCACACGTACGAGTGGAAATACAAAAATGGCACAAAATGAATGTTTTCTTATAAATCAAGTTCTCCATTAGTTCTTAGATCAGTAAGGAAGGCAAACTTGTTGGTTTACCCCTTAGATACTGACTGATGGGTGCGGGTGGATCAAACATGTACGACCTGAATTGCTGCAAATAATAAACCCAAACAATCACATCGTTAAATAACGCTTTCATTCACAAAAAGAAATCAACCAAAAGTGCATCGGTTGTTGATATGCCTTGAATCCTAACCATCCTCAGATTGAAGAATCTTCTATGCACCCCTCCCATCGTACCATACCCCAACAAGATTAGGGTCTCGTTATATGGGAAGATGGCTTATGAGTGGTTGTAATTGTATTCGAGTATATGAATCTGTTTGTTTCAGGGATCCGTCTGTACGGGAGTAGTATAAACTTTCATTCCATTTTCATTCCATTTTTTACTTAGAGTATAGAGAAGCTTGAGGTTTAGAGACATGGAGTGCACTTTTGATATAGGGAAGCTTGGGGTATAGAGTAGAATACGTTGTGTTGATTGATGAGACTAGAGATGGAGTAAATGTGAAGCTTGAGGTCTGGAGACATGCACTAGATACTAAAGGACTCCGTATAAGTAGGACTAAGACTGAAAATATATAGTGCACTTTTAATGGAAGCAATGGTCAAGGAATCGATGTGAAGATTGGTGATGATAATATTCAGAAGAAAGATTCTGTTAGATATTTAGGATCTATTTTACAACAGGATGGGGAAATTGATGGAGATGTTACTCAAAATAAATGCAATTCTATGTGATAAGAAAATTCTTATGAAAATCAAAGGAAAGTTTTACAAGGCAGCTGTGAGACCTTTTATGCTCTATGGATCTGAATGTTGGCCTGTGAACCATAGACATGTGTAGAGAATGATAGTTGTAGAAATGAAAATGCTAAGGTGGTTGTGTGAACATACATGTAAAGATCGGATTCAGAATGATGCAATAAAAAAGAAAGTAGGTGTAGCTCCGATTGAGGATAAGGTGCAAGAAAGCTGCTTAAGGTGGTTTGGTCATTCGCAAAGGAAGACGAATGATGCACTAGTTAGAAGATGCGAGTTTTGGGATGTTGAGATGGCTAATAGAGGACGAGGAAGGCCCAAGAAGTAACCCAAGATAGATCTGAATGATCCAAGTTCTTAGTTTTTGGATCTAAGCCCGAGAATGACCCAAGATAGATCTGAATAAAGGCAAAGAATCCATGTAGACAACCCATTTAATTTGGGAAAAGGCTTTGTTGTTGTTGTGTAGAGTATAGAGTGGAAAGTGGAGAGAAGATAACTCATTGCTCTTGTTATGTATTGTAGAATAAGGTATGGGGTCCTACTTAGTGGGCTAGAGTCCTCATAGCTGTTGGCTCTAAAAAAGTAGCCATTTTAAACAAATCGGGAATGAAATCACCTTCAAAATTTTTCCTAAAATGGAATATTATCGACCAAGATACAAAGCGTGATCGATCAAGATCAAAAGATCGATCATTTAGATGATCAATCATAATCAAAAGATGATCGATAAAAAATATAGCAGTTACAATTCAAATAATTCAAATAATGATCGATTAAAAATTAAGTTTAATCGATCATGTGTGATCAATTATGTCAAAATGGTTGTTCGATCAGATTGGCTCTTTGACCTGAAAGTCAAAGGGATGAAATGCAATTTGAATGATTCTTGAGGTCCTTTACGTTCTAAGACAAATATAGAATGCATGATTCAATAAAAGAAAATACATCATCTTTTTCTTGAGCTTGAGATCCTTGAGCTTGAGCTGTTCCTTAGCCGTAATCTCCTTTGAGCTTCTCCTTTGCTTGAGTTTCTTCTTGGCCTAGTAGCTTTCCTGCTCTTAACCTAGCTACAAAGCTTTACACACAAGTTTTGTTATCATCAAAATATGCATGCTCATGCACTAACAATCTTCCCAATTATTTATGAGCTAACAAAATTCCAGTCTCAGGCTTAGTATTTGGAGATTGTATTTATGACACACATAGTAGCATACACCGTGTATAACATGTTCATATCTTAGCAACTATCGATATCTTGATCATAAGTAATATGTACTACATACTACAATACAATGATGTGCTAACTACATGTCAAATGGTAAAATAAGTTGTCAATAATCAACGTTACTAACTAATAATTAACTAATTGTCTTCGCAAATGAAGTAAAATTACTAAGATGCTTACTTTAAATTTATTATTTAGTAATAAACTCGTATCAAGTAAAAGAAAATCCCTCCTTAACTGTAACTTATATATATTAGTATTAATGATAAACGTATTAACCATAAATCTAACGTGAAATAGTTCAAATTTGATTCATAAGATCCAAATTCAATCCATGAAGCTCGTATAGGAGAATGCATAGTTCAAATCTAAGCTTGAACTTATATATGTTACAATTAAGAGAATTAAGAGCAAATCCAAGTGGTAAGGGGTGAACTGGATTGGAGTTGGTTCGTGGTAGGGTCCTTCAAAGATGGGGTAGCTGACTCTATTGCCATTGGTAATGCTAGCAAGAAATTGAGTGCTTAGTTCACTAGGGATGTAGTGTTGCTTGAAGACAATCTTGCATGTGTGAGGGGTCTGACGACCTAATAGCCCAAGGTCTTGCTATTTAGGATTACAACAAACGATCTCCTTGGTTAGAGAAAGCTGAGATGGATTGATGACGAGCGACACCCTCTATATCAACAATCGTTAAGGTCGAAGGGAGTTTTGATTTTCTCCAGAAGTCTTCATTGTCTGAAGCTTTCTTTCGTTGATATGGGTATCCTATAGGAAATCTCTTGTGATGGTATAGCTTTGAAATCCGATGTAAACTTTGTCCTGGCGACTATGATCAAAAGGCCTATTGTTTCCCCATGCTTTGAGCACTCATTGAAGGTGGGTTGGGCGTCTGCCAAGATATAGGTTGAGGTGCTTATTCCCTTCCACCACCCTCTGTGCATCCGACGAAGAAGGTAATTGTGGATGGAGCTCCATGCCTGCTCTTCTCTGATGATTATTCTAAGAAGGTGGATGCGGTGGTGGAGCCTCCCGTTTAAAGTGCTAAAGTTGGATGCCGTGGTGTCGATGAGGCGACGAAGTGCGCTCTGACAGTGCTTGGCAATGGGGTTTCTTTGGCAAAGGCTGTTACCCAATACATGTTTTTGAGGGATGAGATTGGAGGAGCTTTTGCGTGATCAGTGATGGAGTTTGCTGATTGTTCAGGTTTGAGCAGGCAAAGAGAATATGCCTACGCAAATTGTTTTTAGGGTACTCTATAACCCTGTGATTGGGGTTGGAGGTTCCACTTGACTGGTATTATCATGGCTTAATAGGGATATGGAATTGCAGAATCTCATCTTTAAAGCGCCGACACAAATACTGGACTCGAACCTGTCCTCTGCTCGCTTGGCTTGCATTTGGACTCTTTGTCTACTCATGTATGTGAGAACTCACTAGTACCTGTCTTTATCGAATGTGTCAGTGTTGTAAAAGTTGGTTGACTAGCCTGGGTAGTCGATCTGGGTAGTTGAGTCAGTGTGGTGGCCGCCTGATTATTAACTAATCAATCAATAGCTAGTCAATTGACTACTCACTCGATTAGTCAACCGACTAGACTAACTAGTCAGTCATTTTTTGCTTGGAGATATCATTTTTTACTTTTTCTTTTTCTAAAGAAAATTCAATATAAGATGCCTAATGTTTTATTTTCAATCATTATGGTAGTATAGAAATGTACAAATATAAGTTCGTAATATATGTATAAAAATGATTTATATGTTTAAAATAACTAAAAATTTGAAAACCAACTAAAGCCCAAATAAAATTGCTTAGTCTCCCGACTATTGACTAATCCTTAGTCATTGACCTAACCAATCGAGTACTGACTATCGACTACTTACTTTTGCAACTTTGGAATTTGTCTTCTATTTTGGAGAGGTGTCACGAGGGGAGTGGGTTGCCTGGTTTTTTTTTGGAAGCTATTGGTATAGAAGGTGGGGCTTTCTCTATTGTTCTTCCTCTTGATTATGCTAGCATTTTGGTGGGCTATTCTTGAGCAAGATATCAAAGTGTTATGAGCTGCGAGGATTAAAGCGACAATTGGCCAACCTATGAGCTTGTGATGATAGTGGTGATGGCTTGGGGATCTACCAGCAAAGGGTAAAAAAAGGGCGTTTTAATGGAGTTTGAAGGAGCCATGGTGATGTAGGTGCCTGATTTTATGGGTCTTTGAGCCCCACAATTTTTGCTAATAGCGGTCACGGTTGCAAAAGTCGGTGTTTGACACTCGATCTATAGGGTCACTAATTAAGGATTAGTCGACAGTCGGCGACTAAACGAATTTAATCAAGCTTTAGTCGATTTTGTATTTTTTAATTATTTAAAAATATAAATCAAATTTTTATAAATACTTCTGTATATTTACATACATTTGTATATCTCTATACTATCAAATAAATGAAACAATTGAATTTTAATTGAACATTAAGCATTTTAGATTAAGTTTGCTTTTAAAAGAAGAAAAAAAGAATCAGAACACAATCCAATTGCAAAAGGAAGACAACTAATTGGCCTTGTCGACAAACTAACCGAGCTGACTAGTCGGTTGATCGATTAGTGATCGCTTACTTTTAGTCAGGTCAGCCACCCTCCTAACTAGACTAAATGAACCGATTAAACGACCTAGTCCATTTTTTTTACAAGATAGATGACAGTTATGGAGTTGAAGAAGAATATCACTTCTGTGATGTTATTACTCATCTATCAAGGGTGTGGGAATCGAGAACCTGGAAAAAATAACCATGGGTCTATATTGCCAGGTTGGAATGGAGTTGTAATTACTTTACAAGATATGGAGATAAGTGTTTGATCGGGAGGTCCATTAGAGTGCTAAAGTTATCAGCATTGAGCATCAGATGTAATGAAATGTGTGGGGGGTTCTCTGATTGCATTGTGTGATGATAACTGACCTTTCGTCGAGATCCAAGGAAGCTCCATTTTGTCTATTGTTCTTTGGGTGGCTCAAATATACTCCATGTTGTTGATTTCATGTATGTATGGGCCTACTGAAGATGTCCTTATATCAATGTTGTGGTTGAACTTTGTTTGATCCGAGAGATATATCCCTCAGAAGCTTGGATTTTACTCTTTTGTCTTTCTCCCATGACTTAGAAGTGGGTAGGATTGTAAATCCGCTGACTTTGCAATTGGAGGTCTTGGATGTGGCAGATATGCATTTACTTGGAGGAACTTAGAGTCTCAGTCTAGGTTAGACATATTTTGGGGGTTAATGGAGCTCTTGGAGCTTTCCCTCTGGCCTCGAGATCAAGATGTTTTCTCTTGTTCGAGATCAAGATCTGACCACACACCCATCGTGCTGGATTCGGGAAAGTACGCCTAGTCATATGCTCGGATTTGAGAAATCTTGGCTGTGAGAAGAGGGATTTAGAGACATGATTGCAGAGCATTGGAGATCTATAGTTTGTACTGGGTTTGCAGTGGCCTAATTAACTCACAAACTTGTGGAACTGCATAAGCATTCGGGTATGTTTAAGAGGAAATTGCGTAACAGACATTCCTGATGCTGTTATAATTTGTAGACTTGGTAAGTTTTAAGATGCTCACGATCTCTCTTCTAGGGTTTGTGAGATCGTTCAAGGTTCCACAAAATTATTCATGAAGAGGATAAGAAGAGGGTGCTTAAATGGAAGCAAATATTCAGACTGAAGTGGGTCAAGCGGTTTCCCTGAGACGTGGATTTCGTGGATGAAATATTGTGTTACCATGGCCTCTTACACGATGCTTGTCAATGGAAGACCCAGGATGGGTTTTTTTAACCACACCGTGGGGTTAAGAAAGGTTGTCCTCTCGCCCAGATGCTCTTTGTGATTGTAGTCGATGTTCTTGCATTTATGGTGGCCCATGTAGTACAGAGAGAGATCTCGACGAGATACATTATTGATGAAATATCTATTCCTCTGTTGCAGTACACTGACGGCACTATCTTCTTCATTGAAGGGGGTAAAGAGGAAGCTAAATGCTTGTCTCTAATTGTGGAGATTTTTGGGGAACTTTTTGGGCTGGTACTATATCTTGGCAAATCTATTGCTTTCCTGCTTTGGCACTCATACTCTGAAGCTCATGAGTGTTGCACCACGCTTGGTACTGAGGGGAGTTCCCTCCCGTTTCGCTATTTGGGGCTTCCCCTGACGGATGGTACTCTCAACATGGCGGATTGGCTTCTGATCATTGAGAAACTGGAGAAAAAACTTACAGGTTGGAAGGCGTCGATCTTATCCTGTGGGGGTCATTTGGTGCTCGTGAAAGTTGTTCTCTTTGTTGTCCCCATCTATTTCATCTGTTCATGTTTGCTTTTTTGTGGAAAACAGGGGAGTGACTGGGCCACAGTTACATTGCCCTTTGAGGAGGGGGGCCTTGGGCTTCTACACTTAGAATCGATGAATGAGGCTCTTCTTTTAATGTGGTTCATCATGATTTGGGGCAGAGGAGATGACATGTGTTGTAGACTCGTTCTCCATATCTATGGTATTGGAGTACAATACACGTTATCTCGTTAGAATATTTTCATAACGTCGTCCTTCTGGAAAGGAAACAGATCGATCGTCCCCTATTTTCAGTATCTTTTTGTCGTTCATCCCTTGGGGATGATAATACATTTGCGTTTTGGTCTGATAAATGGTCAGGTAATGGAATACTTTCTTGGAGGTTTCCTTGCTTGTTTGTTTTGGCAGTGAATCATGATGCAAAGGTGGCAGAGTGTTGGGTCGACAGTAACTGGATGCCTCGGTTCTTGACTGACTTCTCTGATCAGTGCATCGAGGACTTCCTGCTTCTTCTAGTTTTATTAGATAGATCGATAGGCCCACTGTTGGGTGAGACCATTGGATGTTAACGCTTAAATCTTTCTCTGTCAAGAGTGCTTATAAAACAATCACTAGACTACTTCCCTCAAGGTCAGACTCTTTGATTCGTGACTGCAACTTTATCTAGAAGCTGAAGCTGCCGAGTAGAATTGGATTCTTTATGTGGCTTTTCCGAAGAAAGTACATCATGACTAAAGATCGTTGTGAGAGACTTTTCGAAGTCATCTCTAACAAATGCCCTCTCTGTGAGACACAGATTGAGACTCCAAACCATCTTTTTTTCCAATGTGAGCGGACATCCCTTATCTGGCCGGATATTGAGGCTGATTGGTTATCTGTGTAGAGCTTGGACTTGTTTTAGGACTCCCTTATTTGAGGCTAAAGATCGGACTAGAGAGGTTCTTCTTCAGCCTCTTTTAGTTATCTAGGCAATTTGGTTAACCTAGAAACAATACTCTCTTCTCTTCTACTTGTTTCTATGCTGAAAATGTAATATTCCATTTTAAGACTCTTTTGAGACTTGGCTACTGTAAGCATTGTTGTAAAAGTCACATGACTGGCCTGAGTAGTAGGTTCGACTAGTCTAGTAGGTGGGGTGGCTGATCGAGTATTGATTAATTCCGACTAAGCTGACTAATCAAGCAATTTTTGCTTGGGGATACCATATTTTTTTGTTTTTTATAATACGAACTTATTCGAAAATGCTAGTGTTTCATTTAAATTTACTTCTTATCTTTCAATATGGTAATATAAAAAATGTAAAAATCATGTAAAATACAATAATATATGTATAAAAATGATTTATACGTTTCGAGTAATTATTATATTCAAAGTCGATTATAGCCCGACTAAATCCGATTAGTCACCTGACTGCCGATTAATCTTTAGTCAGTGACCCAACTAACCAACTACCGATTTTTACAACCTTTACTCTAGGTCTTCTTATATTGTCCTTCATCAATTAATAAATTTGGGACGGACACCTTAACGTGTTTCCCCCTCTTTTAATCTCAAAAAAGGAAGGTGATGCCATTACTATATTTTTTCGTGTAGTGGTTAGCAACATAGGACGATGCAATTTGATTTAGTTGATTGTTGTGGATGTTGTTCATGTGGAAGGAGAACGAGCAATGGATTGCTCTATTGCAAACTACTTTTACAAGAGTTCTAGGAAGACGTCTGGTAGAGAGTGGAGATGGCTAGACACGGGGTTCCAAGCATCACTGAAAGTTAGAGCACATAGTGGAAGAGGTCGTTTGAGCAAGAGGAGATTTGGTCGGTGTTGTTTGACTTTAGTGCAAATGGGGCGCTAAGTCCTGATGGTTTCCTGATTTTTTCTATCAAGACAAGAGTACTGGGACCTAGTGGAAGGGGTTTTCGAGGTCGTTGTGAAGGAGTTCTCCAAGGATAATGCAGGCTTTGATTAATTCAACGAGGCCCTTTTAGTGCTAATGTGGAAGGAATCTGTGCTTACTGCTTATTTGTCAAAATTGGTTATTGTTATTTAGAAAGTGAAAGAAAACTTTTTTGTTGTAAGGCTAATTGTCTTGTTTGTCCTGGGGCGGGCATCTTGTCTTGGCCAATGTGTGATTCTTGCAGATATACTCTTCTTCTTTATGTCGTCAAGACTTATGTCCATAGGATTTATCTTTGGTTAGAAATGATACTGAGGAGATTTCTCTAGGGGTCAGCGTTGCAAAGCACAAGGGGGGATCCAATTGTTTGATTGGGGCTCGATGACACTCTCCAAGAATGACGGGGACCTTGGTATTCCTAGATTGGAGACGATTAATCATGAGTTACTTTTTAATTAGACATCCACCAATCCACACACTCGTCATTGTCCTAACCAAAGTTAGCCTCATATATGCAAGTGAAAGCTGCCATTTGATGTCTACATGTTCTATCAATATCTCGTCAAGAAAATTTTACTCATACCACAACAAAGGGAAAACTGTTGCTGGTTGTCCTCCCATGAAACAAGATATTAGGTTAACCTCACAAGTTGCTTCCCACTCACCACTAGTGAATCCATCTCCAAAAAAAGTTGGTTAAGTGGACACCCCTGTTAAACCTCAGGCTAAACATGTCCTTCATGCGGTCGACCATTTAATAGCTTCAAGAAAGGGACCATTGTGATGCGTTTATTGTTTACACGGATCGACAAATATGGAAAATTTACCCAATCTTGATGACAACCATGAAATATTCCAGTCAACAATGTTATAAGTTATGATGAAGTCCACCTTCCACAGGAAGGCATTTGTCATCATACTCTCTCAGGCTGCCATTACTTCCATTGACATTACAAGGCCGTCCAAGATGGAAGCTTCATCCTGAAAATCCTGAAAAGCAGACTATACACGTGGAATTATCTTTTTCATCACACTTCTAAGCACACATAGATAAAGTTGGAGAGAGCAATTGTTTCGAGTCCACCCTTTCAAGGAGGGACCATCGTAAAACTAGTTGAAAAGGCGATATATATAGGGAAATTATCCAATGGGCACTGTGATGTTTAGGGATGAGATGAGCCCCTTCCATCAGCCATAAAAGGTCATATCGCGATATATCGACGGCATATTGTTGATATATTGGTATCGAGAGGCAATGGATATCGATATCAGGGTGCATATCCATTTACCAGGATATCGACGATATATGACCGATATATCATCGATATATCGCCATATCGGCCCATATTAGTTAAAAATGACTGGATTCAGTACAAAATTTCCTGGATATTGACCAATATCGTCGAAATTTTATTGATATCTATATATTGATGAATAATATCCTTGTAAGCTTGATTTCACTACTTATTTTGCTATTCCTAGTATTAAAACACATCATGTTTTATATACAGCAAGACCCCCGTCTGACAGGGTATGGTGCGACAGGGGGGGTGCATACAGTGGTTTTTCACCTTGGGGGTGTCCCATCGATTTTTATTCATCTTCTTTCCCTTTCAGAAATATTATTATGAATTATGTCTCTTTTAAAAAATGCTATTGTGCTCTTTATTTGTTTGGTTCAAAAAATAGCTCAAACATTTTGTTTATACATAACATGCAATGCAATATAAGTCTTGGATGAACTCCATTTCCAATATCCACAAGTCAAAAATCAACATTAACAATGATATACTCAATATGACAGATATGTGCAATATAAGGGTCATAGATGATCAATATGTGTGATACAAGTGTATGTTTTTAAGTTACTTATTGTTATAAGAACTTGGATGGACTATAATTCCGATATCCACAAGTTAGCAATCAACAATAACAACGATATGTTTGATATGACCGATATATGCCATATAAAGGTCATAGATGATCGATATGTGTGATCTAAGAGTATATTTCTAAGTTATTTAGTGTTCTAAGAACTCGAACAAACTCCATTTCCAATAACTATAGGTCAACAATTAACAATAGGACGATATGTTCGATATGACCGATATGTGAGATATAAGGGTCATAGATGATTGATATGTGTGGTCTACGAGTATATTTGTAAGTTATTTAGTGTTTTAAGAACATGAACAAACTCCATTTCTAATATCTATAAGTCAGCAATCAACATTAACATCGATATGTTTGAAATGACAGGTATGTGCGATACATGGGGTATAAATAACCTATATGTGATATAAGTGTGTGTTTGTATGGTATTTGTTGTTTTAATATTTTGGACGATCTTAATTTCTGAAAAAATGGCAAAAGATACTATTTTTGAGCCATTTCCAATATTTCCACTGATATCGTTGGTATATCGACGATATATCATGATATATCCTTTTTCAGGTGGGCCGATACGATATCGATGTGGCCTTCTATGCCATCGGCCATTTAATCTTAATTCAATGATCAATAATCTTCTGTAACTTTTGAATTGCAATCAGTAATATTCACATCAGTAACTTTCGTATTGTCATTAGTAACATTTTATATTAGTAATAGTGAACGCATCAGTAACTTTCGTATTGTCATCACTAACACTTTATATCAATAATACTGAATGCATCAATAACTTTATATTAATTGTAAGTAAAAGAAGCAATTTAATCAGTAACTTTGCTTCGTACATACTTGTAACTTTATATAAGTTAATAGAGTTATGATATTACTTACTGAGGCTTGTATATACATTACTTACTGAAGCTTGGATATATATTACTTACTGAAGCTTGTATATATGTTACCGAAGCTTGTATTTTTATTACTAAAGCTACTGAAGAACACTTACTGATGAAGCGTGTTCATCCCATCTCTAAACGACACATGGCTTATTGGACAAGCCCTATATATATGGAAATTATCCAATGGGCACTATGTTGTTTAGGGATGAGTTGAGGCCCTTCTATCAGCCATTTGATCTTAATCCCATGATCAGTAGCTTCAATAACTTTCGTATTGCTATCAGTAGTACTGAACGCATCTAACTTTCGTATTGCCATCATTAGTACCGAATGTATCAGTAACTTTCGTATTGTCATAAGTAACACTTTATATCAATAACACTGAACGCATCAGTAACTTTCGTATTGCCATCAATACCACTTGATATCAATAATACTAAACTCATCAGGAACTTTCGTCTTGCCATCAATAACTTTAAATCAATTGTAAGCAAAAATAATAATTTTATCATTAACTTTGGTTCGCATTTACTTGTAACTTTATATAAGGTATTAGAGCTATGATATTACTTAAGCTTGGATATATATTACTGAAGCTTAGATATATATTACTTACTGAAACTTGGATATATGTTACTGAAGCTTGTATTTTTATTACTGAAGCTGCTGAAGAACACTTACTAATGAAGCGTGCTCATCCTATCTCTAAACGACACAAGGCTCATTGGATAAGCCCTCCCTCTCTCTCTCTCTATGAGCGATTTGGTAAGATAGGGCTTTTGTGAGATGGGTGATGGGTATTCTCAACCATTCATTTTACCAATAATAACGGCACGAAACCTTGGGGGATTTAGGTATAATAATATGCAGAATGTGTGTTACAGATTTCTTGTAAAAAACACTCCTAACATGTCTATCTTGATTGTTAGATTTCAACAATTCAAAGACCGTTGAAATTTGATAGTCTTGATGGTTGGGATATATGCCTCAAATTAAATTGAATTTGGAATAACACCATGGTGATATGTGGTGATCCAAATCCCCTAAGGTTTCATGTCGTTATTGATGGTAAAATGAGTAGTTGAGAGTACCCATCTCACCATCTCACAAAAGCCCCATCTCCCAGGATCGCTCCTATATATATATGAATAGAAGATAAGTTGTAAATTATATGAGTAGGAGACAAAAGTAAACAAATGAAATTGTAGTGAAGACCGTTGTAAACTTTATATGTTAAAATCATGTTATATCCTTTTTATGTATTTCTCAGTATTGTGAGTACTACTATGTAATCTTTCCATCAACACTAGGGATGAAAACAGATCGGATATGCCTATTTCCATATCCATATCTGCTTCATCTCTACCGAATACGAATACAGATACGAATTTGATTCAGATATGCATTAAGGAAACCATAGCCTTAAAAATACATATACGAATCGGATATTCATCGAACCCGAATACTGATCGAATAAAGAGCGGACCCGAATACGGATCGAATAAAAAGCTAATCCAAATATGAATCGAATAAAGAGTGAATCTAAATATGGATCCAATAAATACGGAATCCGAACGGATCCAATAAAAACAACATGCGAATACGAATTGAATTTATCAAACTTCATAATGACTTTAGAAACTGACAATGAAAAATAAGTTGCATCATAACAAAGGGAGCGTCAAGGTGACTTGCGTTCTTGACTAGAAGCAAAAAGAGGGGCATGATTTTGTAACTTTTGTTCGTGCCCATCATCAAACAAACGGAAGTTTATTAATATCATTAATATATTGTATTTTATAATGTATAATACTAATATAATAACACAGGGTTGTGGCTTATATTATATTAACTAATATATAAAACAATACTAAATATTGTGTTCGGATATCCGGATCCAAATCCGGATATTTAAGCCATTACCATATCTATATTAGTATTTGGAAAATTTTTACAATCCATACCCATATTCGATCCGTATTCGATTACTATTCGGACATGGATATCCATATACAATAATTTTTCGAATACGATAAGCGGATATTCGGATATTCTGTATCCTTTTTTGTCCCTAATCAAAACCCCCAATGGCACTCTCTTCTCTCTGTGAATGTGATGCCTAGGGCCATGTGCAATTTATCTCATTCCTTTCATTCTCCACGTGGTATTAGAGCAGCACTCCTGGGCTGATGTTTCAACACATCATCAAAGATCATCTCATCTCTTCTCAAACAAGCGCTATCATTACCAGCCTCCTGCTACTGTCTCTGCCATTGGTGGCAACACTCTCATCTCTCTCAGTTGCGGCTGCCAGGAAATGGGTGGGAGGTCCCTTAGTCACTGTTGCCATGAGGGGTTGCTGCTGCCAGGAAGCCACTAGCTACAACCCCATGCTATTAGCAGGCATGGCAGTGGGGTTGCTGCTAGCCTTGCATGTTGTCCTAGGCTAGGCGCCCGCACAATAGTCTTGGCACTCTTTCCCTTGCAGCACACACTATATGACTAACAACCATCGTAGTGCAAGCTCCTTGATCTGCCCTTCCACTGGTGATCTTATTTGAAAATATGATTTAAGTATAATAGTTATCCTAATAACTGATTCTCTCACCTGATTCACTCTGATTATTTATCCCTTTTCAACATCAGTTATCTTATGAGAAACATCTTCCCCTCTAATTTGCTATGGCAATCACAGACAGGTCTTCCGGTAATTTTAGGCTAAAGTATTTGGGTCTACCACTTCGGTGATTGTTCAAGGCACTTCCATTAAGACGAAAGGTGAAGAAAGTTATATTTCATGGTCTAAGGGCATTCAAAAATTTTGTGGGAATACAACAGGAACTTTCTATATGATCAAAGAGCCTCTTACTGAGAAAGATGGTGGTTTTGATAATTAGAAGCAGGATAACTATCAAGAATTGGTTAATGAATAACGTTGAGAAACTCATTATTGCTGTTCTTCTGTTCAAAATGACTTCCATGCATATGCTCAATGATTTGGCATAGATGTTTGCATAGTAAACAACTACGTCCCACCTATTTGATATATATAGACAAAGTTGGTCCAATAGTCAGTCTGACACGATCCTTATTCAAAATTTTACTCTTGTGTCAGCATATTTTGGAGATCATTATGTGTTTCAACATGGATGCTGTGATAAACATGTTGTCCATGGGACAAAATGACAGATGCAGCTCGGAATTTCGGCAAAATTTCCATTTCCCCAAGTTGGCAAAATTGAAACTATAGTTTGACAGAACTTCTTTGCATTTTCATGATTTTGATCGAAATATTAGGGACATTTCACAAATATTTTGGTTTCTTAAGTTACCAATATTCTAGAAAAAATCAACATTAAAGGCCTTGCTCACGATCAATTGCTCTTATCGAATGAGCACTTCACTTTACTTTGAGTTGTCTTTGGTCGTTAGTAACATCTAGAAAATCCTGCTTCCATGACACCATCTGTTACTCCTGCACACAATCTGGGTATATATGAGAGTTCTGCACTTTTCCAAGGCAAATAGAGGTGAAAAATCTGCAACCTATGGACGTGCCTGTTATGATGAATGTGGTCACGGCCGTGGCTTGTCTGTGTATTCATTGCCAGTGAACCAAACCACATCTTATCTTGTTGGGCGAAGTTTGAGTGCACACCTATGGATCTCTAGGCTATCTTAAGCACTAAATCAATATGTAATTCATTTTCTTGACGATGTGGTGTTTGAGTCACAAAGTGTTCATTTCTCCAATGATGATTGTGGAAAGCTCCCACGGATGCTCAAAAATGTATCTTCTACATCTGGGAATACATCCTATTCTGTTGGATTTGCGGATATAAAGGCACTATGTCCAATGTTGCTGCTACTACTTTTTCTCATTGAATAGACTTGTGTGCTTCTACACACTTAATCGGAGAAGATAGTCTCATTTTACTTTACATTCATCTAGAGAGAGAACTTCCAGGAGATTTGATAGTAATTCATTTGATAGTAATCATTCTTAAGTATATCTTATAATAGTGGAATGTATCTTATATAGATGGTTAAATGTGGTGTAAAATGCTGTTGTGAATCCTTCTCCAATGGGTGAGAGTAACCAGTTGCATGGCAGAAACGAGGCTACACTTTTGTGTTAACGTTTGAAAGAAAAAACTGAACTTTTGTTTTCTTGATTAAATATCTGGCAGATTAAATATTCAGGGCAAAAGTAAGTTTAGTTTTGCCTTGATTTCTGGAGTAAAGTAAACATGTATATGCTAAAGAAAACCATTTAGGCTGTGCAAAATATTAATGTTCAAGCAACAATAAGTCGTGGTTTTAATGATCATGTGATGGTTTGAACACTTATTGATGGATTCCAGGAGGGTCTTCAATGCATTCTTGTGCCCTTTTTTATTAATTAATCTGAGATTTAAAATGATATTTTATTAAATACTAATTATGCTACTATCACAACAGGTTTGCAACTATCAAAGTTCTTGTATTGTTTGCCTCCTGTAATTCTTTCCCAAGCATTAAAATTTAAAGCTTTTTGTATACATATTTCACTTGTGCTTTGAATTTCCAAAGTTTTTGTCTCTCTTTTGTATTAGGATGGCTTCTATGAATATCTTGAGGAAATACAAACACATGATTTTGACAAACCATCAGTATTATAACTCTGGTTCTTTATTGCAAGTATGATGATGGGATGATTACCTATGCCTGAATCCCTACAGCTGGTAAACAACATGATTTGTTTAAGTTCATGTAGCGGCGCAAAACATGAAGCATTTGCACCTAGATTGTGTGCATTTACACCTATAGATCTGTATCTACCCTTGAGATCTGGTGGGAATTGACTGTCATGCCATCTTTGACTATACTGCATGTAGAATTGTAACAAGGTCTAATAGTATATTAGCAATTGAGTTGGAAGTTCATTACCAGAGAAGGAATTCACGCAATGGCCCTTTTTCTAAAACATATTTTGATTTTATTTCAAGAATAATCAAATTATAGGCTATTTCATGATATGCATATCATTTTGAGTAACATTGATTGAAGCTCCTTTGTTTTCAATTCAGGTTCTTGAAGCAGACTTGGCTATCTTGGACGAGATTGATTCTGGGTTAGATGTTGATGCACTTCAAGATGTAGCTAAAGCTGTGAATGGTCTTCTAACTTCCAAGAATTCCATCTTGATGATCACTCATTATCAACGGCTTTTGGATTATATTAAGCCAAGCTATGTTCATATAATGGTTAGACTCTTAAAAATATCACATCCATTCTGCATCTAATTTTTTGCTCCTTATTAGATATCATTTTCTCCATCTGATAGTAGTAGTATATCTGTTTGCTTTGCTAGCATTACCAAAAAAATGCTTTCCAATTTAGTGAAGAAAGAGTAAGCTCTCTTTAAAATTGAGTAAGCCTTTTTTTAAAGGAGAAAGAGTGAAGTTTCGAGTTGGAATCCACCTCAAGATGTTATATTAATAATGATGAAATATTACAAACTAAAAGTAGGCCCAAGAGGAGACAATGACCTTATAGCGACCAAAGACATTTTCCGGGCAAAAACGTTGATCGTGAAAAATACAATCATTTCTAACGCACCAGAATTATTTCTAAGCTTTATACGTGTCTCCTATATAGGTTCTGTATTCATGAACTTGCTTTTTAGTGTATACTACATCTTTGTTTGATGCACGAGTGGATTGGATATAGGTTGAGAGAGTACTGACAGGCACAATCAGATTCTCTGGTGGATGAAGGGGGGGGGGATTAGATTGCATGAGAAAATAGAAATACAGGGAGAAAAAGAGAGTATATGAGAGTCAAACTCCATATTTTATTTCATCAAACTTGTCTCTTTAAAAATCCATATTAAGTTGTTGTAAAAAGAGAGGGATGAATTTAAAAATGGATTAATAAATGCTAATTGATTATTAAAGGACTTTTGGGGTAACTCAAACTAATTTATCTCATAATTGCTAAAGATTAAGAACCTTGAATTGCATCAATTTCCCTCTACTTTAAAGAATGCATATCCTAATAACTACATTTTTTATCATGATCGATGGCAGGGTTGTACACATTGTTTTGTAGTTGTGAATTATATTTGGTGATACTTAGAATAACAGTGGTGATGTTTGTGATTTTTGAAAATTCTGAACATTTATGCAGTTTCAGATTTGAAGTGTTTTTTTATTCTTCATAACTTGAATCTTGTGTAAATATTTTTCAATGTGGATCTCTTGTGCATTATATATTTTCTTTTTTTAAAAAAATTAATGGTATTTTGTCCCTTCTTTCTAGCGATTGAGGTGATGATGAACTTTTGAAAAGTGGTGGATGTGGTGAAGAGTCTGTGTGATGGAGGCTATTGTGTGGATTGTCTCTCATGATGAGTGAACCGAAGTGGACTCTTTTTTGTTTTTTGCTGAAAGTGGAGGGAGCTGGCTCTTGTTGAGTGCCAATCGACATGGTTGTATAGACGGCATCATTGTCGCAAGCAGTGCTTGTGGAAAAAATGGTTATCAAAAAAGGTAGGGGAGGTGTGACATTTGAAGGCGGGTACTAGTGGGACAGAGGTGTGTGGATTAATGTTAGTTGTGGCATTGGTGTTAGGGTAACATGCATAGGTGGCAAGACCCGTCGCTACAATTGGCACCAACGATGTTGGGTGGTTGTAGACGGGGCTAGCGATAATGGATGGTACACATGAAGCGTTTATAGGAATATGTGAAGGCGATGGGAAGGACCACTAGAGAGGGACTTTTGGAGGAAGGTACACATGATAGGAGGGTAGACGATGCACATACAGTAATTTTTATAAATGGTGATTTATGTGGCTGATTGTAATGTCTCGGGTCTAACCTTAATTTTTTTAAGGCAAAAAGAAGGGGACACACACAACGGTTTCAACCCCAAATACATTCTCTGGTCTAGACTTAGATCCTAAAAAATATTTTAAGTCCTAGTCAAATCCAATTGGACCATCAAAAACCACTCAAAAATATACAAGTCCTATTCATCCTCCACTCTTATAACTTACTCTCAGTTCTTGTGCATTATTGAAGTAGGATATGTTTGAGGTGTTAGGCTTAACTTCTCTTTTTGTTATAAAAGCTCTTATTTATAGGTTTAAAAAGCTGAAAAATTACATTAAGAATCAAGACATAAATAGTGTAAATAAATGTATGAAACCATTAAATCTCTACACTCCACTTCAATATGGAACACAATTATTTTGTTCATGAATTAATATCAGCATAGTTCTTATGACAATAAATAACACAATGTTATACTAACACAATGTTATACTTGTTTAAACATGAAGAAGTGTAATTAACACATTAACAACATGCCACGCCACATTGTATACACACAAAAGCATGTTTGATATCCAAAATCAAACAAACAAATGAGTATAATAACTTACTCGATTATAGAGTACACCATTTATGATAACAAATTTGAACGAAAAAGATCTAGAAACTATAATATCTACATGATCTAAAGGTAATCAATACCAACGGGAGCCTGACTTGGATACAAATCAATAGATTAACAATACCTATGAATTATAAATTTAGTTATCTATTTATGCTAGATTTGTTTCCTAATGTGTTTGTTGAGATAGTTGTGGTGTTGGGCCTCTATGAGGGAGTTGTTTAGTCCTACATGGATGAGCGGTGGGACTTGTACTTATTGGCGGGGATATATAAGGAGCCCCACACCTCATGTATCTATTGAAAAATTCTAATAGAAGATCCGGCCTTTGAGGTCTTCTCCCGTAGTTTCATCCCGCTCTTCAGGGAGAAGGGTTCTACGTATATCAAGATGTTTAGGTTTGATGTATCTATTTGCTTCCGCATTTCCGTGATGGCTCTGTGGGTTTTGTTATTGTTAACCGAAGCAACATTTCAAGAGATCGGTTCTTTGAAAAATCGTGATATTTTGCTTCTGCTTCTTTCTTGGATAAGCAAATCACAGATCCTTCATGGATGAAAGTGTATGTTGGCCGACTTCCGCTCAATGGGTCTCTAACAAAGCCCTATTTTTACTGTGTCACCAAGGTGAGGCATGTCTAGTAGCGAGAAGAACGTCATCAACAACATTAATGATGAGGGTGGCGCAACAACCCAATCGCCGTCAACTTTGCATCGGAAGAGCACCACCAGCCACAAGGCCCTTGATCCATGGTGTTATCTCCAGAATGCACACAGCTCGCACCGATTGTGCCTTCAAAGCACCTCGAGTCGAGTCTGGATGGGGATCATGATCTTTGATCCACCGTGTCCACCTTCACCAGATCAATCCAAAGATGGGATTCATGTCCTTCATTGGGAGATTCCTCTTCGCCTCCATGTTCGTCCTCCCAAATAGGCGAAGGCAGGGACGATACTCCCCCAGCCCTAAAGCGTGCTGCTCGATGCCCCATTTAAAGAGGTATTGAGTCCGAGTTCTCTGTATACTGGGACAAAATTGGGTTTTTTTAAAAGAGAGAGTGTGGGCCCAAGTATGGGATGTGTATTAAAAAAAACGAGGGAGAGAGTAGAGGTCGATTACCCAAAAAAGATAGAGGGAGGCAAATTTTTTGAGCCCAGTTGGGGCCACTATTAATTAAAGAAAGAGATGGTCTGATTTAGCAAAAAAGTAGATAGGTTGATTTGAAGGCCTTATTTATGGAAGCGATGCACGATGAATCTCAGCTTGAAGGAGTCACTCCTGTCACAGCTGCGCTGGCAAAACTTCTCAAAAACCTAAAAGGCTGAGCGGCTTAAGGGAAAGAAAGAAGCATGAGTCGAAGAAGCTGGTCCATGGAGAACCAATCGAAAAGGGTTGCAGTAGTGATGGACTCCCCCGATCACATACCCGCAGCAACAACAATAGAAGTAGGAACACTAGTAGCAGCACGTTGGCGGCGACAATCTCACATCCCAGAGAGGTTCCTAGATATCAGTCCGACATTCTTTGGTGGCTACATCAATATTCATGTGCTAAAAGATTGATTTCCCAATCAGGGAACCCTAAGGAAGAAAAGGGCATGAGCTTCTCTTATTTTGGCTCTAAGTGCTTGTCTATTTTTTCCAACCCAGTGGGCTATTGTTGTAAACAAAGCAAAAAAAGAGAAACTAAGAACAAAAAGGCTACAACCCATAGAAAAGAAGAGAGAGAGAGAGAGAGAGCTTTAAAAGAATGTAGTAAAACAAAGGGGCAGAACGTAGGAAATAGGCGCCATTTTTTTCATTTATGAACAGGCCCAACAGAACCTACAATCTGTTACAATTTACAATTCAAAAAAAAATGAAAATGAGTTGAAGATGGCCAGATGCTTAAAAAAGGAGAAGAAAAAAAGGAGAGAATTTGAGTTTTTGTTTGTATCCCCCATGTGGATATGGGAGATAGGGGGAGTGTCCATGACTTCCTCCTTGTTATTTGCGCCACACACATGCGATCATTTATTTGAGAGGTTCCCATACTATGGATTTAGGCTCAGAGTTTTTCTTATGGACCACGTATGCAGAGACCCATGGTAGAGTATGGATAGATCCATAATGACTCCGGAGTAGAGATCCCATTCTCTGAAGCCAGTGTAGGAGAAGCCTAGTTCGAGGCTCTTGTTGTAAGAAAACCATTTGAATGACTTGTGATTGAAGTCCTTTTTCAGACCATCATATGGTGGTAGTGCTTACTGTGGCATATGTTGAAGAAATCCATTTTCAAACTTCCATGTCTAGAGCATTCAAGAGCATGCAATAAACGGTGCAGAATGCAAGCATGAGAAGATGAAGATATATCAGTACTCAACTTATGTGTGTTGTAAGAACGCAAGCATGAGAAGATGAAGATATATTAGTACTCAGCTTGTGTGTTGTATGTTCAAGCTGAGCATTTCATGCTCCAGCTTGGGGACCGTATTTGAGATAGTTGTGGTATTGGGCCTCTATGAGAGAGTTGTTAATCCCACATGGATGAGTGGTGGGACTTGGACATATTGATGGGGCTATATAAGGAACCCTATACCCATGTATCCTTAGGGAGTAGGGTTCGACGTAAATCAAAATGTTTATGTTTGATGTTTTGTCTCTGATTATCGATTTTGCTTCCGCGTTCTTCCTATTTCAACAGTGTTAATATTGAGAGTGGCTAGAAAATCCTCAAGAAAACAACTTTTAAATCTTAAAGAATAAAAAATTATCTTTCAGGCTCCTTTTCTCATAAAAAAGCAACGAAGTCAACTAATGTTGTTGATATCGATGATTGATGATCAATATCAACACAATACCGATGATTACACTCAGAATAATGGAAAATTTGTACCAATCGCTTAAAATTTCATCATTATCGATGATACATGATGACATATCTTTGGGGTAGGACCTTGTTTCTCCATTTATTTGCTTAAAAAAGATGACATATCGATGATATATCGCTCCTGAATCAAAATTAAGGATTTCTAGGGTAATAGTCTTGTCGATATTGATATATCGCTGATATATCGAAGATATATCAAGATATTTCAATCCATGATTCATCATTCTCTACATCTCTCAAAGGCAATACAAGTTAGCCTCTTGGTATTGTGGTAATCAACTTGCACATGCTTGGTCCTTTCATGAAATGTATACAACAACAACAAAAGCCTTTTCCCACATTAAGTAGGGTCGGCTATATGGATTCTTTGCTTCCATTCAGATCTCTCATGGGTCATTCTTGAGCTTAGATCCAAAAAACTAAGATCCTTTCGAATAGTCTCATTCCAACACTTCTTGGGTCTTCCTCGTTCTCTCTTAGCCGGTTCAACGTCCTAGCACTCGCATCTCCTAACTAGAGCGTCACCAGCCTCCCTTGGAAATGGCCAAACCACCTTAAGCGGTTTTGCATCTTATCCTCGATTGGAGCTATATCCACTTTGATGTTTATGTGTATGTCCACACATCCACCTTAGCATTTTTTTGCAACTGACATTCTCTACGCATGTCTATGGTTCACTAGCCAACATTCAGATCCATAGAGCATAGCAGGTTTCACAGTTGCTTTGTAAAACTTTCCTTTGATTTTCATAGGGGTTTTTTTTATCACATAGAATAGTAGAGGCGCCTCTCCACTCCAGCCAACTTGCACTTACTCTATGAGTAACATCTCCATCAATTTCCCCATCACATTGCAAAATACATCCCAAGTATCTAAAAGAATTTTTCTTTTAAATGCTATCGTCACTGATCTTCACCTCGATTCCTTCACCATTGCTTCCATCAAAAGTGCACTCCATATATTCAGTCTTAGCCCTACTTATACGAAATCCTTTAGTCTCTAATGTATGTCTCCAAACCTCAAGCTTCTCTTTTACTCCATTTCTAGTCTCATCAATCAACACAATATCATAAACGAATAACATACACCAAGGCCTCTCATCTTGAATGTGACTAGTCAACTAATCCGTATCAAAGTAAAAAGGAATGGACTCAAAGCTGAACCTTGATGCAGACCAATGTTGATGTCAAAATAGTCAGTCTTCCCATACTGTATCATAACACAAGACGAAGCCCTATCATACATATCCTTTATGAGGTTAATGTATAGGCCATGTACTTTGTGTCCTCTCCTAAACTCTTCACAATATCTCCCTTGGTATGGGACTCAAAGCTTTCATGAACTGTATGAATAAATAAAGTTTCTTTATTATCACACTTCCACCACTTTAGGAGAGGTACTTCTAACTGATTTGTCACAAAAAAACTTGCGCACATGACCTTAAGAATGGTGTGGGCAATAATCATGTACTCCATTCTCTAGATGATTAGGATACAATTGTCTGGTTCTTTCTCCCCAGTGTATACCAAATACCTCCAATAAAATATATGTTCCCATTGTGGTTATTCTATTTTTGAGAGATAGAACAAAGTCTCTGTATTTGTAGTAATATCAAGATGGCATTCTTCTGTGAACAAAATCCCTTCTCTGGTGCAACCTTAAGGAACCTGAGTATCATCGTAACATTTTGATATATCTTATTACGGTAATCCATACATTTTCTTCTTGTTCTTTGCCATCACGCCCAAGTTGGAAGAGGAATTCCAAATTCTTACACGGAAAAAAGTTGATTAATCTTGCTTATTTCTAGAGCAATATCAAGGCAAATAATAATGAAATAGAGTAACTTCCTATCAAACCCTTTATATTTTCAGGCATCCATGAAACTGTGGATGGACTATATCATAGTATTCTTGTTTACTTCGAAAAGTTTGTAAATTTCTATGATACGCAATGGACCCATGGCCTCAAATTTCAGCGAAATTCGGTCGAATTTCTGTCGAATATCGATATCCAGTCGAAATCGAAATTCTGCCGAAATGACCGAAATATGGGGGTCCTAGTACAAAAAATGACCGAAATTTCGGTCGAAATTCCACCGAAATTCCATCGAAATTCTATTTTGGTCGGTACCGAAATGGTGACCGAAACCGACATTTAAGGCCTTGAATGGACCCCCTCCCAAACTCCTTATAAATTATGTGCCCAAAGAAAAGCGTAAATCACCTAAGTCCTTGTTAATGAAGTCATTGCTAGGAAAGGTTTTGGTCATAGAGAGACCAAGAGATTATCATCTCCTATAACAATAATATATTCAATATATATGAGAAACACCACTTTACCTTTGTTTTCATGTTGAATGGTCCTTTTTCTCTGCTCATTTCTATTCCCACAACTTGTTGCTTTTCCCTCTACCTTGCCTGATTAGAGAACCTCACTACTGGAATAGGGTTTCCCTTGAGTCTAGATGATCATGGAAACATTCTAGACTACTAGCTGCCTAGCTGGTTGGAAGAGTGTACTAAGTCCTTGCTAGTACCCTTGCAACTATGAACTAGAAGGGGTTAATCATCCTAACTCATATAGCCGTCGCTTTTCGATGACACCCTTTGTTAGCATTGCTCATAGTATACCTTACTGGTAACAAATGAGATATTTGCTTTGTCTTTTATAGGTAGAGAATATGTGTATTACAATAAGTATTACAACCGAATGTTTATTACGAAGATCTTGAAGCTCTTCCCCATCACCAGACCTTACCTTCACAACCTTCCTACCTTGTCAACATGACAACTATTTGGTTTGACTCTTGTACCAAAGCCCCCACGTGGAAATGTCATTGGACTCGTCTTTCCTTTCTTATCATGGTACGTGGAATTGGCTTTACCTTCTCTTCTCGTGCCATTTCGCCGTTCGGGCTTTTTCAGAAGTTGAGAGAGGGAGCTCAGGATTCTATCAGTGTTCAGAAAGGTGGCCCAAGCGACCGCATATGCATAGTCGGTGACTGGACCGAACCACATATACAATATTCGGTGTATATGCGGTTTTGGCAAGTATGCGGCCGAGTAAAACGCATATGCGGTCGTATACTTGGCCACCTATTGGATAGACCCCCTACCTTCAGGCTTCATCTTTAGTTGTTGCTGCTTCGGATGCCCTTTAGGCTTCAAGAGTCTGCTACTGCACTAAAAAATAAATGTTATGAAATATTTAATTAAATTGTTTATAGAAAATGCTTTTTTACTGCTGCGGTAAAAAATATTTTTTTACTTTTATTTAGTTACAACTGACAACTATTTTTATTTAATTTCTTTGAATGTCGTTGCTTGTCTTTGCATTTATTTAATTTGAATTCAATATATTTTAGTATTAGAATCCAATACATCTTCTTTCGTGAAATTATATATGCGAGTCGTTTACTTTCTTCATCCAATACTTTTCTTAATTATACAGATATTCTGCAATAGAAATTGTGTTAAATCCCCGAGCTAGTTGCCATCTCATTAACGCTTGTTCTTTATCAAAAAAGATTTCATTAACGCTTTATAAAAGGGAATCCTATTATTTAATCATTGAACACAATGTAATTTCATTTAGTTAATTCCTATAGAAACATAACAAATGTTTCTAACTGGAATTGATTTATTATTATTATATCTCATAATATTTTTTTTGTTCTTATATTAATTATTTTAACAATAAGTATGCCAACTAATTTCACTTTCGAATTTTTGTTATGAATTACTATTTTATCTAAATAGACATTTTTTCGAAATGCTTTGCTTGAAATCATGTCGTAATAAAAAGTCTATGCATATATTTAGTCTATTGTTATTTTTTTGAAACATAAATCTCTAGTTTTTAATTTTAAGTTATTATCTTAATTATTTGTAAATTTAAATATTATAAAATACATAATCCACATATACTTCCGCATATCTGCTTACTTGCTTCAGATTGCCTAACTAAACGAATACCGCTTACCGACTTTCTAAACCTTTGATTCTATATGTTCTGTGAAAACTAGCTATTATAATACAAGTCAAGCTTGGCTCGGGGAAGAGAGGAAATGGATGGTGTGCCTAGAGATGGAAGATTCAGAGGGTGGACTAAGATCTTAGGTGGTATTAGATATCTAAGCCATAAATGATGGATACTAGGTTGGCGAAGTGCCTATCAATTTGTGATGTGCTTTAGCTAATGCCTTCCCTAGGTTCTGGGTGAAGAAGGGAGCAACCAACCTTGGTGCTTGGTTCAGTCTCGAAGGAAAAGACTTGGCCGGACTTGATCACGTAGTAAAGCCCTTTTTCAACAGACTTTTGATAGTCTGGTGACCAATGAATTGATAGTAGATCAAGATAATCTCTCCCCTTCGATTATCTATGAGAGTTTCCAGAATCGAGCTCTAAGATGCTGCTTAAGGCCATTAGATGACCTTGTATAAGGGAGCAGCCTTGTTTATTTTGGGCAATGCAGCATGTCGGTGGGTAGGGCTGCTCCAATGAATTTTGGATGAATGTGGGATAGCAATCCATAGTTTAAGGATTTTAGAAATTTTACGTCGATGTGAGCTACCTAACACAACCTTCTTTTACCATCTTGGGACGGACAATAGAATAGTTAAAGTTCTTATTGCGGGAAGTGCAGTGATTCCTGTGGATGGCGATCGCAGGAGCGGGTTCTGAAGAAGCGGGCGGTTGGCGCAAGCACTATCTCAAGCGCGTGTGGGTTCCGAAGGTGGTCGATCCTCGTCGCCGCGACCAGGTGTCTGCCACTCGTCAACCGGCTCTGCGCTCGAGTGTCGTTGTCAAAGACAAAGGTAACAAGGATGGGTGGGTGACGGTATCCCGCACTAAGCCTGGCAGGCGCTGCTTTCGCTGCGCGGAGCATGGTCATTTGGCGTCTGCATGCAAGGCACCTCCTCGATGCTTCCGGTGCGGTCGCGTCGGACACCGCTCGTTTTCGTGTAGGGATGCGATCATGGATCTCCGGCGGACGAAGCGCTCCACTACACTGGATGTCCCTCCCCGTGGGCGAGGTCCTTCGGCATTACGGGACTCTCGCTCCTTTGCTCAGGTGGTCTCTGCAAGTTTTGGTGCCGACTCCTCGATAGGGAAGACCATTCCTTCCTGCTCGCCTTCTGGCGCTGGAGATGATGGCGCTCCTCCCATTCATGCGATGTCTGTCCATGCCAAGGCGCCGGTGACTCGGCATCGTCTGGACTCACATAAGATGGGCTTTCAGCCTACTACTGTAGTGGGCCCTCCGGCGAGGGATTCTTCAGCTCCTCCGGCCAGGGTTTCTTCAACTCCTTCGGGACCGAAATCGATGGAGGCCAATCATGGCGTGGCGATTGGCGTGATTCAGCGGCGGGGCTTAGACCGCGAGGCGATCCACTCTGCAACCCTTCTTCTCCTGGGCGAGGGATTCTCGGGGGACTTCTTCTTCCTGGATGACTCTCGTTGCTGTGTTCGAGGACTCTCCCCGGAGCAACGGGAAGTCCTCATTTCTTACTCCGATTCGTCGGCGGTCAAATGGCGTCGACCCCGGGTCGCAGATGGTGCTTCTTTAACATCCGAGATCTGCGTGGTAGAGGTACGTGGTGTTCCATTCTTATCTCGCTCGGCTCATTGCCTCTCCAAGGTTATTCGCAGTTGGGGTCAAGTGCTGGCCGTCTTGGACGATGGCCTTTCCCCAGGATCGGATTGGTCATGCACAAGGATTCTGGTAGAATGTTCATCCAACCTCTCCCGATCTATGTCTGGCAAGACCTTTTCGGAGATACTTGAACTCGGCAGATGGTCCTTCAAGCTTGAGTTCTTCTTTCCGCCGCCGGTGGCTTCGTCAACCCTCTCCGCGGCCGGGAGCGATGCTCCAAGGTCCGGCGATGGTTCGTCTTCGCTGGGCCACGTGTCACTGTCCGTGGATGTTCCCGAGGCGTCGCTGAAGCGTACCGACCCTTCGTCTTCATCGCCTGGGCCTCGATTCGCGTGGGCTATTGGACAGACGCCCTCTCACGTGCCAAGGGGGCTTTTCGAGGTCGATCCGCGGCCGATGGATTTATCTGACATCCCCATTCTGAAGACGTGCGCCTTCTCCACTTCTTTCGATGTGGCGTTTCCGATTCCTTCTTCCGGATCGGCCCCTATTCGGACCCTATCGCGGGCAGCGCGTGACCCGACCATGCATGGGGACTCTATTATCTTCTGCGACGATATTCCTTGCCCTACTCCTATTTCTGCGGTTCCATTCTGTCAGTCACAGGGCTATGACGACTGGAGTCCTTCTTCCTCATCCTCCTCGCCTCCTCTGCTGGCAATAGAATCGGGCCCACCGGTGGTCGCCCCCGAACTCGGAGATATTGGGGATTCTTCTTCATTCGGCACGCAGCTCTCTCCTAACCGGTATGCAGCCTCGTGGAACTCTTGGAATGCCTCGATTGCCTCCCCGAACAGATTTGGAGTTATTTACGCTCGGCGTCTGGACCTCTCACTCGAAGGGATCTCCTCTCCGCCGATTCTACTTTCTCGGGAGATGGTGGCGGAAGCGGCGGGACTTCGCCGGCTGGACCATCGACGCACTTGAGTTGGTCACTCCCTCGGCCACTTTTTGGGGATTATTTTTGTAATATTTAATGAAGCTTCTCTCCTGGAACGTTCGTGGAATGGGGGATCCTTTGCGTCGCAGGGCTTTGGGCTCGCGTCTGATTGAATGGGAATGCGATGTCGCTCTGATACAAGAAACCAAGCTCTCTGGAGTCGACGACGCCCTTTGGAGATCGTTTGGAGCAGGGCCATTGGACGCTTTTTGTGCTTTGGACGCGATCGGTTCTTCTGGTGGTTCAATTGTGGCTTGGCGATCTTCATGCTTCTCTGTATCCTGCTCCCGTATAGGACGACACTCTGTTTTTGTAATACTTGTGCATATGGCCACCAACGCTTCTCTGGCTTTCTCTTGTGTTTATGCGCCTCATTGCCACCTGGCCCGCCGTGATTTATGGGAGGACTTGAGGGCCGATGCTGCGGCTTTTGGAGATATCCCGTGGATTTTGGGAGGGGATTTTAACGTCACGTTGCGTTCAATCGACCGTCCCCGTGGACGGGGGGGAAGGGATCCAGGGTCTATTGAGTTTTGGGATTTTATCAATGACTTGGCTTTGGATGACTTGGTAGCCACGGATATCATTTACACTTGGCGTAATAGCTCCTCTCGATCGCGGCTTGACCGGTTCCTAGCTAATTCAAGATGGATGGAGGCTTTTCCTCTTTGCTCGGTTTCCTCCCGTCCTCGATCTTTTTCGGATCATAGCCCCATCACTTGGGACTCGGGCGAATCGTCTCGACCGCGCGGTATTTTTCGTTACGAGAAGAGTAGGCTTCTGGAGCCTAATTTCAAGGACCTAGTGCGAAATCACTGGTCCCAAACATCATTTTCGGGTAATGCGGCTCGACGTTTTGCTCTCAAACTATCATCCCTGCGATGAGTTCTTGCTTCCTTCAAATTCTCTACGCGTCAGGCTCGGCGGTCGGGTCGCATTGTGGCCGAGGCAACTATTATTAGATTGGATCGCGTGGAGAGCGTCAGGGACCTTTCCCATGAAGAATTATTGGAGAGATCTTGTGCGACTCAAACCATTGCGGAGGATGACAGGAAAAAAGCTATTGAATGGAGGCAGCGCTCGCGGCTTCGTTGGATCAAGGAGGGGGATGCTAATACCGCCTACTTTCACCGGGTCGCTAGTGCTCGTAAAAGAATTAATCGTATCTCTTCCATTCAGATCGGGGACGCTATATTTCAGTCTGAGCGGGACATGGGGCCGGCGGTAGTTAACTACTTCAAGAACTTTTTCAATCGCCTTCCCTCTTCCTCTTGGCACTGGATGGCTCCCGGTGCCCCTTCGCTCTCAGGCTCGGATGCTGCTGTTTTATCACGCCCATTTTCGATGGAGGAGCTTAAGTGCGCGGCTTGGGACCTTAACGCTGATGCGTCTCCTGGCCCAGATGGCTTCCCTATTTCCTTTTATAGGGACTTTTGGGATGTTATCGCCAACGACGTGTTGGAGGTGGCCCTCGATTTCTGTGAGGGGAACAGGGGTTTTAACAGGATTAACCGCGCCTCTATGGTCCTCATTCCGAAATCCCAGGGGGCACGTCGTATTGAGGATTTCCGACCTATTGCCATTTCCAATGGTATCTACTTGATAATAGCAAAGGCTTTGGCTCGTCGCCTAGCGCCCCTTCTGGCCTCTCTCATTTCTCCATGTCAAGCGGCCTTTGTTCAAGGGAGACAAATCTCTGACTGTTTCGCTCTTGCTTCCGCTATCATTGATGGTTGGCACAGAAATGGTACGAAAGGGGTCCTCTGGAAAATTGATTTTGCTAAGGCGTACGACTCGTTGGATTGGCGCTTCTTATGGTCGGTTTTGAGGTCTCGGGCTTCCCTCCGTTATGGATTTCATGGATCCGTCGTTGTGTTACTACGGTCTCCTTCTCCTTATCTCTTAATGGTAGGCCATCTGGGGACCTATTTCAACCTCGAAGGGGGGTTCGCCAGGGATGCCCCCTTGCCCCTCTTCTGTTCGTATTGGCGGCGGATGTGCTGCCACGTATGATTCAAGGCGTTTCCGACGCTGGGTATACTCGTGGATGCTCCTTGGGCGACCTTCATATCCCGCTCCTCCAATATGCGGACGACACCTTATGTTTTATAGAGGGCGAGCGACTTCAACATGCGGGAATGGCTACTACGGTCCATTTATTTTGCGAATTATCGGGCCTCCAAATCAACGAGGACAAATCCAAATTTGTGCCCTTTGCTCTCTCGACGCAGGAAGTTGGGGAATGCTCCTCCACTTTGGGGGCCTCTCCTGGGGCACTCCCCCTAGATTACCTGGGCCTATCGCTATCTGTGGGCAGGGTGCGGTTACGCGAGTATCAGCGGGTGGTGGAGAAGTTCGAGACAAGGCTGGCAGGATGGCGATCTTCTTTGCTCTCTCGAGGTGGCCGCTTGGTGCTTATTAAGTCCGTCCTTTCGGCTATCCCTGTTTATTTCCTTTCGGCGCGTGGATTCCCAAAAGGGATTAGGCTACGCTTGGACAAATGTATGAGGGGATTCCTTTGGGGCAAGAAGGAGTCTGCAAGAAGAGGGATACATCTGGTCGCGTGGGAGGACATTACTCGTCCTAAACGCGACGGTGGCCTGGGTGTTCGGCGGCTGGAGGTCATGCGGGAAGCTTCTCTTCTCAAATGGGCGTCGAGGCTTTTAAGCCGGGACGATGAATTTATGGTTCGATGCCTTCGCATTGCAGCGAGTAATGCCTTCTTGTCAGCCTTTGACAGTCGATCTCACGCTCACTCTCCCATCTTTTGGCGCGAAACATTTGCTGTCTTCAACCGCAATCGGTCCTTATATACACCGACTCTTGGGGATGGATCCTCCTTCAGTTTTTGGAAAGTGGACTGGTCTGGTAAGGGCATCTTCATGAACCTTTTTCCACGCCTTTATGCGCTGGCCAGGGACAAATCTGCAACGGTGGAATCGTGCTGGTCTAACGGCTCCTGGTGCCCGATCTTGGTGGATTCCCTCTCCGATCAGCGTCTGATGGACTTCTCCGCATTACTGACCCTACTCGAGGACGCCCCTATTCCATCGGGGGGGGGCGTGATCACTTCACTTGGAACGACGGGTCCTTTTCCTCGCAGAAGGCATATTATGCTCTTCTCCCCATCGCTATGAACTCGGAGGCATCTTTGCGTGGCCACTGCAATCTCATATGGGCTCTCAAGCTGCCGGAAAGGATTGGGATCTTCATGTGGATTCTTAGACGTGGACGGCTTCCTACTCGCGACCGTCTTCTCTCTTTCTTCCCTAACGTGCCCAATGTATGCGGCCTTTGCAGTTCGGATGCCGAGACGGCCGATCATCTATTCCTCCACTGCGACCTAGTGCGGCCCATATGGGAGGACATCGATTGGCTGAATCTTTCGTCGTTGGAGTCTTTTTGGGAGAGCTTTGCAATCGCTGCAAATCGTCCGAGGCCGGAGAGACTGACCCCCATTGCGCGCATCTGGAGTATATGGATGGGAAGGAACAAATTCCTATTCGCGGGTCAGAGATTCTATTTAGAAAATATTTGTATTGACGCGAATCGCTTTTGTTTGGACTGGTCATCTGGCTAGGGCTTTTGTGTAATGGGGCGTTTGGTATCATTGTGGATATCGGCCCCCCCTATTTTTCCTTAACTGCTCCCTCTGTAAGTACTTCTTATTCTCCTCTTTAATAAAATGGGGCGAACACCTACGAGTGTGTCCCCCTTGTTGGAGTGTCAAAAAAAAAAGTTCTTATTGCGATGGACTTGTGATATTTTTCATAATAACACCCACAAAGTCTAAAAAGTTCAGTCATTTTTTAGTTAGACATATAATATCGTACAGTGATGAGTGTTCAACAATTGAACACTGGTCTGTGCCCAAGTCCCAAGATGTTGAGAGAATTTATAGTAACAAATGGAAAATTTGGAATGTGGCGGTAACTATTATGGAAAGCTCTGAAGTGAGCGTACTTAATATAGAAGATGAAATGTGAGATATTGTGTAGAAGTGGTTAGCATTGGTGTAGGTCGAAAAATTCTTCAGCGAAAAGCTGGAGAATGAATGCAAGAATGGTTGAAGAAAGGACAGAAAATTACCAGGAACAAACCATCAAGCACAATTATTTGCAGACCAAGTGAAGGATCTGAAGACGTGAGAATGGCAAGTAACAATTGAAAAACCGCAATTCATATTAGAAAAGAAACTGCATCTAATATTTGCTTTTGATTTGATTCCAAAAAAGAACATACACATCATTTGTCATTAAGAAAATTTCAAGCAACTGCACCTTATTCTAATTGAATGCATGATTCAGTTGGGTCAAGTATAGCTTTTTATACAATAATAATCTTCTCTTCTTTTTTGAAACGATCCAGGTTGTTTAGGCAATTTCTAGCGCACTATATACATCTTTTTAAATTGGTGATACTAACGTTCAGAATCAATGAAGATATATCTTCTAGCACTGAAGAGAGCATCCTTCTTCAGTGGTGTTTGGGAATAGTTACATATGCATACAAGTAGGTCGTTGAAGTGCACATCAACTATACAATTTCACCTGGACCCTGTAGTTTATATGATGTTGGAACAACCTTTTAATGCTATTTGATTTTCATCAGCTTATCATAACCCTCAAAACCAATCAAATTTTCCTAATTTCATATTTGCTGGTCAGGAGGATGGTGCTATAGTCAGAACTGGTGATATTTCCTTGGCAAAACAGCTTGA